>CM038673.1:157788917-158188917 GCA_021605145.1 Aegilops bicornis
TTACGCTTGTGGAGAAGAAGGGCACTATGCCAAGCAGTGCCCCAAGCCAAGGAACTCGACCCCAAAGCCGAACAACGGAAGCAATAATTTGGCACCAAAGCGCAACAATTTCAACCCAAATAACAACCACAGAAGGGTCATCTGAACCACGTGACCAAAGAGGAAGCACAAAATGCCCCGGATATCGTACTCGATGCGTTTCCATCAACACAATACCTGCCATGGTTTTGTTTGATTCTCGAGCTTCTCACTCATTCGTTTGAAAAGTTTTGCTTTGCAAAATAATTTTTCGATGCTTCCCTTGGTAAAATCTATGATCGTCAAGTCCTCGGAATTAAGCAAGTTACCCGAATTATTGCCAGGTGTGGTTATCGAGTTTGAAGGGTTGAAGTTTCACGCAAATCTTATCGTGTTGGAAAATAAAGGACTGGATGTCATCTTAGGGATGGATTGGTTAACTACCAACAAAGGTTTTATTGACTGCTTCAACATGACAGTAATTCTCACCCATCACCACAGGAAGACCATAAAGGTTTCAACCAAGGAAAGAAAAATATCCCGGCAACCGAGATTGAATAAGGTGGATGTTTCTGAATTGAGCAAGGTTCCAGTAGTGTGTGAATTTCCAGATGTGTTTCCCGAAGAGCTACCAGGCATGCCACCAGATCGAGAGATAGAATTCAGCATTGAGCTAGCACCCGGAACCGCTCCCATATACAAGAAACCGTATGAGAATGGCACCATCCGAATTGGTAGAACTGAAGAAGCAAATAAAGGAATTGTTGGAAAAAGGGTACATATGAGCCAGTTCCTCACCTTGGGGTTCACCAATTTTGTTTGCCAAAAAGAAGGATGGAACACTGAGATTGTGCATAGACTATAGAGCTCTAAACATGGTCACAGTCAAGAACAAATATCCAATGCCACGAATAAATGATTTATTCGATCAACTCGCTCAGGCCAAGGTGTTCTCAAAGATTGATTTGAGATCGGGATACCATCAACTGAAAGTGCGAACCGAAGATATCCCCAAGACAGCTTTCACCTCCAGATACGGATTGTATGAGTTCACCGTAATGCCATTCGGACTAACAAATGCCCTCAAGATATTTTGTTCACCTCATGAACAAAGTATTCATGAAGTTTATGGATAAGTTTGTTGTGGTATTTATCGATGATATTCGGTATACTCCAAAACACCGGAAGAGCACGCTGAACATCTCCGAATTGTACTAGGAGAACCGAGGAAACATCAATTGTACGCTAAATTCAGCAAGTGTGAATTTTGGCTAAGGCAAGTAGGTTTTCCGGGCCACGATCTTGACCCAAGAAGGTATCGCCAGAGACCCGGAAAAAAGTCAAGGCCGTCAGATTTGGAAGCCACCAGCCAGCGTGACGGATGTACGAAGTTTCTGGGGAATGGCAGGATACTACCGGAGATTTATTGAAGGATTCTCCACCATAGCAAAGCCAATGACGCAACTACTCAAGAAAGACAGGAAGTTTGAATGGACGGAAGCTTGCGAGAAAGTTTCCAAGAACTGAAAAGGAAACTAACGACAACACGAGTACTAATTGTGCCAGATATACACAAAATTTTTGAGGTATTTTGTGACGCATCTCGAAAGGGCCTCGGGTGCGTATTGATGCAAGAAGGCAAGGTTGTCGCATATGTTTCCGCATAACTTCGCAAGCATGAGGAAAATTATCCTACACATGACCTGGAATTAGCAAAGCGATTATTCATGCACTCAAGGAATGGAGACACTTTTTACTTGGTAATCGTTGTGAAATATACACGGACCACAAAAGCCTCAAGTATATTTTCACACAACCGTAACTGAATTTACGGCAATGATTTATGGTTGGAATTAGTAAAGGATTATGATGTTGGAATCCACTACCACCTGTGCAAGGCAAATGTTGTAGCAGATGCTCGAGTCGGAACCCCATCCGGACAACGACATCATGCCAAACTTAAGACCTGAATTCCAGCAGGAATTGCAAGGCTCAATCGATGGTGATCACCAAGGCAGTGTGTCGAACTTAGAATTACAGCCTACCCTGATAGAGAAGGTTAAAGAGGCTCAACATGGACACCCCAGCATTGAAGGCATAAAACGGAAGATGAAGTTGGGCAAGGCCTCAGAATTCGTTATTGATGAGCAAGGAATATTGTGGAACGGGAATAGGCTTTGCGTACCAAATATCCATGACCTTAAACAGCAAATCGGCTGAAGGCCACACCGCTCCATATTCGATCCATCCCGGAGGAACAAAAATGTACAAAGATCTTCGTGAAACATTTTGGTGGCATGGTATAAAAAGCAGACATAGCCACGTTTATTGCATGTTGTGACTCTTGTCAACGCATCAAGGCCGAGCACCGTAAACCGCCGGGCTGTTGCAACCAAATAAGATACCCGAGTGGAAATGGGACGAGATTGGAATGGATTTTATTGTTGGACTACCTCGGTCACGACACGGGCATGATGCCATATGGGTCATCACTGATAGACTGACTAAGGTAGCACACTTCATCCCCGTGAAGACAACACACACCACTCAGAAGCTTGCTAGGCTCTACCTTTCTCGTAGCGTTTGTTTACATGGTGTCCCAAAGAAAATAATCTCGGACAGAGGCACTCAATTCGTCTCCCGGTTTTGGGATCACTTACAACAAGCTCTGGGAACTCAGCTGGCATTCAGTACCGCATACCATCCCCAGACAGATGGGCAACCGAGCGAGTAAACCAGATTCTAGAAGATATGCCGAGAGCATGTGTCCTCACCTATGGGACCAGTTGGGAGGAGAGCTTACCATACGCAGAATTTGCATATAACAACAGCTATCACCCCAGCCTGCAAATGGCACCATTTGAAGCTCAGACGGCGAAGATGTCGTACCCGCTAAATTGGTCGGAAACCGGAGACAGCCATATCTTCGCCCGCACCTGCTCAAAGAAGTCAAGATAAGGTCAAGGTGATTAAGGACTGACTCAAGACAGCCCAAAGCCAACAAAAGAGTTATTACGATCAGAAGCATCGTGGAGTAAATTTTGAACCCGGTGAATTTGTGTACCTACGAGTATCCCCTATGAGGGGCCTGCACCGATTCAAGATTAAAGGGAAGCTAGCACCAAGATTCATCGGACCATTCTGCATAGTAGCACGAAGAGGCACGGTGGCCTACCAACTAGACTTACCCGAAGAATTATCCGACATCCACGACGCATTTCACGTCTCCCAATTGAGGAAGTGTGTAAGCAACCCAGAGAAACAAGTACCCCATAAAAACATTGACGTGCAGCCAGACCTTACATATCGGGAGCATCCGATAAAAATCTTGGAAGAGTCAGAAAGGAGAACCCGACAGAAAACCATCAAGTTCTTCAAAGTTCAGTGGAGCAACCGCACCGAAAGTGAAGCCACTTGGGAAAGAGAGGATTTCCTTCGGGCAGAGCACCCACAATTATTTGAGGATCAGCTGGAATCTCGGGGACGAGATTTTTCTAAGGGGGTAGGTGCTGTGACACTCCAAAAATATTCTTTTGGTTTCTTTAAAAAAATTGTTGGATTTGAAGAAGGTTTTCAAAACCCTTCCAAAAAAATCTCTCTCAAAAGCTTTTTTCCCCTTTAGCAAAATATTTTATTTTTGCATCTCCTTCAACTCTGGAGTTTGGTTTTTAAATTTTTCTTCTGATTGCCCTCTTCTCAAGATTTCAAGAAAAATCTTTGGAGTTTATTTTCTTTCAAAAAGAAACTCTAGGAGTTTTACATCCTCTCCAATATTTGAAACCATTCATGATTTGGCCATGCACCACATGGTAAAACCTTCCCAAAAATATCTCCTTCCACTTTGGGCAATCCAAACATTCTGTCTCAACAAGTTCAACCCTCTTCTAAATTTTTATTACATTAAATTCTCTCCCAAATCTTTTACATCTATTATTTTGAGCCAAGGTAATTTGCAAAGCAAGTACCTTAATGCATCTGAGTTTTGACCTCAAACCAACTCCCTTGGATAGTCCTTGGTACCCACAACCTAGATCAAATCAAGATCCACTCCTCTTCTGTTCAAATATTTCAAATTATAGTCTCTGCAAGTTTGGACCAGATTTGCCAAATTTGGTGAAATTCATATCTACCCTTCTCCAAAAATTCCACAAATATTTAGGCAGCCTCTAGATGCAATGAGAGGCCCCTCCACCAAAAACCAGCTCAAGGAAAAATCCCCACATGCCTAGATCATTACATTGAACACCTTGCATGCAATCGCTTTACATTTCATCTTGATTAAGTTCAGAATTTCAGTGTCGATCTTCGTCAGAAATTCAGTCACATGCCCACAGTGCACTTGCCACGTTGCTCGCGGCCTAGCTTGCTTGTCCGGAGCCTCACACGCGTGCTTGGCGCATTCCTGGCGTCGGTGTCACCCTGGCCCGCCTGCGCCGGTGTGTCTTGCGGTGGCCGAACCACCGTAGCGGCCGACAGGGAGCAGAACGGCGGCATAACGCCGTTCGGCGCCGCCCAAACCCCCTGGTGGCTCCGCGTGGCCATTTCCTTGCCAGCGCACGCATGCAGCACCGTCGCCGTGGCCTGGCACGCGCAGAGCGCGTTCTCTGCCGCCGACGGGCCGTGCGGTCGTTCCGTCGACGACAGGCCGTAACCTCGCCCACCTTGCTGAGTTGGACACGGGGATGGCACCGGTTAAATGCGTCTAGTCGGTGCTCAAACTCCTAAGCCGACCGTGCAGCCACAACGCCGTCGTAATCACCTCGCCGGAGAACCCCGTTCTCGGCAACCGCCTCGGGCCGGCTATATATAACACCCCGAGCTTGCTCTCGCCCCCGCACACCTCCACTACCTCTCCAGACCACGCCAAGCCCCTGGAAGGGCCTCGAGGGGCTCTCCTTCCCCGACTCTGGCCACCTCGTTCCGCCTCGGCCTCCACCTCGATCCACTCTGGTGAGGTAGTCTCCGGCGCCCTAACATCGTCAGTTACCCTCTCATGCTATCACGAGTCTAACCCCCTCCTCAATTCCACCTCCGCAGCTCTCTCTGACGAGGTCCACGACCACCCGAATCGCCGTCCGCCGGAGCAAGCGTCGCCGCCGACGTGGTACTCGCCGGCGACCACCACCACCTCCCACACACACGGAATGGTGCCCTAAACACGGAGGTACTCTTCGATCTCCCTGCCTCGCCGTGGATCGCCGCCGGCGACCACCACGGCTCTCGGGCGCCGACGAGCCCCGACTCCCTCGTTTGAAATTTCAAACCTGACGGGTGGGACCCGCCCGTCAGCCTCTCTTTTGTTTTTTTTGAATCGTTTACTGAAAGTGTACTTTGGCAAATACGCTTCCACTCTGAACCGTTTTTCTGGATTTTTCTGCAAAGCCCCCTGGAAGTTTTCTGTTTCATTACAGATGGGTCCTTGGGCTAAAACCCTTATAACTTTTTAACAGAAAGGAATTTTTGATTGATTCTTTTTCTGTCCTCTTCAAATTTTTGTCTAGTTGTTTCATAATATTTATTTGAAAAATATTTGGATCAACTTTCTGTACCCCATGGTATTTACGTTAGCGCGTGTATTTTGTGTACCGTAGATACCGAAGGAGGTGACGGAACCGCGAACTTCGCCGAGCTAGACCCCGACTACTCCGAAACAGGCAAGCAAAGTTTGAACTTTTGATATGATGAGTGTCTGGGCATGTTTGCATTATTTTGTATCATCTCATGTTCATGAGCATTTCGATGATAGTTTATCTCGTGAGCATTGAGGCAAATGAGCTCGGTAAATCCATGAGTTGTTGGAAACTTGTTGCATGGCCATGAGTTGGCATGAGTATGGGTAAGATGGCAGTGTTGTAGCATGCCAGGCTTATGCCATATCGTTGACCCAGTGTCAACATAAATCAGTCAGACTCCCGTCCGTCCTCCCTTTCGTACTACCACCTGTATCCCGCAAGGGATAAGTCTTAGTAAGAAGCAAACCACTTCTGGTACACACCAAATCGAGAGGCCGGGATGAAGGTTCCATGGCCCTGGATTAAAGCCTTTCATCCGGTCGGGGCATGGGTGTTTCCGGTTGGGACCAAGAGGGGGCACCCTTAGAGCGCCGTAAATAAATTTGATGCCATGCTATTCGAGATTGTGATCTCCCGTCTCAAAGTTTTTCTTAAACGCTGTCTAGGGTGATTCCAGCAACGTGAGGTATGATGGGTGTGTACTAGCTAGTTGTGTTTCTTCCGAAATACGGTAAACGGAACTAGTCCTTCGTGACTACGGAAATCCGTTGAATGTGGACAATTTTGGTACAAACTCTACAGAGTCAAAATCCTTGAATTCATCTTATTCATGACCAAGTACCGTGATCATCTCATCTTGTCAAGTGTCAGTCTCAGTGACAAAAACTCCTGAGAACCATTTGAGTATTAAATGTTTACTTTCCTGTGAACGGACTAACCCGCTTATTGTCTTGTGATTGAATATTTTCCGTGAGCACTACATCTTGTCAGTTATGAATAATGTATTATAAGCCCTTTCTGCGATGTCGCTCAGACGTCCGGCCGCATTGTTGTCATTTATTTTATTATAAGCCCTTTCGCGATGTCGCCAGACGTCCGATCGCTGCATTGCTGTTATTTATTTTATTATAAGCCCTTATCGTGATGTCGCTCAGACGTCCGATCGCGGCATTATTGTTGTTACTTGTTTTCATTATAAGCCCTTTCTGCGATGTCGCTCAGACGTCCGACTGCGGCATTGTTGTTACTTGTTTTCATTATAAGCCCTTTCTGCGATGTCGCTCAGACGTCCGACTGCGGCATTGTTGTTACTTGTTTTCATTATAAGCCCTTTCTGCGATGTCGCTCAGACGTCCGACTGCGGCATTGTTGTTACTTGTTTTCATTATAAGCCCTTCGCGATGTCGCTCAGACGTCCATCGCTGCGTCATTGTTATTATTTACCTTTATTATAAGCCCTTTACGTGATGTCGCCTCCGACGTCCGATCATGCATGCATGTATTTTTATTTCAATATAAGCCCTTTATGAGGTGTCGCCAGCACGCCTAATCGTGGCATGTTTTACTTATTTTCACCCTTCGAGGCGTCACTTGGACACTCGATCGGTTTTGAGTTTATCTTCTTTGGGTTTTCGAGCGGACTACCGCCGATTCCCTTCTTATTTATTTTGCTATACTGATTTAATTGAGCAATTGTTAAAATTAATCATGACGCATTCATGCATTCATTTGTTATATCTTTTGTCCGAACTGTCTTGCGAGTACTTTCATAGTACTCACCTGGCTTGTTGATTTGGCCAGATGTCGACGGGCGATCTCATGGATGAAGAGTTCGATAGCGAGTCCGACGCCTAGAGGAATCCCAGTTAGTCTCGTGCGACCCCTGGATTAGTCATTGTGATATATCCGCTTCCGCTACCCAAATAAATTCATCGAGCCTCACCTCGACGCTCGATGAGCCGCTAGTGCAGTAGACTTATTAACCACTCCGTTGTGTTATTCCACCAACCACGCATATCTCGAGTCAGTAGTATTTCCACCCCACACCATTGTGTCATATCCGCCATCATGTATAATTATTGGCGTGTTTGTAATAATTGGTTGGGCATCCTCAGTCCGACCCTGTAATATTGTAATGCTACTGGCTTCTTGTATCAAAGTTTGGTCTACCGATATGGAGGATTTTCCTCATATTGGATTTCATAGGTCGGTTGTTCAATAAATATTTTTATTGAAAAACCGGTCGTGACACAATAGCTTTTTATTTCGAGTTACTAACACTTAGCAACCGAACTGGTATCTTAATACCCTGGTGCTACTAGGAGTACTAGTAAAGTACACATTTAATACAATGTATATCCAACATACTTCTATCAACCTTGCCAGCCTTCTCATCTACCAAGTATCTAGGGTAGTTCTGCTTCAGTGACTGTTCCCCTCATTACAGAAGCACTTAGTCTCGGGTTTTGAGTTCAACCTTGGGTTTCTTCACTAGAGCAGCAACTGATTTGCCGTTTCATGAAGTATCTCTTCTTGCCCTTGCCCTTCTTGAAACTAGTGGTTTTACTAACCATCAACAATTGATGCTCCTACTCGATTTCTACTTCCGCGGTGACAAACATCGTGAGTTGCTCAAGGATCATCATGTCTATCCCTGATATGTTATAGTTCATCATGAAGCTCTAATAGCTTGGTGGCAGTGACTATGGAGAACCATCACTATCTCATCTGGAAGATTAACTCCCACTCGATTCAAGTGATTGTAGTACTCAGACAATCGGAGCACATGCTCAATGATTGAGCTTTTCTCCCTTAGTTTGCAGGCTAAGAAACTTGTCGGAGGTCTTACACCTCTTGACATGGGCACGAGCCTGAAATCCCAATTTCAGCTCTTGGAACATCTCATATGTTCTGCGACGTTTAAAAAATGTCTTCGGTGCCCCAATTCTAAACCGTTTAACATTACGCGCTGAACTATCACATAGCCATCAAAACGTGTATGTGAGATGTTCGCAACATCCACAAACGACGCTCGAGGTTCAGCACACCAAGCGGTGCATTAAGGACATAAGCCTTATGTGCAGCAATGAGGACAATCCTCAGAATACGGACCCAGTCCGCATAATTGCCACTGTCAACTTTCAGCTAAATTTTCTCTAGGAACGTATCTTAAACAGTAGAACTAAAGCGTAAGCTATGACATAATTTGCAAATATCTTTTGACTATGTTCATGATAATTAAGTTAATCTGATTATTTAATGAACTCCCACTTAGATAGACATCCCTCTAGTCATCTAAGTGATACATGATCCGAGTCAACTAGGCCGTGTCCGATCATCACGTGAGACGGACTAGTCATCATCGGTGAACATCTTCATGTTGATCGCATCTGCTATACGACTCATGTTCGACCTTTCGGTCTCTTGTGTTCCAAGGCCATGTCTGTACATGCTAGGCTCGTCAAGTCAACCTAAGTGTTTTGCATGTGTAAATCTAGCTTACACCCGTTGTACGCGAACGTTAGAATATATCACACCCGATCATCACGTGGTGCTTCGATACAACGAACGTTCGCAACGGTGCACAGTTAGGGGGAACACTTTCTTGAAATTTTATGAGGGATCATCTTATTTATGCTACCGTCGTTCTAAGCAAATAAGATGCAAAAACATGATAAACATCTCATGCAATCAAATAGTGACATGATATGGCCAATATCATTTTGCTCCTTTTGATCTCCATCTTCGGGGCGCCATGACCATCATCGTCACAGGCATGACACCATGATCTCCATCATCATGATCTCCATCATCGTGTCTTCATGAAGTTGTCTCGCCAACTATTACTTCTACTACTATGGCTAACGGTTTAGCAATAAAGTAAAGTAATTACATGGCGTTATTCAATGACACGCAGGTCATACAATAAATTAATACAACTCCTATGGCTCCTGCCGGTTGTCATACTCATCGACATGCAAGTTGTGATTCCTATTACAAGAACATGTTCAATCTCATACATCACATATATATCATTCATCACATCCTTTTGGCCATATCACATCACACGGCATATGCTGCAAAAACAAGTTAGACGTCCTCTAATTGTTGTTGCAAGTTTTTACGTGGCTGCTACAGGTTTCTAGCAAGAACGCGTTTCTTACCTACGCCAAAACCACAACGTGATATGCCAATTGCTATTTACCCTTCATAAGGACCCTTTTCATCGAATCCAATCCGACTAAAGTGGGAGAGACAGACACCCGTTAGCCACCTTATGCAACTAGTGCATGTCAGTCGGTGGAACCTGTCTCACGTAAGCGTACGTGTAAGGTCGGTCCGGGCCGCTTCATCCCACGATGCTGCCGAATCAAGATAAGACCAGTAGTGGCAAGTAAATTGACAAAATCGACGCCCACAACAACTTGTGTTCTACTCGTGCATAGAAACTACGCATACACCTAGCTCATGATGCCACTGTTGGGGAACGTAGCAATAATTCAAAATTTTCTATGCATCACCAAGATCAATCTATGAAGATTCTAGCAACAAGAGAGGGAGAGGATGAGTGTATCTTCATACCCTTGAAGATTGCGATGCGGAAGCGTTACAAGAACGCGGTTGGTGGAGTCGTACACGCAGCGATTCAGATCGCGGTCGATTCCGATCTAAGCGCCGAACGGACGGCGCCTCCACATTCAACACACGTACAGCCCGGGGACGTCTCCTCCTTCTTGATCCAGCAAGGGGAGAGGAGAAGTTGAGGGAAAAATCCAGCAACACGACGGCGTGGTGGCGATGGAGCTCGTGGTTCTCCGGCAGGGCTTCACCAAGCACTATGGAGGAGGAGGAGGTGTTGGAGGAGGGAGGGGCTGCGCCAAGGGAAGGATGCGGCTTCCTACCACCCCTCCACTATATATAGGGGAAAGGGGAGAGGGGGAGGCGTCCTAGGGTATCCCCTTGGGGGCGGCGGGCAAGCAGATTGGATCTCCCTAGGGAAAATCCTAGGGAGACTTGCCCCCCAAGCCAAGCATGTGGAGGCTTGCCTCCCAAGCCAGGTGGAGGTGCCCCACCTCCCCAAGTAACATGTGAAAGGGTGTGGGGGCGCACCACCCCTTAGTGGGCTGGTTTGCCCCTTCCCCTTTGGCCCATGAGGCCCTCCAACGATTCTTAGGGGCTCCCGAAACACCTTTCGGTCATGCCGCCATAGCACAGTACCCCAGAACACATCCGGACTCCAATACCCTTCGTCCAATATATCAATCTTCACCGCCGGACCATTCCGGAACTCCTCGTGACGTCCGGAATCTCATCCGGGACTCCGGACTAGCTTTGGTAACCACATACTATTTCCCATAACATCTCTAGCGTCACCGAACCTTAAATGTGTAGACCCTACGGGTTCGGGAACCATGCAGACATGACCGAGACATCTCTCTGGCCAATAACCAACAGTGGGATCTAGATACCCATGTTGGCTCCCACATGTTCCACGATGATCTCATCGGATGAACCACGATGTCAAAGATTCAAGCAATCCCGTATACAATTCCCTTTGTCAATTGGTACATTACTTGCCCGAGATTCGATCGTCGGTATCCCAATACGTTGTTCAATCTCGTTACCGGCAAGTCACTTTACTCGTTCCGTAATGCATGATCCCGTGACTAACCACTTAGTCTCATTGAGCTCATTATGATGATGCATTACCGAGTGGGCCCAGAGATACCTCTCCGTCATACGGAGTGACAAATCCCAGTCTTGATTCGTGCCAACCCAACAGACACTTTCGGAGATGCCTGTAGTGTACCTTTATAGCCATCCAGTTACGTTGTGACGTTTGGTACACCCAAAGAATTCCTACGCTATCCGGGAGTTGCACAATCTCATGGTCTAAGGAAATGATACTTGACATTAGAAAAGCTTTAGCAAACGAACTACACGATCTTTGTGCTACGCTTATGATTGGGTCTTGTCCATCATATCATTCTCCTAATGATGTGATCGCGCTATCAATGACATCTAATGTCCATGGTCAGGAAACCATGACCATCTATTGATCAACGAGCTAGTCAACTAGAGGCTCACTAGGGACATGTTGTGGCCTATGTATTCACACATGTATTAAGGTTTCCAGTTAATACAATTATAGCATGAACAATAGAAAATTATCATGAACAAGGAAATATAATAATAACCATTTTCTTATTGCCTCTAGGGCATATTTCCAACAGAGCCCTGGTATGTCGGTGCAGATTCGCAGCCCAGCATCATCGCCTGGATGTGGGGCCACGCGGGCAAGCGGCGGCCAGCATGACTCTTGACTCAGTAGCTCACGGTGTTCCTCGCGATGAACTCCTGAGGGTTTGGCCCTCCTTGCCTCATACCTTCCTGGGGGAAACGTGCCTTGAAGCACGCCTCCAAGTGGTGCCTGAGCGCCTCCCTCGTGACTCCGTCTAGGTCGGTGGCTCGCCATGAAAGAACCCCCGAGCCCTGCCTGAGGAGTGCGCTGGGCGCGCCTCCCTATGCGTCAGAGGGTGGCGCCCCTTGAACGGGCGCAGGTCCTGCTGCTACACCTCCGGAGGTGCCTGCCCCATGAGGGCTTGGACCAGGTGAAGCCTTCTTCTTCTTGGGGGTCGCCACGGGAAGTCTCCCGCTCCTGTGATCTGGGTCTTCGATTGCTGCGGCTTGGAAGGCACGCTCAAGAGAGCACACTGCATCCCTTTCCTCACAAGGCACTGTGATGACTCCTCCGCTTCCTGGCATCTTGAGGATATTGTAGCCATGGTGAGTTACTACCATGAGTGGCCAAAGCTGGGTACCCGAGATGGCATTGTACGGCAGGCGAATGTGGACGTCAAGTCGATGAGCTCAGTCTTGATAGTTGTTCTTGTTGTCGAAGGTGACAGGAAGGCGAACTTGCCCTATCGGGACGGTGGAACCATCGGTGACTCCTGAGAAAGGCTTGGTCGGCTGAAGTTGATCGTATGGCACTTGGAGATTGTTGAACGTCTCGACATATAGGACATTGAGTCCTGCTCCGCCGTCGATGAGGGTCCTGGTGACTTGCACGTTGCTGATGACTGGTGAGCAAAGCATGGGGAGGACTCCTGCCGTTGCCGCGCACTTGAGCTGATCCGCTGAACTGAACGTGATAGCGCATGACGACCACCTAACAGGCGTGTGGCCTCTGGCTTGGGGAGGACTGCATTCACCTCGCGAGCAAACTTCTTGAAGATGCGCTGAGAGGTTGGGGCCTGAGCGCCACCCAGGATGCAAGCGATCGCGCGTGGATCCTGGAAGCCCCCAGCCCCCTCATCTTGATGATTGTCTTCGTACCTCCTTGGCGGCTGAGGCAGAGGTGGGAGCCCTGTGTTGCCTTGAGGGTGATCCTCGCGAGGTTGGTCTCTCCAACCTCCCTCGCGAGGCTGGTCCTGCCAGTGGTCCTTGCGAGGTCTGTCACGCCATCCCTGGCGAAGGCCACGGTCTTCCCAGCGTCCTGCGCCTCTTCCTCCTCCTCGGCCATAGCCCCGATCTTTGCCTTCGGGGCGTCGACCGATATGCCCTTCTCGCACGGCCCTGAGCTCCTGGCATTCGTTGGTGTTGTGGGTGTGGAGATCGTGGTACACGCAGTACCGGCTGCCCTTGGATGACTCGGGCTGATCCTTGCCTCGCTTGGTGTCTGGTTCTGCCGCGAGCACAGCAGCCCCCTTGCTCTTCACGTCCTTGGCCTTAGGCTTCTTCTCTTCTGGATCGGCAGCCGGAAGATCGAGGAGGGAGAGGCGCCCTTCCTCAGCTCTGGCGCATTTGGTCGCCATGTTGAACAGCTCCAGAGATGTGCATAGGTCTTCATGGATTGCTAGCTCCTCCTTCATCTTGACGTCACGCACGCCATCGGAGAAGGCTGAGATGATAGCCTCCTCAGACACCTTGGGAATCTTCAGGCGGGCTTTGTTCAAGCACTGGATGTACTTCTGCAGGGTCTCTCCTAGCTGCGGCTTGATGCGGCGCATGTTGCTCACGGCCGGAGGCCGGTCGCGAGTGCCTTGGAAGTTGGCGATGAAGCGGGTGCGCATCCCGTCCCAGGAGGAGATCGTGCCGGGAGCCAGGTTCAGGAGCCAGGTTCGGGTGTCCCGTCCTTCAGCGCCACGGGGAACCAATTCTCCATGACCTTTTCGTCCCCGTTGGCGGCTTCAATGCCCAGCTCGTAGAGCTGAAGGAACTCCGCGGGGTCGGCAGTGCCGTCATAGCGAGGAGGCAGGTCTGGCTTGAACTTGCCGGGCCACGCGACGCTACGTAGCTCGGCGGTGAAGGCGCGGCAGCCTGGAGTGGCCACTGGAGCTCTCTGATGATGCGGGGCTTGCTCTTGTGGGTTCCTGCACACTGCTGCCTGGAGCAATGCGAGGTCTTGACGCGGTGGCGATGGAGCGCGGTCGCGGCGCTCCGGTGCTGGGAGCACGCGAGCACCTTCTTGGGGATGAGGGATCTCCTGGCAGCTCCTTTCTTGGTGCGCGGGCGCCGGACGCGGAGGGTCTCGGCCCGGGACCACGCGCCTTGGAGCCAGGGCGCCTTCTTGGGAAGGAGGCGGCGGGGGCACCTCCGGCTCCCTGCCTCCCGCGCGGGGTGAAGGGCGAGGCAGCGAGAGGGACGGCGTGGGGGATCCCCCTGCGGCGCGAATGAGCTCAGCGACGCGGTCGAGCCACTCCTCGTAGACGTCGTCGATGGGGCGGTAGCGCAGGAGCTCGTTTGCCGCGATGAGCGTGGCTCGAGCCTCCATGGGCGTGCGGTGTGCGCGGGATGAAGAACCAGCAGGGGCGAGAGAAGGAGTGGCGGTGCTGCCTTCTCGCCTCACCGATGGATGCAGGGACGAAGCCTGCTGCTCGTTCCCCGCCGGGCCGGTGGCGGCGGGCGACAGGGAACGATGGGGGTGTCCGCCGACGGGATCCATCTGGGGTACTCGAGCGGCACGAGCAGCCCGGTGCTCAGCACGAACTCGGCGGGCGTCAGCCATGGACACGGCGGAGGATCACACACGACCAGCGGAAGAAAGATTCCGGCGCACCCCTACCTGGCGCGCCAAATGTCGGATTTCGGGTTCCGACAAACCCTTGAGGTTCGAACACTGGTGTACGCGCGGAGATCTTTCCCCTTCCAGTTCACGCGTGAATGGATTGCGAACTAGGAACGATGAACAACACAAGAGACACGAGGTTTATACTGGTTCGGGCCACCGTTGTGGTGTAATACCCTACCCCAGTGTGTGGTGTGGTGGATTGCCTCAGGGGCTGATGATGAAAAATACAAAGGGAGAACAGCCTCGCGAGGGGCTGTTCTTGAGCTGGTGCGATGAACTGCTTGGTTAAGTTCAGTCGCCTCTCACTCTCTCTGGTAGGATCGATCTGTGTCTCGTCGATCGATTGATCCCCCTACCTTTGTGGTGGCTAGTCCTACTTATAAAGGGAGGCCCTGGGCCTCTTCCCAAATAATGAGCGGGAAGGGCGCCAACAATTGGCCATTTTGAAGGGGAACATCTAGTACACTTATCCTGACTAAAGTTGGTCTTCGGCTGCCAAAGACTCTGACGGTGACGCCGTCCTGGGCTCCACGATGACCTCCATCCTGCCGTTCTGCTGGTCTTGGTCTTGTTGCACCGAAGTGGTAACCTTTGCCTGATGCCTTGGCCTGTGCTTGCCTCCTTTGCACCAAAGGGGAAACGAGGACACTGCGCGGGCTGGCGCCCGCCTGGCGCCCGCCTGGTCTCGATCGTCATGGCTTGCGTCACGGGGCACCCTCGTGAGGTACCCTGCCTTGATCTCTCCGCCTCCTCGCAAGCCTGCCTGACGAGGCTGTTCCTGAGGGAGATTCCTGTCGTCCGCCCCGCGAGGCTTGGCCCCTCGCGAGGGTCTTGAGCTTGAGCTGATGAAGCTGGGCCGTGCTGGGCCACCACCTGATCCACGCCGCAGGCCGCGGGCAGGCAAGTCTGGGGACCCCCGTTCCCAGAACACCGACACATACATAAGCAATCAAGCAAAGACGCATGGGCAAAACTCAAATAAGAGAGATTGACCAGAAAGTTCAACTTAAGAACTCCGGTTTGCAAAAAGAATCAAATCGAACGGAGCAACGAAACTCAAACGGCGAAAGAAACAAGATCCATTTACTAATCTGAACTAAAGTCAAATTTTTACAGTACTAAAATCTTGTTTAAGTTGATTAAACAGAAAGAGGGTCTCGAGACGAAGATCTAGGCGCTTGAATCGCCTGATTCCGATAAACGAGTGAAAAGATAAACTGAAACGAAAATCGGCTCAGAAATCGCGATTGAAAATAATCACGGAAAAATCTGAGAAAAAGAAAACTGACGAACAGACTAACGAACGAGCGTTCGTTGTCTGTAACTAACGAGCGAAAACCGTTCTTTAAAACGAACGTACGGACGAACGTCCGCTAAATAGAAGAACCAGAAAAAAACCGGCGAACCAATCTAAAAAAACGAACTAGGGTTTTTTTGAAAAAAACCGAATCGGTTTTCTTAAAAAAATCGGCGGCGACGAAACGGCGTGGTACGTCCGGCGAGGCTCTGGTGAGGCGGGGCCCGGGCGGCGGGCCGTCGGGCTCGCGGGGCAGCGGGACGATGGTGGCGACGGCGGCGAGGCGCGGGAGGCGACGACGCGGCTGCGGTGGCGGGGTTGGTGGTGGTGGGGGGCTCGAGGCGGAGTATATAAAGGGGGGCGGCGTGGGTTGGAGGAGGGGGCAAGGCGGCGACGAGGAGTCCGGCTCGGACTCCTGTCCGAGTCGGCGGCGGCGGCGGCGCGCGGTCTCCACGCGGGAGACGGCGGCGGGGAAGATGGGCCACTGGGTTTCGCCCATCGGCGTACCAAGTTTTTTTAACAATTACCGACAGAAAATAAATCCTAGAAAATAAAATAAAAATCTAAAAATTCCAAAACAAATTTTCACCATCTAAATAAAATATTTAGAACGAGATGAACATTTTCTTGGCCCTAAAATGCAATTTTGAAAACATGCAATTTTTCTAATGCGAATAAAATCCAAATAAAAATAAAATAAAATCAAATAAATGATTTTAATATTTTTCCTCCAATATTTCAATTATTTTGGAGAAGTCATATTATCTCCTCTCATAAATTTTTAATATGAAATATTTTTGGAGAGAAAAATAATTAAAACCAAAATCCTCGTTTCATTGTTTAATAAAAATCAAATATGAAAACTGGGAAATCCCCAACTCTCTCCGAGGGTCTTTGAGTTGCTTAGGATTTCAAGGATTGCGAAACGAAAAATGCAATAAAATATGGTATGCATGAATGACCTATGTATAAGATTCGAAATTGAAAATTTGGGATGTTACAAACCTACCCCCCTTAAGATGAATCTCGCCTCGAGATTCGGGTTGGCTAGAAAATAGGTGTGGGTGGTCTTTGCGAAGATCATCCTCTCGTTCCCAGGTGGCTTCATCCTCGGTATGGTGGCTCCACTGAACTTTGCAAAACTTGATAACCTTGTTGCGGGTGACTCGACTGGCAAACTCAAGAATCTTGACTGTTTCTCCTCATAAGTCAAATCACTGTCCAACTGAATCGCCTCCAAGGGTATTGTATCTCTTAACGGTATATCGGCCATCTCAGCATGACACTTCTTCAGCTGTGAAACGTGAAACACATCATGAACTCCTGATAGTCCTTCAGGTAACTCCAACTTGTAGGCAACTTCTCCCATCCGTTCCAAAATACGATATGGTCCTACAAATCTTGGAGCTAACTTTCCCTTAACTCCAAAACGTTTCACTCCTCGCAAGGGTGATACTCGTAGATATGCTCTGTCTCCAATTTCATAGGTTACCTCCTTGCATTTTGAATCTGCATAACTCTTCTGCCTGGACTGAGCTATCTTCAGTCTATCCCGAATCAGCTTAACTCTTTCTTCAGATTCCTTAATCAAGTCTGGTCCAAACAATTGTCGGTCTCCTACTTCATCCGACACCAATGGTGTCCTGCACCTTCGTCCATACAGGGCTTCGAATGGTGCCATCTTCAAACTAGCTTGGTAACTATTGTTGTATGAGAACTCTGCGTATGGCAAATTGTCATCCCAACTAGATCCATAATCTAGCGCACAGGCTCTCAACATATCTTCCAGAATCTGGTTGACTCTCTCGGTCTGCCCATCCGTCTGCGGGTGAAATGTTGTACTGAACTTCAATCTCGTTCCCAAAGTCTGGTGTAGCTGATGCCAAAACTTTGAGGTAAACTGTGTTCCTCTATCTGATACGATGGTCCTCGGAACTCCATGCAGACATACGATCCTGGACATATATATCTTGGCCAACTTCGCAATTGTATAAGTTGTTTTCACTAGGATAAACTGTGCCACTTTGGTCAAGCGGTCAACTACTACCCATATGGAATCATATCCTGATTTGGTCCTGGGTAATCCGGTGATAAAATCCATGCCAAGCTTATCCCACTTCCATTCGGGTATCAGCATAGGTTGTAACAATCCTGCTGGCTTTTGATGCTCTGCCTTCACTCTCTGGCATACATCACATACGGCTACATACTCGGCGATATCCTTCTTCATACCAGTACACCAGAAACGTTCCTTCAAATCCAAATACATCTTGGTGTTTCCGGGGTGTATCGAGTATGGTGAGTCATGAGCCTCCTCTAGTATTAATTTCCTGATCTATGGGTCATTGGGAACATAAAAACGGTCCTCAAACCATAAGGTATCGTGCTCATCCTCACGAAAACCTTTGGCCTTCCCTTTGCTCATTTTCTCCTTTATCTCCGCAATCTCTTTGTCATCCTTCTGAGCTTCTCTAATCTTGCCCAACAATGTACACTGAACCTCCATTGTTGCAACAAAACCTCCAGGGACAATCTCTAATCGAAGTTCCATGATATCCTCTGCTAACTCCGTTGGTAATCCCGTACTCTCTAGGATATTAGCATAACTCTTCCGGCTCAAAGCGTCTGCTACCACATTGGCCTTTCCTGGATGATAGTGCAGCTTCATGTCATAATCCTTTAGAAGCTCCAACCATCTCCTCTACCTAAGGTTTAGCTCCTTTTATGTGAAAATGTACTTCAAACTCTTATGATCCGTGTACACATCACAACGGTTTCCAATAAGGTAATGTCTCCAAGTCTTCAATGCATGCACTACGGCTGCTAGCTCCAAATCATGCGTGGCATAATTCAATTCGTGCGGTTTTAGTCGTCGTGAGGCATACGAAACAACTCTTCCGTCCTGCATGAGCACACTTCCAAGTCCTAAGCGGGAGGCGTCGCAATACACTTGGAAATCCTTATGTATATTTGGTAGTGTCAGCACTGGGGCTGTAGTCAAACGTTTCTTCAACTCCTGGAAACTTGCCTCACAATCTTCCGTCCATTTAAACTTGGTATCCTTCTTCAATAACTCTGTCATTGGCTTCGCAATCTTGGAAAAATTCTCAATGAATCTCCGATAGTATCCTGCGAGTCCAAGAAAATCATGGATCTTGCTAACTCAAGTGGGTGCCAACCATTCAAAGGATCGATCGAACCTTGCTGGGGTCTACTGCATACCTTCTCCTGATATAACATGTCCAAGGAATCCGACTTCCTTCAACCAAAACTCGCGTTTGCTGAACTTGGCATACAACTGATGTTCCCTGATTTTCTCGAGAACTAAACACAAATGCTCCTTGTGCTCCTCTTCATTCTTCGAGTATACCATTATATCATCAATAAACACCACAACAAACTTGTCCAAATACTCCATGAACACCTTGCATCATGCTCATGAAATAGGCAGGGGCATTAGTCAATCCAAACGACATGACGGTATATTCATACAGCCCGTACTGTGTGGTGAATGCTGTCTTGGGTATATCCTTCTCTCAAATCTTCAACTGGTGGTATCCTGATCGTAAATCGATCTTTGAAAACACCTTAGCTCCTTGCAGATGGTCAAACAAATCATTGATCATCGGCAGTGGGTACTTGTTCTTGATCGTCACTTCATTCAGGGCCCGATAATCAACAACCATTCTTAGGGACTTATCCTTTTTCTCAACCAAAAGCACTGGAGCTCCCCAAGGTGATGAACTCCTTCGAATGTAACCTTTCTCCAATAACTCCTTGATTTGTTTCTTAATCTCCTCCAGATCATTCACGGGCATCCGATAGGGTCTCTTAGATATTGGCCCCGTACCTGGAAGTAGCTCTATCAAAAACTCGATGTCTCGATCCGGTGGCATGCCTGGTAATTCCTCTGGAAAAACATCCGGGTAATCCTTCACTACAGGCACTTCCTCCTGAACAACTCCCATGAGGGCATTCACTTGGCTCCTTCTAGGCACATGCCTAGATACATACTTAATCATTTTTCCCTCCGGGGGTGGTGAAATAAATCGACTTACTAGCACAGTCAATGCTTCCTCCATACTTTGACATCCAGTCCATGCCTAATATCACATCCAATCCTTGTGACTCCAAGATAATTAGGTCAGACGGAAAAACATGGTTGTCAATGGTTAGGGGTATCTGGTCACACCATCGACTAGCCATATATTCTGCTCCAGGTGAACTCACTAAGAGAGGTGTCCTAAGGGTTTGGGTTGGTAGTTTAAACATATCCACGAATCCCCTTGATATGTTTGAATGCGATGCACCAGTATCAAAAAGAACAAGAGCGGTAAATGACTTAACCAAAAACTTACCTATAACCGCTGCGTCGGCTGCTCTTCAACCTCCTCCACGTTAACGTTGTTCACTTGTCCTTTGTTGAATTGATTGGGCATCTTCCCAGCGCTCCCATTTCGCTTTCCATTCTTCCCTTGTGGCACTCCGGGCATAGTGTCCAGTTTTCCCGCACTTAAAGCAAGTAACATGACTTAGATCTCTTTTGGCGGGTGTGGCTGGATTGGGGCAGTTCTGATTGTTGTTAGCTCCGTTCCCATTCCCATTCTTAGAACCATTGTGGTTATGCGAACTTCCTCCGGTGTGGTTATGACCTCCATGGTTATGAACAAGTCCTCCCGAGTTCGGGGTTAGGTGAGGCTTCTGCTGAGCTCCCGCGTTATACCTCCCTTGTCCATACTTCCTCTTACGGCTCTCAATTTGCTGCTGCTTCCCTTCAATCATAAGAGCCTTATCAACCAACTCCTGGTAGTTGTTGAAGGTTTCTACCATCAACTGCATGCTCATCTCATCATTCAGCCCTTCCATAAATTTCTCTTGCTTCGCGGCATCTGTGGCCACATCATCAGGGGCATAGCGAGATAACCTGCTAAACTCGTCCACGTACTAAGCCACAGTACGGTTCCCCTGGCGTCAGTTGCGAAACTCACGCTTCTTCATATTCATGGCTCCAGTTGAGACATGGGCTGTACGGAAAGCTTGCTGGAACTGATCCCAAGTGATGTTGGCTATGGGGAAAGTGGTCGTATAATTCTCCCACCATGAGGCTGCTGGTCCATCCAATTGATGTGCGGCAAAATGCACCTTCTCAGCATCTGTGCAACTTGCGGTGGTCAAGTCCCTTCCAATACGGCGTAGCCAATCATCAGCAACTATAGGCTCGGTGATACTGGAAAACACCGACGGCTGTAACCTCAGAAAACGGGCTAGGTTGTCAACTGGCGGCGGGTTGTTGTTGTTGTTGCCCTGGTTCTGAACTAGCAATTGCATCTAGGCATTCTGCTGCTGGATCAACTGAGTGTGCTCCGGCGGGAAGGCAAATCCGGTGTCACGTCTCGGAGGCATCTGGTGGGTTTAGATGGAAGAGATCAGAATAGAAAGGGGTCTAATGAGAAAGCACTACCCATATGCACATGAGACAAACACAAAAATTTCACTCAATCAATCAAGCAAGGGCATACAAGCGGTATAGAACTATCAAAAAAGTGCTCAACTACTACTAATTTACATGGGGAAATACTACTAATATGTGGTGGTCATATAGAAATTTTGATCGGTGGAAGACTCCACGATATCTGCTCCAGCTTCGTCTTCAAAGTCATCATCACTAGGTTCGGAGTCGGTGTCGTCGATGATGATGTAGTTGTCTGGGCAAGTGGAATCGCCGTCTTCTCTTCCCGGCGCTGGATCTCCCATGAATACTCCGATCTTCTTTACCAGGTCATCATTCTTCTCCAGTAATGTCTTGATTTCCTCCTCATATCCATCGTGTGTAAACTTGAGTTCTTCCTCTAGCTCGATGATCCTAGTCTTCGCCTTCTTCAAGTCCATCATGTTTGCGCACATTTGGTTCTCCTTACGTCGAATGTGCTGGTTTAACTCCTGGATGAAATCTGCAATGGATCTATCCTTCTTGGTGCTGATCACCTCCCATGGCTCGTCTAGCGCCCACATATCTGGTAGATAGTGTCCTTAAGATCCTTGTTGTAGACTTCTCCAATGCGTCCGATGGTAATGTGGGTTGCCATGCTCTTGCCTAGGCTCCAGGTGGGTGCTTCAAAAGAAAACTCTATGGGCTTAGAGGTTGGCGAGAACGTCCTTCCTGGAACTTGTACTTGAATCATCCAGCGCTCCTCTTCTGGTAAGGTGGCGTTGTATGTCCCGGTGAAGCTTGGTATTCCTATGTTCAAGTACCTAGTGACTTCCTTCAAGTGGCGTCCAAAAGGTGTGTCTTCATCCGGTTGCGCAAACTTGTTCTTCATCTCCGCCATCCTAAAGAGTAGAAAATGGAGAGGAGTCAGAAATGAGTAGAGAAGAGTGACCTAGGGTTTATCTTAATGGTCGCGTCCTACACTCAGCGTGTGCTCTAATACCATCTTGTAGCGACCTGACCTCAAATAGTCAAGTCTCTGTGCTTCAGTGTCATCCCTAGATTGGTAATGCTGACACACACAGTACTCGAAGGATTTATAACAGAGTAGCAATCACACACTTATTACATCGAATGTCTCAAAAGAGAACTTATTACAATAAATATGGCTTAAGGCCATCTAATACGATAACAGTGGGAGGCTTGGAAGATAAAGTGAGCCCATCAACTCCAACGGCATAGCTGAGCTGGACGGCAACGACCGAACGAACCTTACTCCTCATCTAAAAAGTCGGCAACATAATACGTTGCAGCCCGAAAACGGGTCAGCACATGGAATATGTTGGCAATATAACACAGTAGAGCAACAATAGAATAATGCTATCACTACATGCATATATGGCTGGTGGAAAGCTCTATGGTTATAGTTTTTTCGAAAAGCCAATTTTTCCCTACAACAAAGGAATAGATTTTAATTTAACTATCATGGTGGTTGAAACATCATTGAGAAGGTTCCTCCAACTCAATCCCAATTAAAGTATTTAACAACCCAACAATATTAATTAAGAGTGATGAGATACTTAAGATACTCCAAGTACTAGATACTCAAAATTGTCCATAACCGGGGACACGGCTAACCATGATTAGATTGTACACTCTGCAGAGGTTTGCGCACTTTTCCCCACAAGACTCGATCGCCTCCGTTGGATTTCTCGCACTACATGGTGTTTGAGGAATGGATGACGGAGACACAATCTTTCAGAAACATTAACTCTCTACTCCAGGTAGACCATACCAAACCTACAACCCACTACCTGCTGATCCACCTCTTTGAGAGCTTCACGTAACTTACTCAATGATGCTGGAGCCCATAATAGCTTGTGGCTGCACATGGGAGTTTCTAGCATGAATCATCTCAGTTCCCTTTGAGCCTGGGTGGCGGCCCATAGGAAGATCACACGGAACCCTAGGATTTCCAAAAATAGAAGCAACACTGGATTCTCCAGGTGCCTCAATCCACCCAGATGTAAATTTAAGTTGCCACCTTAAGTTGAACCATTAATTAACAACCTCACATCTGTCATGGATTTCACTCACCCAAACCACGTCTACGAGCATCGCATAGCAATATGAGCAACACGTAGAAGTAACTCCGAAGGGTTTGAATATAATAGGGCAATAGGTTCTACCTCATCAACTACTTCCCGACCCACATGTTAATGACATCCTAATCATGCAATGTTTGAGGATTGAAACTAATGCATAAAAACTGGCTATGGAAAAGAGTATGATCAATGTGTTACTTGCCTTGCTGACGATCCGCGAAATCTAGGGACTCGTAGTAGCACGCTTCGCACTCCGGGAATTCTATCGCAAATAAACAATAGCATACATAAGCAATCAATCAAAGAGGCACAGACAAAACTCAAATAAGAGAGATTGACCAGAAAGTTCAACTTAAGAACTCCGGTTTGCAAAAAGAATCAACCCGAACGGAGGAACGAAACTCAAACGGCGAAAGAAACAAGATCCATTTACTAATTTGAACTAAAGTCAAATTTTACAGTACCAAAATCTTGTTTAAGTTGATTAAACAGAAAGAGGGTCTCGAGATGAAGATCTAGGCGCTTGAATCTCCTGATTCCGGTAAACGAGCGAAAAGATAAACTGAAACGAAAATCGGATAAGAAATCGCAATTGAAAATAATCACGGAAAAATCCGAGAAAAAGAAAACTGACGAACAGACTAACGAACGAGCGTTCGTTGTCTGTAACTAACGAGCAAAAACCGTTCGTTAAAACGAACGTACGGACGAACATCCGCTAAATAGAAGAACCAGAAAAAAACCGGTGAACCAATCTAAGAAAATGAACTAGGGTTTTCTGGAAAAAAACCGAATCGGTTTTCTTAAAAAAAACCGGCGCATTTAAACGGGCGTGGTACCTCTAGCGAGGCGGGGCTCGGGCGGCGGGCGGGCTCATGGCCTGCAGCGGCGGCGGCGGCGGCAGCTTGGCGATGGCGGCGAGGCGCTGGAGGCGGCCAGGCTGCGGTGGCGGGGCTGCGGTGGCGTGGTTGGTGGTGGTGGGGGGCTCGGGGGGGGGGGACTATATAAAGGGGGGGGCGCCGCGTCTTGGAGGAGGGGGCAAGGTGGCGGTGAGGAGTCCGGCTCGGACTCATGTCCGAGTCGGCGGGGGCGGCGGCGCGCGGTCTCCGCTCGAGAAACGGCAAGGGAAGATGGGCGGCCAGCTGGGTTTCGCCGGTCGGCTGAAGTTAAAAAACAATTCCATGAACAGAAAATAAATCCTAGAAAATAAAATAAAAATCTAAAAATTCCAAAACAAATTTTCACCATCTAAATAAAATATTTAGAACGAGATGAACGTTTTCTTGGCTCTAAAATGCAATTTTGAAAACATGCAATTTTTCTAATGCGAATAAAATCCAAATAAAAATCAAATAAATGATTTTAATATTTTTCCTCCAATATTTCAATTATTATGGAGTAGTCATCTTATCTCCTCTCATAAATTTTTAATACGAAATATTTTGGGAGAGAAAAATAATTAAAACCAAAATCCTTATTTCATTATTTGATAAAAATCAAATATGAAAACTGGGAAATCCCCAACTCTCTTCGAGGGTCCTTGAGTTGCTTAGGATTTCAAGGATTGCGAAACGAAAAATGCAATAAAATTTGGAATGCATGAATGATCTATGTATAACATTCCAAATTAAAAATTTGGGATCTTACATGGGTTGCTAGAGTGACAAAAGCTTAAACCTAGTTTATGTGTTGCTTCGTAAGGGGCTGATTTGGATTCATATGTTTCATGCTATGGTTAGGTTTACCTTAATACTTTTGTTGTAGTTGCGGCTGCTTGCAATAGAGATTAATCATAAGTGTGATGCTTGTCCAAGTAAGGACAGCACCCAAGCACCGGTCCACCCACATATTAAATTATCAAAGTACCGAACGCGAATCATATGAACGTGATGAAAACTAGCTTGACGATAATTCCCATGTGTCCTCGGGAGCGCTTTTCTCTATATAAGAATTTGTCCAAGCTTGTCCTTTGCTACAAAAAGGATTGGGCCACCTTGCTGCACTTTATTTACTTTTGTTACTTGTTGCTCGTTGTCGGTGTCAAAACCGGCGGATCTCGGGTAGGGGGTCCCGAACTGTGCGTCTAAGGCGGATGGTAACAGGAGGCAAGGGACACAATGTTTACCCAGGTTCGGGCCCTCACGATGGAGGTAATACCCTACTTCCTGCTTGATTGATCTTGATTATATGAGTAGTACAGGAGTTGATCTACCACGAGATCGTAGAGGATAAACCCTAGAAGCTGCCTATGGTATGATTGTTGTTGTCCTACGGACTAACCCCTCCGGTTTAAATAGACACCGGAGGGGGCTAGGGTTACACAGAGTAGGTTACAAAGCGAGGATCTACATATCCGTATCGCCAAGCTTGCCTTCCACTCCAAGAGAGTCCCATCCGGACATGAGACGAAGTCTTCAATGTATCTTCATAGTCCAACAGTCCAGCCAAAGGATATAGTCCGGCTGTTTGGATACCCCCTAATCCAGGACTCCCTCAGTAGCCCCTGAACTAGGCTTCAATGACGATGAGTCCGGCATGCAGATTGTCTTCGGCATTGCAAGGCGGGTTCCTCCTCCGAATACTCCATAGAAGATCTTGAACACAAGAATAGTGTCCGGCTCTGCAAAACAAGTTCCACATACCACCGTAGAGAGAATAATATTTCCACCAATCTAATCTGCTGACACACTTGATATCATGACATCATACCACGGCTCGGCCATTATTCGAACCGTTTTTCTCAACCAGCCTTGGCGCATATCGCGAGGCATTTTCTTTGGCACGTCTTGTCGAAGCAGAGATCGTGTCCCCTTATCACGGGATTCTCATCAATACGGTTGTGGGTAACCCAACCGCGCCATCAATCGCGGCGCTTGAGGAGTAAGCGAGTTAACCGGGCCAGTAGGGGCGTATAGTTTCGTCCGCCTTTATAAAGGGATAAGGGTTCACCCTTTTTCACCTACAACTTCTTCCTCCTCGCCCATCCATTCTTGCGCACTCGAGCTCCAACACCCAAGTTTACGCCTTTCTCCTCAAACCGCCTCAAGCATGTACGGAGCGAGAGGACAGTGGATGAAATCCTCCGTCACGGAGGAGGACATCAAGAAGCTGCGGGGAGCCAGACACTTGGCCGCAGATATCGCGCACCGGCTGCCCGACACGGGGCAGATCGTCCCTACCCCGGAACCTCACGAGAGGGTAGTTTTCCTTACCCACTTCGTCCAAGGACTGGGATTTTCTCTCCATCCGTTCGTCTGCGGCCTCATGTTCTACTACGGGCTAGAATTTCATGATCTGACCCCGAACTTTATCCTCAACATCTTGGCGTTTATCGTCGTGTGCGAGGCCTTCCTCCGCATCCGGCCCCACTTCGGCCTGTGGCTGAAGACCTTCAATGTCAAGCCGAAGGTTGTAGGCGGCCAGCAAGCGGAATGCGGAGGCGCCATGGTGGGCAAAATGCCCAATGTCACATGGCTCGAGGGCTCCTATGTGGAGACCATAAAGGGGTGGCAATCGGGGTGGTTCTACATCGCCGAGCCGCACGACACCAACTGGGTGGCGGCCCCCGAGTTCCGATCCGGAATCCCCATGCGGCTCACCTCCTGGAAAGAGAAGGGCCTATCCTGGGGTAACCCGGTAGAGCTGAACGGACTCCAGACCTGCATCAGGATCATGATGAACAAGGAAATCAAGCTTGTCAACATGGTCCAGCTCATGCTCTTCCGCCGGGTCCTCCCATGTCAACCACGGGTATTCAATTTGTGGGAGTTCAACCCGGCCAAGCACCAGTCGATGCGAGAGCTCTTCGACACGACGCACCAGGACGTCTGGAAGGTGCTGTTCAAGGGCGCCGAGGTTCCTCCTTCCCTTACCGACGACCGCGGTCTTAGCGCGAAGCGCCCTGCGAATCCGGTGAGTCTTTTATAAGATGTTTATTTTCCCCCACATGATCGTGTGCGAGATCTAAGCTTCCATGCCTTTAACAGATCGGGTGGAGACAATGGAGCAGATTGGTATCCAGCCCCCCTGCCCGAAGATCCAGCGGATGCTCTCCTGACGGAGATGCTGGTTCCGGCACCTTATGAGGTGCCGGAGAAGAAGGCCACGGGGACCCGACAGGGTCTCCGGTGCAAGGTTGTGTTGGACTCATCATCTGAACACTCCGAGGCGCACTCCTCCCACGACGATGAGGAGGAGGAAGAGGAAAGTTCTCCCCCCCCCCCAGCCGGGGGAGATAAGATCCACTACTAGGAAAAGGGCTATAGATGGAATGGACACTAATGGCGCACCTGTCATGTGGTGCGCCACTACTATATAGCAGTGGCGCACCATGTGCTGGTGCGCCATTAGTGTGGAAGACACTAATGGCGCACCAGGCACATGGTGCGCCACTAGTAACAATTTTTTTTTCCAAACATACTAATGGCGCATCATGGCACGGTGCGCCATTACTAGTGCTAACTAGTAATGGCGCACTGGCCACACAGTGCACCACTACTGTTGTTTTTTTAATTCTTTTTTTGCAAAACTACTAATGGGCACCGTAGCATAGTGCGCCATTACTAGTTTAAACTAGTAATGGCGGACTGTGCCACGGTGCGCCATTAGAATATATACTTTTTTATTATTTTTTTGCAAAACTTCTAATGGCGCACCAGCAGGTGCGCTTATTAGTAATAGGGTTACTAATGGCGCATTTGCAGGTGGTGCGCCATTAGTAACTCCGGGATCAACAAGATATTTTGGACAGCCCACCTACCCACTCACTTTCCCCACTTCATTCTCTCCACCTCCTCCTCCAAGCTTGTCTCGGCTGCCTCCTCCTCCTCACCTCATTTGCACCATAGATTCATCCAAATTAAGTGGTTAAATTACCTTTTTTTGATAGGTAATAAGTAAGGGGGGAAGCTATCTTTATGTTGTTCTCCCTCTCCAACAACGTGCACATGCAATTTTTGTGGCCTAGCTAGATCTATGTATGTTCGTGGTGTTGCATATGTTTGTGGTGTTGCATATATGTTTGTGTTTGCAGGTACCGGTATTTGAAATGTGATAGTTGCCAATATTTTGCCGGAATGTTGATTCATTTCCGTTTTGGCGAGAATTTTGGCACTATGCATTCTTTTTGGTCCTATTTTTAGGGAAAGTCATGCCAATTTTTTTATTGGTTCTAAAATATCGTTTTGCTCTACCTCATGACGACCATGGTCCGCACGATGACCGAAGGCATCGTGAATAGGTTTTTGAGCTCTGCGAAGGCCAAGATGCTTCAAAAGAACGAGATGGAGATAAGATGTCCGTGTCGAAGATGCAAGCTGAAGAGCCTTATTGCGGACCCGGATTCCGGGCAGGTGCGGGACCACCTGCTCTTGCGTGGTTTCATGGATGGATATCGGTGGCAAGGTGACGAAGATGACTATGAAGTCGTCCATGGGGGCCGGGCAAGAAATGAGGAAGGGCAGCAAGACAACCACCGCGGCTCGGGCGGGCGAGAAGACAAAGAATCTCCAGGACATGATCACGACGGTAATGCTATACACAGTCATCATGTAGAAGATGTCGGGCATGATGATGAGGAAGATGCCGGAGCAGACGAAGGGCATGATCATGAAGATGAAGATGCCGGTGGAGCAGACGAGGATGGACCATCGATGGGCTGGGTGTAGGACCCTCATATTCAAGAGCTGCTTCTCAAGCAGACGGATAATGCAAGAGCTGCCGCCCGAGAGAAAGCCAAGCTAGATCAACTGGAGATAGACACGGTTACTCCATTGTATGAAGGATGCAGGCCCGAGGATACCCGCCTCAAAGTAACGCTCATGGCTCTGGAGATGAAGGTAAAACACAAAATGACCGACGCATGCTTCGACGAGAACATGTCATTACGCACGAACGTCTTCCCAAGGGGAACAAGTGCCCGACCAGTTTCGAGGAGGCGAAGAAAATCGTGTGTCCTCTGGATTTACCGCACGTGAAATACCATGTGTGCATGAACAATTGCATCATTTATCGGGACGAGCACGCGGAGTCTACCATATGTCCTGTCTTGGCGTCACTCGATACAAGAAGAGGAAGAAAGCTCCTCAAAAGTGGTGTGGTACTTTTCGATCACCTCGCTTGCAGCGGTATTTCATGGACCCTAAGGTAGCAAAGCTCCTGCGTTGGCATGCGGATAGGGAGGAGAAGAAGCGAGAAGATGACGCAAATGATCCGGAGATAAATAAAAACACAAGATCTGAGTCACCGAAAGGATGCGAGCGATGGCAAGCGTTGAACTTGAACACCCAGAATTTGGGAAGGATCCAAGGAACATCGTCTTTGGGAGCGAGCACCGATGGAGTCAATCCGTTTGGCAGCCAGAGAAGCACACATAGCACCTGGCATGTGTTTGTGTGGATGTACAACCTTCCCCCCTGGTTGTGCATGAAGAGGAAGTACATTCACATGAGTATGCTAATTGAAGGGCCAAAACAACCAGGGAACAACATCAATCTGTATCTGGGGCTGCTGAAAGAGGAGCTAGACACGCTGTGGAAAACGCCAGCCAATACGTGGGACGCCGCAGAGAAAGAATATTTCCCTATGAGAGCCGCACTGCTCACGACGGTGCACGACTATCTCGGTTACAGATATCTCACGGGGCAGGTGGTCCACGGATTTTCTGGATGCGTCAGGTGCATGGATGACACAACGTATCGCCAACTAGATAGAGATCATGGGTCTTCGAAAACCGTGTTCATGGGACATCGAAGGTGGCTAAGCGATGATGACCCGTGGAGGAAACGCAAGGATCTGTTCGATGGTGAAACCGAACCCCGAAGACGCCCGCGTACGAGGAGCGGCAAGGAAATAGACCAGCTGTTGAAAAATTGGAAAGATTGCCCACTGCCGGGAAAGAAGCAAAAGGCGCCAGAGCCGGGAAACAAGCGAAAGGTGCCAGAACCGCTGCTGAAGGTATGGAAAACGAGGTCTGTTTTCTGGGACTTGCCGTACTGGAAGATCCACCGTGTGCCTCACAGCCTTGATGTCATGCATATCACGAAGAACGTGCGAGAGTCTGCTTGGTACCCTGCTCAACATGCCAGAGAGGACCAAAGATGGGCCGAAAGCAAGGGCAGACTTGAAATCAATGGGCATCAGGGAGGAGCTTCACGCTAATGATGATGATGATGATGATGATGATGAGGCGAAGCAGGAAATGGAAAGTCGTCGCAAAGGCAAAAAGTACAAGAAGATCGGAAATGACTACCCTCCCGCGTGCTTCACTCTAAGTCAGGAGGAGATCGAGCAGTTTTTCACCTGCCTCGTAGGAGTAAAACTTCCTTACGGTTACGCGGGGAAGATAAGCAGATACCTAGACCCGGTGAAGCGAAGTTCGGTGGGATGAAGTCTCACGATCGTCACGTGCTGATGACGCAGATACTTCCAGTTGCAATCCATGGGATCATGGACGCGCACGTCCGTGAAACGCTATTTGGCCTATGCAACTTTTTTGACGTCATCTCTTGGAAGTCGGTTGGCGTGAGGCAACTCAGAAGGCTACAGGAAGAGATCGTGGTGATACTATGCGAGCTTGAGATGTACTTCTCGCCCGCATTTTTCGTTGTTATGGTGCATCTGCTGGTTCATATCGTGGAGGATATCATCCAACTCGGGCCAACGTTCCTGCACATCATGATGTCGTTCGAAAGGATGAATGGGGTCATCAAAGGATACGTTCGCAACATGTCACGTCCAGAGGGAAGCATAGCCAGGGGCTTTCTGACCAAAGAGTGCATCTCCTACTGCATGAATTATCTAGGCATCGAGGACCCCGTTGGTCTGCCCGTCAACAGGCACCTCGGTGGGCTCGCTGGATGGGGTCACCGTGAGGTCGCCGCGAAATGCGTGTCGACTTCGAGGGTCGACTCGCCAACTTTGAAAGAGCAAACCTAGTCGTGCTACAACACATAGACGTGGTCGATCCTTGGGTGGTAGGGCATAAAACCTTTATTGAGAAGACATACAATGACCGAGGCCAACAGAGGACGGACGGAGATATAATCAAAGAGAACAACTCATGTTTCAAGCGTTGGTTCAAGCAGAAGCTTCTGTCGTACCCTTTACATGAGGATTCTTCCGCGGAAGAACGACTCATATTCGCCTTGTCACAAGGCGCCGAGCACAACCTGATGACCTATGAGGCGTACGATATCAACAGCTACACATTCTACACCGAGGACAAGGACATGAAGAGCGATGGTTATCAAAACTCCGGGGTAACGATGGAATCCTACACCGGTAACGACAAGGACAGATACTACGGAAGGATCGAGGAGATCTGGGAGCTGAGCTACGCCGGAGAGAAGGTCCCGATGTTCCGTGTCAGATGGGCCAAGAGCGTCCTAAAAGAAGACCGGTATTTCACCACCATGGTTATACCCGAAGCCAAATCCAAGACCGCGGGCGCAAACATCACCGTGAAAAATGAGCCATGGGTACTGGCTTCCCAAGTGGACCAATGCTTCTTCATTATCGACCCGTCAAAGCCCAGTCGTGTTGTCGTGAGGAGAGGCAAAAGGAAGATCATCGGAATGGATGTAGTAGCCAATGAGCAAGACTTCGACAAGTACGGCGACCCGAAGATCGAACATGACGACGATGATGAAGTAGCAGCATACACCACAAGAAGAAGAAGGACCACCCTACATAAAGAACGTCCGTTCCACGGAAGAACTCCATTTGCGTAAAAAGAAGGGCAAGAAGATTGTGAGCAGATAGCTAGCTAAGATCGATTGTATTTAAATCATAGTCTTCATTTCTCGATTGTATTTCATGGGCCGAGCACCCCCGCACCCTCTCCCCGCTCCACCGGCCGCCGCCGCCGACCCCCGCACCTCCCCCACTCCACCGCCGCCGACGACCCACCACACCCTCCCCCACTCCCCCGCCGCGAGCACCCCCCGCACCCTCTCCCCCGCACCCTCTCGCACCCTCCCCGGCCCGCTCCACCGTCACAAATGAATGCAACAAATTTGATGATATTTTTAAAAAAATTCTTACTGTTTTTATAAAAAATATTACTGTTATGATTTAAACAAGTTTGAACATATTTAAACACAAATAAATATCAAACATCATTTTAAATGTTGTTAACATGGCAACAAACTGCATATTATTTTTCTACATGAAATTCGATCATCTAGCATATGTGACATGTTATATTTGGATGCATGGATAAAAGATATGTGTAAAGAAAAAATGCATAAAAAATTTGGGGAGCACAGGAATCGAACCCAGGACCTCCTGCGTGTCTTTGCGTCTTGATGGTCGGGCTAGTGTGTGTGTTCTGATGGAGATACGGTTGGGTGTAATAAAAAAACATTCTAATGGCGCAGCGTTGCGGGGTGCGCCATTGCTATCTAAAAAAACATTCTAATGGCGCACCGCCAGGGGGTTTGCCATTAGTAATATTCCCCCATCCATACACTTCGTCCCTCCCTCGTCCCTCCCTCTCGCCAGACACTTCGTCCCTCTCCCTCCACCGCGCCGCTCCCTCCCTCGTCCCTCCCTCCACCGCTTGCCCGCCGCTGCTGCCCGACCCACTTTGCGCCCGCAGCCGCCCACGCCGCCGCCTCCCTCTCCCCTTCCTCCCGCCGAGCGCCGCCTCCCCGAGCCCGCCTCCCCATGGCGCCGCCTCCCTCGCCTCCCTCGAAACCCTAGAAACCCGCCGGAGATTTGGAGCCTCGGAGCCGCCGGAGACTTGGAGCCTCGGAGCCTCCCCACATCCACCAGGAGAGGAGGCCCCACGTCCACCAGGAGAGGAGGCCCGTGACCTCCCCGCCATCTATCCCCGCCTCCCCCAAGCTCGCCGTCTCCGCCCTCCGCTGCCTCCGCCCGCCACCACCTCATCATGGTCGGGTAACCCTCCTCCCTCTGCCTCTCTTCTCCTCTCTTCCTCCTCTACTCCCTCCCGGCCATGCCCTCTTCTTCTCTCTTTTGCTAGGCACTGTTCCAAGCGCCACACTATTAGTGAATCCCCTAAATCTACTTACTCTGATCCACCCCCACCACTTTGCTGAATCACCAGTATGTAGCCATCCTTTTGCTGAATCCTGAACCATTCAGATCGCTAACTGTCACTCAAGAATAGAAACAACACCAAAAATTTGCCTGAAGAGACTGAAATTCAGTATTCAGAAACTGCCACCATAGAAACGATGGACATAATCAGAGTTGGTTCTGAATTTTAGTTGCAAACAGTCACCTCAATATACACTGCCCTCAGTTTAACAAGTAACAGTACTCTGCATTCATAAATCTATGAGCTGAGATACATATCGCTAACAATGTAGTGTCTGTCTGAAGAGACTAAAGTTCAGTATTGAAACTGACAGCATAGAAAGGATGGAATTCAGTGCTAAAAATCACCTCTCGAATTTAGTGTGGTCAAATTAGATACAGTGTGGTCAAATCCCTCTCGAATTTAGGTCAAATTAGGTTCAAAAAATTGTGGGAGTAGTGCATAGCAAACATGAATATTTATTACTCCATGTGCATTGGAGTACTTGGTACCTGCAAGAAATCTGTGTGCTAGAGGTACTCTAGTTTCAGAACTGTATCTTGAACCGTTGTTTACTCTAACTTTAATTTCAGAACTGTAGTTTATGTGAACTTGATCCTGAACAAGTACTCCTCTAGTCCAGCAAGTACTCCTTGCTCTGAACCTGGAGTACGTTCAGGAGTACTTACTCTCTGTAGCTGTCATTTGTTCTGAACTTTATAAATTTGCAGTCATAAGTTTACTATAGTTTCAGGACTACTAGAGTGCTAGGCCTGTAACTTTACTGAACTTGGAGTAGGCAGATCAGGCGTAGGCAGGTTTAAAAATCAGCATGTATCCCAGTTTGCATACTCAAGTCGCAAGGAGTATAAAACATGCTGATTCAGTGTAAATTTATTTAAATTCAGTGTATATCCAGTTTGCATACTCAATTTATACTCCTAAAACAAGTGACCTCAAACGGGTTTAAACTTGTTTAAATTTGGAGTATGAAAATTTGTTTAATTCAGTGTAAACTTGTTTAAATTCAGTGTATATTACTCCAGGACTACTCAGTGTATACTCAGGAGTACTCTAAAAACTTGCTGAAATTCAGTTTAATTAAACATGATTGTTACTAACGACCTAGGCCACACAATGCTGCTCCTTCAAGAAACTTAAAGTTTAAAAAAGACATCCATATATAGCACAACGCAAATAAGCACGAGTAATTGCGAGAGATGAGTAAGCAAACATGTGTACCTCTAGTTCAGGATCAAGTTCATATATATATATATATATATATATATATATATATATATATATATATATATATATATATGCATACCTCTAGCACTTGCATAGCCTGTGTTTGTATGTCAAGTCGTATGCATTTTTAAGCTTATTTTACTATTCTGCTAGGTGCTTATTCATCAAGATTTTATTTTGAACCATATTTGCCTTGTGATGCAGTGCAGCTAAAGAAAGGGATAGAGAGAGAATAATGTAAGGGCCCTAACCTAAAGCAATATAATGGTCACTAGCTAATAAGAACATGTTTTAGTATTACCTACATGTATGTCTTGTATATGTTATTTTAATTTGATGGCTACTATGTAATGTTCCTTTATTTTGTTTCTAATTTACGGAGAGGAGAAATGTTGGTCATGGTGTTGTATAATTACTGGAGTAGATGTTAAACTGTTGCGAATCTGATACCAGTGAGTTAGATGCCCATGCATGCATGAGCTGGCCGATGACAAAGACAAGTAAGCCAGGCCTCAAGACAATGCAGCTTAATCAAATTAAACTCAAGATTCTTGTGTTTAACCCTGTTGTGTTGCTTCTAGAAATAATATAAAAGCTGTGAAAAAGAAATCTGTGGAGTTGGCACTTTACATAAGGTTGTAGATCATTGTAGTGTCCTAATGTCTAAGACTGTTGCATTGGAGGTTCATCTTGCAAACATATCGAACTTGCAAACATTTTATTACTTGTTGCATTAGAGGTTCATCTTGTCTTGAGGCAAACAAATCAGCATTGGAGGCTCATCTTTGAGGCTCATCTTTATTACATATCGTAACTTGCAAACAAATCTGTGAAAGACTTGTAAAGTTGTCGGGTTTTGTCTCCGACCATTGTGTCATGATGAATTTGCGGGTACCCGAGAGGCCCTTGAGTTTGCGGAATGTCGATTAACTTCCGTTCCAAAGAATTCGGGTACTCATATGTCCTATTTTCAGCAAAGGTCATGCTGAAATTTTCCGTGAATTTTAGCATGACTTTGCTAAAAATAGGACATATGGGGTACTTGCGACTAATGCATGGGCAGGGGTATCTTAGTACTTAGTTAAGTAGGATCAACTGCCTCGCCATTCTTGCTGCATTAAACCATAGGTGGCAATAGAGCCAAGTGATTAGGCCCAACTTAGAATTCTCCTTAGCATCGATAAACCCTAGATGATAAACCCAACATAGGTGGCAATAGAGCCAAGTGATTAGGCCCAACCTAGGGTGCCTCGGCATCGATAAACCCTAAATGATGAAAACATAACTTAGCATTTAGGGTGCCTCGGCGTCGACAAACCCTAAATGATGAAACCTTGGCTTCTATAGGGTGCCTCGGTGTCGATGAGAACCTAAATGATGTACGCTTAGGCTTTAAGGGTGCCTCGGCGTCGACAATCCCTAAATGATAAAATCTTAGCTTTTAGGATGCCTCGGTGTCGACAAACCCTAAATGATGAGACCATGATCTTGTTCCTTGACAATAACCAACTTTTTGACCAAACTTTTTTCCTATTTAGAGTGAAACATGGCCCACAATGATGAGGTCGGCGGTTCGGGCGGCAAGCAATTCTCGGAGCTGTCCCAGGAGATGGAGGAACAACCTCACCGCTATGAGGACGCCGCGGAAGACACCGATCCAGACTACACAACCCCTAGTGGCGTCGGGGATGATACCACTGATGGTGCCGCCGAGGATGCCACCACAGATGGTGCCGCCGAGGATGCCACCACTGATGGTGCCGCCGAGGATGCCACCACTGATGATGGCGGCGCACGCACAAATGGCAGCCAACCGAAGAGGCAACGGATGGACCGGTGCCCGAACGCGCTCCGCACTGTCAAGGAGGAATTTACTCAAGTGAACTCCGACGGGCATCCAACGGAGACCAAACATATAGTCAAGGGGTACTCGGTTCAGCTCGGGTGCATTCTCCGGAGCACCGTCTCAATCAACACCGAGAACCTTAGGCATAAGGACCGAGGGAATTTGCGCAACCTCCTCTTCACGAAGCTGCACAAACGATACAAGTTCCCCGCTGAATTTGAAAACACACGCCTCTCAGGGAATAAAGTGAACAGTGCCGCCCTCACGAGGATGAGCACGACCCTGTCTACTTGGAGAAGCGGTGAAGAGAATGATTGAGAAAGGTGATAGTTATGAGAAGATCAAGGCGAAAAATCATTCGATCAGCAAAGAGGACTACAAGGAGTTCAAGATCAAGTGCGAGAGCAGTGCAACCTCTGAATCAAGTCAGTGGGGGAAAGAAATGCGGGAGTTGAACTTAGGGGAACACAAACTCGGTCCCGGCGGTTACAGAGTGGTGGAGCCTATATGGGACAAGGAGGACGCGGAGCGTGCCGAGCAAGGCCTACCGCCCTGCTTCGAGAAATACAGCAGTGACAAGCAGACCAGGAACTATGTCAGGGCCCGGTACAAGGAGGACCCGATAACAAAGGAGCTTACCATGGATCCGAAGACCAGGGCGCTTGAGCTTGTTCTGGCGAAGGAGACTGAAAGCAGTAGCGCGGGGTCGTCTCAGAGCACCCCTGCTTGGGACAGCACTCTAAATAGGGCGTTGAACATAATGAAAAACAAGGATAAGCTCAGTAAGCCGTCGTCAGCTGGTCGTGTGGCCGACAAAGGCTTGTCCACAAAATGGTCGTCATACTATACCGCTGGTGGGCGAAAGGAGAAAAAGACCAGCTCGGAAAGCCAGTCGCGCGAGGTTCAAGAACTCAAGGCACAAGTGGCGCGGATTCTGGAGATTGTCCAAGAGCAAGTGCAACAACAACTGGGATCGACGCTCACCGGCATTATGCCTACCTTGATTCATGGGCTGACGACGTGGATTGCGTGTGGCCAACAGGGGCCGCCCCCGATTCCCAGCTTCACGGCCAGCAACTTGCACAACGCACAGGCGGCGCCATTGTGTCTCCGGCGGCGGTGGTATTGGTGTCTCTGACGCCGGCACGGCCGGCATTGGAGCTTAATGCACCCGGGTGTACGCCGGCCGGCACCTCGGCAGCAAGCGGCCCCTCCGTCAGTTGCTCGCCCGCCGTTGGCGGTGCCTCGACATGAGCCGAGCTCGACGCCATCATCACGGTAACTAATTAAGCCTCTCGACTGAGGACTTCATCTCCTTTTGCCTTTGACTGGGCATCCCTGACGCCCTACATGTTTTCACAGGGCACCGCTGACGTTCCGTGCACTCTCCTGCACTTCGTGAACGACGAGTTGCTCGATGTCGCCAAGGGCAAAATCGTTCAACCAGGCAACCCCGTGTTGCACGGTAAAACGATGCCACCCATCGTGTATAGGGTTCAACTGGTTCGGGTGCTGCCAGGCTGCGACGAGTTGTTACCTCCGATTCGACCTACCGGGGCCGACGAAGATGATCTGATGACCCTCAGCGCCTGCCTAAGCTGGCCCCTGCTTTGGCCGAAGAGCCAGATTCGTTTGGGTGCGGGGGACACCACCCCAAAGACAACACCGCCCGGTCGTGCGGCGCCAAGCCATGGCAAGACCGCCCAGAACGCTACCGGACATGCCGGACATCCCTATGGCACAGGATCTGAACATGCATATGGCACATGATCTGGACGACGACGACAATGATGACGGCCGTACATTTAGCAACGTTGATAAGTACTTTGCCGAACATGGGTACGATGACGAATTCTGCGGGCCTCTTTCTCAAGAACCCAACCCTACAAAAGACGACCGCGGTCTAGCTGGTACGGCGGAGAAACCCAATTGCAACAGGCGTCGTCTGGCGTTCAGTTCTCAGGAGGCGCCTTCAGCTGCCGACTTCACCGAGCCTCAGATAGCCGAGGTGCCAAATATTATCAGCCCCAACACACTCAAGAAGGCGGTCTGTGAGCAGAACTCGGTCCCATTACAACAGAAGAAGAAGGGACGGAAAAGAAAGAGTAACAAGGGTGCGAGCCAGCCGGCACCGAGTATGATCCGTGCTCAGGACGGGCCACCTTCACCTAAGGATATCTCGAGGAGGGTGCATGTGGCAGGTAGGGCGATGCTACCGACAAATATGCTCAATGCTGCAACTGGTGCTATGCGGAGTCTGCATGACAGTGTTCTTTCTTTGGAGAAGTGGCGTCTCAGAGAGAATGATGTGGCATACCCGGTTTTCGTGGCAAAGGTGCCAGAGGGCAAGGGTTTCGTGGATGGCTCCATCGGGGGTACGATCGTCCTGCGGTTTGATGACATCTTTGCTATGTTTAACCTTCATCCGCTGCACTACACCTTCGTTCGGCTGTTTTCGCTGAGTATGGAGATGCGGATCATTAGAGACAAGACCCCGAACATCGTGATAGTCGACCCCTTCTACATGCGTGCCAAGATCTTGGGCAGCGCTGGGGACCGGCAAGTCACGAGTTCTTACCTCGAAGGCGTCATTACGCAAACCCAGATAAGGATAACTTCCCGTGCCTTACTTTCCCGAGTAAGTCATCCCTCACCGCCCGTAACATATGATTTCTTAGATTTCGATTGTTCTTTTTTCCTAACATTACGTGTTACGTGCGGTGACACACATTGCACACTCATCCTCTTAAGCCCGAAATATTCCATGGCCACGTATTTCGATCCGGACCGTGACTCCAAGATAGACTACACAAATATCAAGAAATTTCTTTATGAGGTTCTACCCGGATACGTCAAATCTGGAGGCACCTTCGCCAAGCCAGTTCGTAGGCGGTAAGGCGCGCACGTGTTTGCCCACAATACAAAGTTCTCCTGCGTAGAGCAGTCGCCTGGCGGTCAGAAGGATGCCTACTATGCCCTCCATCACATGCGGGCGATCGTACGGGACCATCATCACCTTCTGCTACCAGATAATCTCAAAGATTGGGCCGTGAGCTTGTCGGCAATCCAGGACGCGGACATCAGACAAGAATTCTTTCGCATCCAGTCAGAGTTTGCGGAAATTATCCATCAAGATGTCCTTTGTACCTCGGGGCAGTTCTACCTCAGACATCAACCGTCCAACAGTGAGATAGACACAACGCTACAAATGCAGGCTGATAACGTCCGCAATTTCATGACCATCACGATAGACGGCGGCTTCATCCACGCTCTGGTCCCATGAGTCGAGTCGACAGTAGTGATGCTATGTGTAGTTCTGAAACATTGATTGGCTCATGTTGTAATTAAACTTTAATGAACTTGTATGTCTCTTTGGTTTGGACAGTCGTTCAACTTAGATGTAATCAATGCTATTTATTAGTAGGACCAGGAATCGTGCTATTAATGTCTTGCTTTTCTCTTCCGATCCTTTTGTTGCATACTTATATATTGCTTATGTATTGTCTGTTGTTTGGCTTGTGCATAGAGATGCAGTCGTATGTCGTGTACAAGGGTAAGGTTCGAGTCTCTGACGGTCGGGAGGAGTGTCGAGACAGGTTCACCGTTTCAGATGGTAACAGATTACAAAGGGTACACCACTAGGGCGAGGCGGAATCTAGATCGCCCGCTATCTAGCAGGAGAGAGGAGGAGGCGTTGGAGGAACTGGATGAAGACCAGTTTCATCGCGATGATGCTCATCATGATGACCGCAGCTCTCTTCTATGTGATGGTAGTTTAGATGATCGATATCGACTTGTAATGTGAAGACAAACTCGCTACTCGCGGTCTCGAGACTTGTAATGTTCTATCTTTGTTCGGTCTTTTGAATTCGGAGAATAATATGAAGAATTGTATTCGGAGACTAATCTTCTATCGTATTCGATGAGTCTGCTGTTGCTGTGTGCTGTTGTCTAAATTATGTCCAATAATATATTTTGTAACCTATGAAAATATCAGAAAAGAAAAAAAATAATCCCTAATATTCATACTAGTGGCGCACCACACAAGACACTAATGTCGCACTGTGATAATCACACTAATGGCGCATCACCCACTGGTGCGCCATTAGTATGCCAAAGCACATGGGTACATATGGCCCCCTGGGAGGCATACTAATGGCGCACTCTGAGCTATACTAATGGCGCACTACGTGGTGCGCCATTAGAACACCAGATACTAATGGCGCACCAGTGGTGCGGCATTAGAATTTAATTCTAATGGCGTGATGCTAGTGGCGCACCAGTAGTGCGCCATTAGTAGGCAAAACTGGTGCGCCACTAGCATGCCTTTTCCTAGTAGTGAGAAAAGGAAGGCCGCCCCAACCGGGGAGGCCGAAGGGTCCATGAATAGAAGGACCCCCCTTCCGGACTGCTCCACGACCGCCGCCCATAGCGACGACGAGTGGTTGCCCAGGGACAAGCCCTTGGCAAAGTCGTAAGTATCCGGATACAATAATAATTCATGGTATGCCTTTACCACACTGCTCATTCTTACGCCGAACATGATTATGCAGTCCGTCCCGAGCCCGTATTGACGTATCTTCGTCAGACGGTTCATTGAATCCGTCAGATATGAATAGTGATTCACTTCCGAACGCTTCCTCCCCTCGCCCTACGGACATCGTCGAGGTGTTGTCTCAAAGGGCACCAAGCCGAGGGGAGGTAGTCTTGGAGGCGCCTCAAGGAGACCTTCTGGACCCTGGACGCATAGGGAGCAAGACTCCCATGGGCTCCAAGTTCGGCCCTCAGCCGAAGACCGCGCCGGACCCACTAGTGGTCCCGGACTCCGGCAGGCGACTCCCCGCTAAGAGGGGCAAGCCGTCCGTGCCGGTGACCTCTGTCCACCCAAAGGCACCGGACAACTTGTTGGAAGCGCTTCAGGGCACTTCCATCGCCGAAGAGCACCGCACTATCATCAGTGCGGTGATCGAGAAGGTTCAGTCCGCCAAAAGCGGACTGACTGAAGCGTGCACAAGCCTCCTAACAGGCTTTTAGGTAAGTAATCAGATTATAGGAAGATATAACTGTATAGACAGTAGCCCCTGATGCTCTGTTTGGCGTTCTCAAAGAAAAGCCGAATAGAGGATCGAATAATAATCATAGGAGTCTAATTATAATATGTCTATGTGAATATGCAGGGCTTCCTCGCTGGCATTGCCAAGACGCATTACTGGAGGTCGCCAAGATTACACAGCAGGACCTTGAGCGGTCCAAGGAAGAGCTCGGCCTTACCAAGAGGCAGCTCGAGGAGAACAAAGGTAAGCGGTACCTTGTCTATATGAAAAAAGATTAGGTTGTAGAATAATAGGATCATCATGAATTTTGCCAGGGGCCACGACCGAGGTGGCGACCCTCAAGAAGGCGTTGTCCGAGGCTGAAAACAAAGCGGCCAAGGAGCGCACTTAGCGAGAAAGACAGGAAGCCCGGGTAGGCGAGGTGCAGCAAGAGCTCCAGGCGCTCGTAAAGAAGCATGAGTCCCTGGAGCTTGACTCGAGGACGCGAGAGTCCGAGCTTGCCCAGGCCCTCGAAAGCGCAAAAAATGCCAAGGCCGAAGCCCAAAAGGCCCTCCGGGAAATTGAGGCGGTGAAAAAGATAACGGCGGGTAAGGCATTCATTATGCAAAGTAGGCATGCGAAAGAACCTTTTACTTACCCGAGTTCGGAGCTCTCCAGGAGCGTTCGCAGATCTACCCCATAGTGTGTCTGACGCCGCGGAGTTCTACCGGGCCGAGGAGGGAAGCTCGACGGAGAATTTGTTCTGGTCTTAGTATACTGGGACCAAACACCCAATGCTCGTGAGCGACCAGCTGAAGAAACCGGTCGAGCTCCACAAGGCGGCCGAACAGGCCATGAGGGGCCTTATAGTCCGGATGTGGCCTGGCGATTCCCTTCCCAACAACTACTTCGGCCTGGTGAGGCGGCTTGTGGATGCCTGCCCACGGCTGGAAGTCATCAAGCAGTCCGTCTGCATCGAAGGTGCACGCAGGGCTTTTTCCCGTGCGAAGGTGCACTGGGCGAAGATGGACGCTGAGAAGCTGGTGAAGGAGGGGCCGCCGCAAGGCAAGGAGCATCGCCACCCCGAAATGTATTATGAAGGTCTCCTGAAGGGTGCCCGTCTCATGGCGGACGAATGTACCAAAGATGTAATCTTTGAATGAACTTGTTCATGTGATCCTTGTATTTATGAAAACTAGTTCATGTTCGTTATGCAACGCTTTTGTATTTAAAATATTACCTTCTGTGCGGCCGTTTATAAATTATGAGAGTTTCTAGTCGTCGGCTTCGCCCCATGCAACTAGTCTTTGGGGTGTTCGGGATAAATCTGAGCACTCTTTTTCCCATTCTTGGGTCCTTGAAGGAGGTGTTCGTGAACGAACCAGGCAATCAGACTATAATGCTTTATCGCTCTCACTTCGCCATAGAAGTCTACCATTTTAAATTTTGGCGAAGCCCCTAGTCTTCGGAAGGCCGAATTTGGGGCGCTATACACGCCTAAGCCGGACAAGGCCGGCTCCTCGCCCGAAGTAGAAAAAGTCTATAGGGACTTGAGACCTCTCGAACAGCGACCAGCTATCGCCAAATCATGACAGTCAGTTTTAGCTTTCTCTACTGAGGTGCTCGGCCGGAAGAACCGGGGCACAATCGCAGTAGTTCTCCCAGTGCTACCTAAGCCGATATAGCGAAACGTAAGGTACCAAAACATGGGAGCCGGGCAAACCCAACTATTGACCCAAGACATGATTCGGAGCTGATGCATATAATGCTATAAGTTCGGGGTGCCGCACTGTCGAAAGTGTTCGGACTTCTCACGCCGAATTATGGGGTCTACGGAAGCCCCTGGCGTATTGGCCGTACCAAAGTGTACGGGTGCTGATTGTCATAGATAAACATATATATATATATATATATATATATATATAAGAATATAGGATGCAATAACAGACTAGTACTATGCATTGTTTATTTAATAAATGCGTTAAAGCATACTGATACAAGTAGTGTGGTAAGCAAAAAATAGGACTATTTGACATGTCCCATCCAAGGGCAAGATGGGGACTGGTATCTTAAAACAGGTATTTAACTCGTTATCAGAGACCACCTGGGGATTCCGCTGTACGACTTAGCTTCCTGCCCCCTTGGGTGTTGTATCATGTGTCCGGCTACCGTACTGTCGGATAGGGCTTCCAGAGAGTAGAGTCCTGAAAGAGAGAGAGTGATAAAGGTAGTAAACCCCTAGTGCAGTTGAGCCGCATTGTGGGACGCACCGTGATCGTGCCCCCGCCTATACCCATGGTATTTTCAATGCGTAATTATGCACGCGTGGGACGGAATTTGCCGTTGTACTGAGACTAGGACGGGGGCCGAATTGCTAGGCGAGCCCTGAGCATGCCAGGCGATCCTGTTGCAGGTTACTCTGAATGCGCTTGACGGTGTCCGGGGGCTTGATCGCCGAACTGGTGGATTGCCTCAAAAGGCTGCTTTGTGCTTCTGCTGCGAGGGCTGCAGTGTGCTCCTCCGTACGGAGCGAGCGTTCTGTGTTTCCATTGACTGTGATGACCCCCCTAGGTCCTGACATCTTGAGCTTGAGGTATGCGTAATGCGGTACCGCATTGAATCTTGCAAATGCGGTGCGCCCGAGCAGTGCGTGATAGCCGCTGCGGAACGGGACGATATCGAAGATTAGCTCCTCGCTTCGGAAGTTGTCCGGAGATCCGAAGACCACTTCCAGTGTGATTGAGCCCGTACAATGGGCCTCTACACCTGGGATGACGCCTTTAAAGGTCGTTTTGGTGGGTTTGATCCTCGAGGGGTCTATACCCGTTTTGCGCACTGTATCCTGGTAAAGCGGGTTCAGGCTGCTGCCGCCGTCCAGAAGGACTCGAGTGAGGTGATATCTGTCGATGATTGGGTCTAAGACCAATGCGGCAAATCCACCATGACGGATACTCGTGGGGTGGTCCCTGCGATCAAAGGTGATCGGACAAGAGGACCATGGGTTGAACTTTGGGGTGACGGGCTCCATCGCGTATATGTCCCTTAGTGCATGCTTCCATTCCCTTTTGGGGATGTGGGTTGCATATATCATGTTCACTGTCCTCACTTGTGGGGGGAACCTCTTCTGTCCTCCCGTGTTCGGCTGCCGTGGCTCCTCCTCATTATTGCTGTGCAGCCCCTTGTCCTTGTTTTCGGTGTTTAACTTGCCGGCCTGCTTGAACACCCATCATTCTATGTTGGTGTGATTGGCTGGCTTATCGGGGGTGCCGTGTATTTGACACGAGCGATCAAGTATGCGGTCCAAACTGGACGAGCCCGGAGTGCTTCTTTTGAATGGCTTTTTCCGCTGACCGGATTTAGAGCCTCTGAATCCAGCATTGACTGCCGTATCCTCGGCGTTATCGTCGTTGCTGTGGCGCTTGTGTTTGCTGTGACGTGACCCGCCGTTGCTGTCCTTGGTATCCGAAGTGCCAAGGTTCTTTGATATGTTATTGCTACGAGCCAGCCAGCTATCCTCTCCCGCGCAGAAGCGGGTCATGAGTGTCGTGAGGGCTACCATTGATTTCGGCTTTTCCTGGGCGAGGTGCCGGGCGAGCCATTCGTCACGGATGTTGTGCTTGAATGCCGCTAAGGCTTCTGCATCCAGACAGTTGACAATTTGATTTTTCTTTGTTAGGAATTGTGACACTCGAAAAAATTTATTTGGTTTTCAACGGAAACTTTGTTTGATTTGAGGAAGGTCATTTAAATTCTTCCAAAAACTTCTCTCTCAAAACTTTTTCCCTTGGCAAGGATTTTATTTTTCGTATCTTCTTCAACCCTGGTGTTTGGTTAATGAGAACCTTCCTTCTAATTGTTCCCTCCTCAAATATATTTTCTTGGAAATTATTTTCTTTTAAAAAGAAACCCTATGAGTTTTGGGGCTTCTTTCATTTTGAAACCACCCATGGTTTTACCATGCCTCATGTGGTAAAACCTCCCAAAATCCCTCCTTCCTCTTTAGAGCAATCTAAACTTTCTGTTCGAACAAGTCCAACCCATTTTTGGATTTTATTTCATTCGTTTTATTGCCCAAAACAATTATGTCATTTATTTTAAGCCTAGGTGATTTACAAAGCAAGTACCTAATTCCCTTTGAGTTTTGATCTCAAACCAACTCCTCTGGATAGTCTTTAGCACCCCCAACCTAGATCCATCAAGATCCACTCTTCCTCTTTCAAAAAAAATTCAAGTTTCAACCTCTGCAAGTTTGGACCAGATTTGCCAAAAATTCTACCAAAATTCAGGCAGCCCCCAGATGCAATGAGAGGCCACCCCACCAAAAATCAGCTCAAGGAAAATTCCCCACATACCAAAATCATTTCTTCGAACACTGTCGGGGAGGCTGATCGTACCCACGAACACCTATGGGGCCGGCGGACCAGGCCCCTTTGTGATTCGGAGGGGGGTGGAGATCGCACGAAGAGCGGATCGAGGCGAGGCACACGAGCAGTTTACCCAGCTTCGGAGCTCTCCGGAGACATAAAACTCCTCATCGCTGCTTGTTTGATGTATTGTGTTCTTGCTAGGGAGCAATGCGAGCTACCAAACTGGCGTGAGCGTATCTCGGTCTCTGGTGAGTCGAATGAACCGAAGCTCGAACCGAACCCCTTCTACGCTAATGGGCCTCCTTTTATATGCTCAAGGGTCTCCGACAGTGGCAACATAGGCGAGGGTACAAATGTAAAAATAGGAGTTGGTACACCTACTCAACAGTGTCTGATGCAAAATACCTAACTCGTGACGGCAAGGGACAAAAGCAATAAATGCCCGTCGGTGTCGCCCAAACAAAGTGCAACATAGACCGTCAGCCTCCGCCGCCACGATGGCGAAGCTTGTAAGTGCCGCTGCTCGCTGCTCTCCGCTGGCTGCACAGCCTTCGACACGCGCGCATGGAGCGGTCCCATGGCGACACGCCGCTGGATGAGCTGGAGCGGAGATGGAGAGGGTTGCTTGCCGCAAGCGCCTTGCCGCGCCGAATCCTTGCCGCGTCCGGAGGCTTGTCGTGCTCGAGCCTTCCCGGCAAGCTCCTCTTGCCGGGCCTTGTCTTCGCATGCCTTGAGTGGCCTTCCGACAAGCTCCTCTTGCCGGGCCTTGTCTTCTTAATCAAATACTTTGTTCTTGAATGGCTCCAAAGGAGCCACGGAGGATCTTGGCGGTGACGAGGCAAACCCTGCCGCGGGGTGCTACAACTGTCCGTGCACGAGTACGGGATACTAGGGTACCCCTACTCTAGTACACCGACAGGAGCCCCCGGGCCTGGGCCATACACGGTGCCGAGCGCTGTCGGGCCAGGCCCAAAATAAAGCAGACGGGCACGCTGCGCCTCGACCATGTCGCCTTCGCCCGGACCCACCACGACCCCCACTAACGGCACACACCGGACGTGGCGTGGCGAGATCGTGGGCTTGGTCGTGGGGGTTTCTTTATTAGGAAAAGCGAACGTCCGCCCCTCCCCTCTTTATAAGCGGAGAAAACAGGGCAGGCCGCCCACTCTGCCATTGCTGTCTTGTCAAGAAAACCACCGCCGCTCCCCTTCTTCTCCGTGCGAAGAGAGCAACGCCCGCCCGTTCGCCACAAGCGCGCCCACTGCCGTCGGCCTCCTCCGCCGCCCTCGCCATGGCTCCGAAAGCCGACAAGGGGAAGGGCGTCAAGTCGGCCGAGGCGCAGCGGCTCGCGGCGCTGCGCAAGGAGCGGGCCATCTCCCCCCCGCAGCTCGGCGCAAGGGAGCTGCGGGACGTCTTCTACCTCTTCTGGTCGACGGAGACGCGTGCGCATCCGCCGACGAGGGTACTCCCGCCTCCGCCTCTGATTTGGCACCAACAGGGTACCCTTTTTCGCTTTTTTCTTCTATTGCGGGCTTTGCCCGCCTTTTCAGTTCTTCTGCGACATCATGAACACGCTTTGGCCTCCGCCTCCTTGATTTCACCCCCAACGCCGTCTTGACCATGGCAGTTTTCGCAAGATCTTTGCGAAAACTTTTTCGAGTCCACCCAAATGTGGCACTCTTCCGCCATTTCTTCGTGCCCCATGTTGAGAGAGGAGAGCCACTTGCCGGAGGGATAGCCTGGGTCTCTAGGATCGGCAAGAAAGAGGCCTACCTGGAAGGAGAGTTCCGCAACAAGTGGGAGGAGTGGAGAGCCAATTGGTGTTGGGTCGTAGAGGAGAACCCGCAGCCCTTCACCGCCGTGCGCCAAACCCCAATAGTGCGCGGCAGAGATTGGACTAACTTGGCGCCGGAGGATGCGAAGTTAAAGATAGCTGTGACCCGGATTTTGCGCCTCAGGCTTGCCGGACTAACCGTAGGCGCAGTTGGCGCAGATTTCGCCACTGCAGCCTTCCCTTGCAGGAGAGGAGGAGGCCTGCTTGGGAGTTCCAAAATGCGGCAGACATTATGAGGTTGCGCACGGGTCTGAACTGGAACTTCACCGTCTTGGAGCTGGATGCGATGCTGCTCGAGCTGTTCAAGAACGACCCCGACCACCCTGAGTGGTTTAGGTTGCCGCGGGGGGTCGTCCCATTGTGCAACAACTCGGCGCTCGACCGCATCCGCGCCATGATGCCGTTGTGCAATTCCCATGGGATCGTCCCAACCTGGCAGGAGCCCCCCGACGAGGTCGTGCAGCAGTTCTTCGACGATTTGGAAGAAGTGCCGATCCGCTCCGACGAGCAGAAAAGGCTCACCCGCGACACCACCGACGAGGAGATGGCGCGGATTGCCACCAGGGTGGAGGAGGCGAAGCCGCTGCACTGGAGCCTTCGGGTTCACCGTGGAGGAGGCGACGCTGCGAAGGCGGCAAGCCTTGCCGAAGCGAGGGAGGTCGCTGCGAGGACGAAGCTTGTCGAGCCCGAGGCCGGGTCGGTGGACCCGCCGAGGGCGCTTCTTCTCCACCACCCAGCGACTTGCCGCCAGTGAGCCTCGGCCCGCCAAGAGGCGCCTCCGCAAGGCCGGAGACGAGTCGGGGCGACAGATCGCCCACAGCGTGCCATGACGCGCTCTACCCGCAAGCGATGTTGCCGCTGAGCACCTCGCTCGCTGCGATAAGGGCGGGTCTTCTCGTGCCACCGCCGACGCCCGCCTAAGCGGCCAAGAGAGCCCACTCCCGCCTTTGTTGCACCGGAGGCGAGCCGGAGTTTGACTTCTCCGCGCTCAGCTCCGAGGAGGAAGGCGAAGAGTAAGCTCTTGAGATTGTGCTTGTATTTCTTCAATTTTATTGCTTCATCTTGAATCTGATTTGCTTTGTTATGGACTCTTTCCTTTTCAAGACGCTGGCCCAGAGAGCGTCGAAGAGGGCCAAGATCCCGACGGTCGTCATTGAGGACGATTCTCCCTTGGCAACAGGGACGCGTCTGAGACTCCCTTGCCGGACCAGCAACCCTTCCTCGAGCAGCCCCAGCCACGGCCCCGCAGTAAGTGTGCAGTTTTCTCCTTACTATTAGGTGTGCAGGGGTGCTCCTTCTTCGCTGATACCGTTGTTTGCTTGTGTAGGAGCAGAGCAGCCTCATCGGGAGGGCTCGAAGTCGCCTCAAAATCCTGTCTGCTGCCACTACGCCGCCAAGGGAGGAATCTCCGGCAAGGAACGCCCGACAAGGGAGGCCACTCCGGCAAGGAGGCTACCCGGCAAGGGACAGCGGTGACCCTCCAAAGGGTCGAGGCCATGGCTGCGGATCTGTTGCAGTGTAATTCCCTTACGAAAATTTCCTTGGGCTTGCTTTCTTTTGTTTCTCTTTTTGAACAATTGATTGACTGCTCTTTCTTCGTCGACGCAGAGCCGATGGAGGTCGAGGCCGCGGCGAGGAAGGCGGCAACCCCGACGAGGCCGCCGTCGAGGAAGAAGAGGTCGTTGTTGTGGAAGAAGAGGCCGTCACCGATGAGCCTGTTGGCGAGGAGGCCACCGAGGCTGCCGACGCAGAGGCCGACGAGGGGTCGGGCGATCGCACTGACGGCCCTGAGGCCGCAGGAGCGCCAAGCGCTACACCGATAGCCGACTCCCCCGCCGCTGCTGCGGCGTCCCGGGAGCCCCACCGTGCCTACACGAAGGCCGGGCGGCGTCTTCATCAAGCTCCCACAGGAACCGAGCTCAGGCGCGGTCGAGGAGAGACCTTTGATGGCGACCTACTCGCCTCTGCTGGCCGACTGGTGGATCGCCAGCAGCAGCAGCGGCGAGTCTGAGGAGGAGCAGCTGCTGAAGAAGTTGCTGTCGCACTACCGCGCCCGGCAGGCCAAGTTGGAGACCTGGGAAGCACTTGTCGCGAGGGCAGGAGCGGACATGGAGAAGCGCGCAGAAGAGCTCCGGAGCGCCAGCCAAGAAGCCCTCCGCGACGTAGCAGAAGCGCGGGGGCAACTTGCAGAAGAGCGCACGACATTTATCCTTGAGAAGGCCGCGGCTAAGGAGGAGCAGCGGCTGGCTGCCGAGAAGCTCTCCGCGCAGGAAAGCGAGCTGGTGCAGCGGAAGGTCAACCTGGACAGCCACGAAGAAGACCTTGCCGCGCGCGAGGAGTCACTTGGCGGGGCGCTTCAGGAAGCGAAGGATGCTGCCGCAGCCGCCGAGGCCGCCAAGGAAGAGCTGAAGGCGAAAGTGGCACAGCTGGAGGCCAGCCTCAAGAAGAGCGGCGAAGAGCTTTCCGCGCTCAAGCGTGAGCGTGAGAAGGACGCTTACACCCTTGGCGAGCTGCAGAGTCGTCTCGCTAATAGAGGCAAGGAGCTCGACGCCGCCAAGGATTCCAAGGCGGATCTTGAGCTGAAGCTGACCACCCTGACACAGACGTTGGGCGGTGCGAGAGCGGGAGGTGGGCTTGTTGGAAGCGATCAAGGCCAAGGAGGAGCTGTTGGCGAATGCTGCCTCCATCCAGAGCACCTTGAGGGAGAGCGTGAGCACTAGAAACGTCTTGTGGACACCGCCGCCGACATCCACAACGAGCTGATGGAGCTGGGGATGGCGGACCTTGCATACTCCTCCGACGAGCATCTCCAACCCAGCCGCCAAACTCAGCTTATTCTTGAAGGCGTGGCGAAGGGTCTCCAGTGACTCGAGAAGAGGTCTCAAGCGGTGGCCGAGGAATCGCGCCAGATCTGCTTCAGAGCCCTCGAGGAAGTGTTGATAAAGGTGGCCTTCCGCAATCCGGGCCTCAACCTTAACGGCGTCCTCGGATCCTTGCCGCCAGATGCCAACGTGGAGGAGTTTCAAAGCCCTTGTCGCACCCATTGTGGACAAGGTGAACAAGATCAAGCGGATTGAGGGCGACCGCGAGACTAGGCCGCCAACTTTATCTTTCCTTGTCGCCGATCATGTTTTAGAACACTTTGTTAGATCAGCGACAAGTTATTTTGTAATATACTCTATCTTAGGCGATCAATGCAACGTTATTTCCTCTACTTGATTCCTTCCTTTATGCGTTTCGCCTTTACGCATTTGGGGGACTTGTCGGTGCGGGCACTTTTGTCATGGCCGAGTGCGGAACGTCGTGACCGCTGGCGCCGCCTCCGACAAGCAACCTTGTCGTGACTAGCCGCAGCTCACTTAAGTTGTTGAGCGGACTCGAAACAAAGTAAGGGCGCGACTAGCCTGCGAGGTGGTTCCTCTGCGCACAGGTTTTCCATACAAAGTACTATCGTTCGAGGAAGATAACTTAAAAATTTAACAATTGATTGCTCAAACTTTGGCAACTTAGCTTTTCTGTTTCTTGCTTCCCGATGAGGCGAAACTTCCTCGAGCGGTGCCTGGTCCATAGTATTATCATCCTCTCCTTCCCCCCTGGTTAACTTGTGCGAGGGAGCCTTCCTTTCTTTGAGAAAAGAGAAAGAAGAGGAAATAAAGTTATGGAGCCTAGCGGCTCGATTTTGCTTATCGGGTGTGGTTGTTTGCACAAAGTGTTAGTCAAAACATGCAATAAAATGATGAAAGCATGAATTTGACAATTTGTTCGCAACACATGAGCTTCTTGATGCACGGGTCTGCGCCCGGCTTTGTACAAAGGATTACATGCAACGATGGCAAGACTTGTACAAAGGTGGTTGCCGAACGGGTTCAACCGCGCTATGGGTGAAACTTACGAAGATGCTCAATGTTCCGGAGTTGCTCACCGGAATGCCATCTTCGGTCTCTGGCATGGACAGCCAGCCTAGTGACTCATTTCACCCGATAAGGGCCTTCCCACTTCGGCGTCAACTTGTTTGAATTCTTGGCGGACTGACGCGCCGAATAACAAGGTCGCCTTCCTCGAGACTTATGGCACTAACTCTGCGGCTATGATAGCGACGCAAAGCTTGCTGGTAGCGAGCAGCTCGCACAGCGGCCTGAAGACGATCTTCCTCAAGGAGCAGCGCGTCATCTTGTCGCAGCTGCTCTTGCTCAAGCTCATCATAAGCGAGCACTCGAGGCGATCCGTATACGAGTTCCATGGGGAGAACTGCCTCTGCTCCATAGACTAGAGCAAAAGTGTCTGGCCGGTGGCTCGATTTGGCGTCGTCCTGATCGACCAAAGAACCACCGGCAGCTCCTCGATCCAGTTTCTTTCGCACTTGTGCAGCCGAAAGTTCTCGGTCTTGAGCCCGCGCAAGACTTCAAAGATTTGCCCTCTCGCTTGACCGTTGCTTCTCGGGTTAGCAAAACAAGCAAAGGCAGACCTTGGCGCCAAGGTCTTGGGCGTCTTGCATGAAGGTGCAACTCGTGAATTGTGTCTTTGTTGTCGGTGATGATCCTGTTAGGGATTCCAAACGGCAAACAATCGACACGAAGAACTTGATCGGCCGACCGTGTCGCCACCTTCCTCACTGCTTCCACTTCCGCCACTTTGTGAACTTGTCGATGGCGACGCATAAGTACTCAAAGCCCCGACAGCTCGGGGAAGGGGCCGAGGATGTCGATCCCCTGCACGAAAAATGGCCAGGATAAAGGGATCGCCTGGAGAGCTTGAGCTGGTGGTATCTGCTTGGAATGGAACCGCACGCTTCACACTTGGTTACTTGTGCAGTTGCATCCGGAGGGCTGTCGGCCGGAAGAAACCTTGCCGTAAAGCTTTGCCGGCAAGTGCTCTTGGCGCCAATGTGGTGACCACATATGCCTCCGTGTATCTCGCCAACAGCTTTTGTCCATCTTCCACGGAATACACTTCAATTTCACACCGTTGAGTCTTCTTCGCATAAAGATGCTGTCGACAAACCGGTACATACTTGACTGTCGGGCTACTCTTTCCGCTTCTTCTTGCTCTTCGGAAGTTCTCCTGTCTCAAGGAAATGGACAATCTGCGCGCCATGCCGAAGCTTGTGGCTCGACAACAAGGACTAAAGGCACATCGCCGCTGCGGGAACATCGCTTCCACGGCAAGGACCTCCGACCTGCCGAGTTGATGTTCCCGGCAAGCTTGCCGGGCAAGACTTGTCGGGAGCGTCGCTTCAACGAAACAAACCACAGGGCTGTCGGAGCAGACTGCCCCTCAAAGACTCATTGGTGTTGATCTTGGGGACCTTCGCAACGACGGCTTCGGGAAGCTCTGCCGGAAAGTAGTCACCAGAGATCAACTTCCTCTTCTTGCTCTGTCCAGTTGATGGCGTTACGGTTGGCTGAGTCAGCTTGAGCACGAAAATCCCTGGTTCCACAGGAAACTTAAGTGCGGCGCACTTTGACAGGCCGTCAGCAATATCATTCTGAGCTCTTGGAACATGTTCCATTGTAGGCCGTCAAAGTGCTCTTCTAGCTTCCTCACTTCATCAACGTAGGCTTCCATCAACGGACTTTGGTAATCTTTGTTCACTTGGCGGACGACAAGTTGCGAGTCACCCCTGACAATAAGCTTTTTGATCCCAAGGTCCACTGCGATCCTGAGACCGTCAAGCAAACCTTCATACTCTGCAGTATTGCTTGTCGCTTGCTCCTTGAGAAAGTGCATCTGGACTACGTACTTGAGGTGCTCCCCGGTGGGTGCTATAAGCAGCACGCCGGCACCGGCGCCTTGCAGCGAGAAGGCACCATCAAAGTACATCAGCCACTCTTTGCCTGCTTCCTTGACGGGAATGCTTGTCTCCGGAATCTCTTCATCTGGTGTTGGCGTCCATTCTGCTATGAATTCTGCCAACGCCCGCTGGATAGTTGATGTGCTTTCAAACTTGAGACCAAAGCTTGACAGCTCCAATGCCCACTCGACAATCCTGCCCGTTGCTTCGGATTCTGCAAGATCCTCTTCGGGAAAGCGAGTGACAACTGTGATCTCATGTGCTTGGAAGTAATGGCGCAGCTTTAGAGGCCATGAGGAGGCCGAAAAGCAATTTCGCACACCAGAGTACCTTGACCTAGCCCCTCGCAGGAGGGAACCGACAAAGTAGACTGGGCGCTGCACCATCCTTTCGCATTTGCTCATGCATCTGTGGATTCGGCCTTGTCGGGACCAGAGCTTGTCGGGCGAAGCCCTCGCTTGTCGCTGGATGTGCTCGCCGTGGTTGCTGGCACATCCGCCTCCCTCTCCGCTACTTAACGCAGCACTAACCACTTGATTGGTTGCCGCTATATAGCAGCAACTTCTCTTGTGGCTTAGGTGCGACAAGTGTTGGAGTGGAGGACAGGTATCTCTTCAAGTCTCGCAGCGCAGCCTCCGCCTCGGAGTCCATTTCATTGGACCTGCCTTTTTCAAAATCTTGAAAATGGCGGTATGCCGCCAGAGACCTAGAAATAAACCTCTGAGAGCAGCCACACAACCGCAAGTCTTCGTGACATCCTTGACGCGCTTTGGTGCTTCAATCTGCTCAATGGCCTTGATCTTGTCGGGATTAGCCCGGTCCCTTGTTGAAACACGAAGAACCCGAGAAGCTTGCGGAAGGGACTCCAACACGCACTTCTCGGGTTGAGCTTGAGGTTGATCTTGCGCAGATTTGCAAAGGTCTCGGCCCAAATCTTGAACCAGAGTTGCTTTGTCCTTGCTTTTGACCACTATGTCATCCATGTAGGCTTCTACATTTCTGCATTTGCGGCTCAAAAGCCGCCATGGACTACCCTTGCAAATGTTGAACCAGCATTCTTCAAACCGAAAGGCATCCGTATGAAGCAAGATGTGCCACATGGTGTGATGAATGCAGTCTTCTCCTCATCTTCTTCAGCCATGAAGATCTGATGGTATCTGAGTATGCATCAAGAAACGAAAGCAAATCACATCCAGCCGTGGAGTCAACAATCTGGGCAATGCGCTGCAAGGGACATGGATCTTTGGGACAAGCTTTATTAACATCCGTGAAGTCAATCCAAAGTCTCCATTTTCCATTAGCTTTATGCGACGACTACAGGATTGGCCAACCACGTAGGGATGGAGCACTCCTCCGACAAGGCCTGCGCTTCCGGTTTCTTGATCTCTTGTGCTATGAATTCTTGGCGCCCACCGCTTGCTTCTCGACTTTTTGCTTGACGGGCACAAGATGAGGACAAACGGCAAGGCGGTGCTCAATTACTTTCCTGAACACCGGGATGTCGACGGTTGCCATGCAAACACGTCGACGACATTCGCCCTTGCAGAAAACAGCAGCGCCGCCTTCCTATTTAGGGTCGAGAGAGCGATGGTAAATGTACCACCGATGTCGTCCTCCTTGGCGGGCACCTTCTTGGTCTTTGGCGGAGCCACCATCTTCTTGCACTTGCCGGTGGAGCTTGATGGTGCGTCCTCGACGGTAGCGCAGCACTCAAGAGGTGCGCTTGCGGAGTGAGCATCAGAGCCCTTGCCGGACTTGGACTTCGTCTTCTTCCCCCCGGGAGCTTCAGCGGCAAGTGTCTGGCAATCTGTCGCGGCTGCTGCATCCCGGTAGATCTTGTCGGCACAAATAAGGGCATCCTTCTTGTCGCCATGGACAGAGATGACGCTTATCGGGCCTGGCATCTTCAGTAGGTTGTAAGCGTAGTGAGAGGCTGCCATGAACTTGGCGAGTGCTGGACGGCCAAGTATCCCATTGTAAGGCAACGGGAAATCGGCAACATCGAATGTGACCCTCTCAGTCCTAAAGTTCAGCTCGCTGCCAAATGTTACTGGCAACGTAATCTTCCCCTTCGGCTTGCTCCTTCCCCGATTGATTCCTTGAAAGGTGCCGGTCTCTTCGAGCTCATGTGCAGGATTTGAAGCTTCGGAGCACCGCGGAGGAGATCAGATTCAAGCCGGCCCCACCGTCAACTAACATTTTTGTGACCTTGAGGTTGCGGATGGTTGGTGTGACCAACATCGGCAACCACCCGACCGCAGTTATGCGATCAGGGTGGTCCTCAATATTAAAAATGATAGGCGTGCTGGACCACTTGAGAGGCTTGCGTGACTCTACGGATGGTTCCGCTGCATTGACCTCCCGCATCCATTGCTTGAGTTGGCGGTGGCGGTATGCAGGAAGCACCTCCGTCAACGCAGAGGACCTCGTGGCTTTCGAAACTCCTGCTCATCGGGCGCTGCGTCTTCCATATCTTCGTCGTCGTCATCATCTTCATCTTTGTCGCGGCCGCGGGGCGGTCGATCTCCTTGCCGCTGCTTGGCCTTGCCGCGACGTCCTCCCCGGCCGGGACGTTTCTTGCTTGCTCCCCCAGCACCTTCCTGGGCCTTCTCTTTGTCGCGCGCTTTCGTACTCAGCCCTCTGTTCGACGAGCTGCTCGACCTTCTTGCAGCTCTGGAGGTCGTGGCCCTTGGTGTGGTGAATCTTGCGATCGCTTGCGGAGCTGTCCCGCTTGTCGGCGCCGCCACCGACCGGGTGGTTGGCGTCAGCGGCAACCTCCTTGCCGGAGCCACCAGCCTTGGCGTTCTTGTCGCCACCTCCATTGCCGGACTGCTCAACAGCTAGCACTTCTCTACTTTTCTTCTTCTTGTTGCCTCGCCGCCGGCTTTTCTTTGCCGGGGCGGTCTCCTCATCGCCGATCATGCTTCGCATTCTCTCCGGGAGTCTCCTCCTTCCTCGGTAGCGTGCACACTTGTCGGCCGGGCGTACAGCTCATCGACGTCCTTGACTTTGCACATCGCCATCTCCTCCCTCATCCACGTGGTTCCGCATGTTACGATGAAAGCGCTGATCACCGGCGGGGGGTGAACATCTGGGATGTTGTAGTGCACACGGCTGAATCTCTGAATGAACTTGCGCAGGAACTCTCCTTCCTTCTAGGCGAGCAGATGAAGGTCACTCTCTTGGCCATGAGGTTTGTGGCCACCTGTGAAGGCGCCAACAAACTGATGTCACAGATCTGCCCAAGAGGATATGGAGCTGTCCGGCAAGTGCATGAGCCAAGATCTGACGTTGGGCTTGAGCACGAGCGGGAAGTAGTTGGCGAGGATCTTGTCGTCCCGTCCCCCGCAGCCCGCAGACCGCGATGGTGTAGATGCCGAGGAACTCCGACGGATGCGCCCTGCCATCATACTTCTCCGCACGTCTGGTTTGAAGTTTTTCGGCTGGGCCTTGGACTTGCCGCAGCTCACGAGTGAACGTGAGGGCAAACTACCGCGTCGGCAAGTCGCTGGCTCCTCCGGTAGCGCGCGATGTCAACAGAAGGCCCAGCGCGCTTGCGGACTGACGTCGCGCTTCTCTCCGGCGCTCGATGCGAGTTCGAGCGTCCTCTTGTTGTCGCTCATGAAGAACTTGGCGCTGATCGCGGCGAGCTCGCGGATCCGACGACGCGGTGGAGTCGCTGTCGAGGTGGATCCGGTGAGTCAGCGATCTTGGCCTTCGCGGCGGAGAGTGCACGGTGGTTGCACCTCCGACAGTCTGCCGCCACCGGCTCGCGTTTTGTCGTCTCGCCATTGGCAACGATGGCGCTTGCTGTCATGAGCTGCCGCCGTGCTGGCAAAGCCAATGAGGCTCGATAGTGGCCCTCCACTCGCCGACCTTGTCGGCCGTTGGAGGGTAGTCGAGAGCAGCTGAGCTCTCGCCGTAGCTTCGCTGGAGTAGTGGGTGGCATTGGCGAGCAGGTGCGAGGAGCGGATATGCTCGGACTTCTAACTACGTTAGAAGGAGCAGCACCCGGCCCAGCGCATCAGATCTCACTCGTGCCAGCATGTTGGCGCGCATGCTGGTCTTGAGGGTCTCGATCCAACGAACGTATGGCATTGTGAACGCCATGACGCTATTGGTCCCGCATCTCCTGAGATGGGCGCGGGGGATGCGCGGATGCCGAGGTTGGCGGGGCCTTGTCCTTGGAGTTGGCAACGTCGCGAACACCTTCGTCGGCGCCCGTTCCTCCGCCAACGTCTGCCCCACCACCCGTTTGCTGCGGTGAAGGTGGGTACGACGCGGACGGTTCTGCTGCCGCCGAAGCCTTCTTCTTCGGTGGCATGTTGAGGAAGATGTTGAGGACGCTGCTCGTGTGATCGCCGGATCAGATTCACACGGCCTCGACGCCCACTACCTGGCGCGACAAAGATGTCGGGGGCTGATCGCACTCCACGGACACCTATGGGGCCGGCGGACCAGGCCCCTTGTGGTTCGGAGGGGGGCGGAGATCGCACGAAGAGCGGATCGAGGCGAGGCACACGAGCAGTTTACCCAGCTTCAGAGCTCTCCGGAGAGATAAAACTCCTACTGCTGCTCGTGTGATCGCCGGATCAGATTCACACGGCCTCCACGCCCCCTACCTGGCGCGCCAAAGATGTCGGGGAGGCTGATCGTACCCACGAACACCTATGGGGCCGGCGGACCAGGCCCCTTTGTGGTTCGGAGGGGGGCGGAGATCGCACGAAGAGTGGATCGAGGCGAGGCACACGAGCAGTTTACCCAGCTCGAGCTCTCCGGAGAGATAAAACTCCTACTGCTGCTTGTTTGATGTATTGTGTTCTTGCTAGGGAGCAATGCGAGCTACAAAACCTGGCGTGAGCGTATCTGGTCTCTGGTGAGTCGAATTAACCGAAGCTCGAACCGAACCCCTTCTACGTTGTGCATGGGCCTCCTTTTATATGCTCAAGGGGTCTCCGACAGGTGGCAACATAGGCGAGGGTACAAATGTAAAAGCAGGAGTTGGTACACCTACTCGAACAGTGTATGCAAAATACCGAACTCGACGGCAAGGGACAAAAGCAATAAATGCCCGTCGCTGTCGCCCAAACAAAGGCAACAGAGACCGTCAGTGCGCCTCCGCCGCCACGATGGCAAGCTTGTCGGCCGCTTATCGCTGCTCTCCGCTGGCTGCACAACCTTCGACACGCAGCGCATGGAACGGTCCCATGGCGACACGCCGCTGGATGAGCTGGAGCGGAGATGGAGAGGGTTGCTTGCCGCTGCAAAGCGCCTTGCCGCGCCGAATCCTTGCCGCGTCCGGAGGCTTGTCGGCGCTCGAGCCTTCCCACAAGCTCCTCTTGCCGGGCCTTGTCTTCTGCATGCCTTGAGTGGCCTTCCCCAAAAGCTCCTCTTGCCGGGGCCTTTTCTTCTTAAGAAAATACTTTGTTCTTGATTGGCTCCAAAGGAGCCACGGAGGATCTTGGCGGTGACGAGGCAAACCCTGCCGCGGGGTGCTACAACTGTCCGTGCACGAGTACGGGATACTAGGGTACCCCTACTCTAGTACACGGACAAACGCTTGGCCGGCACTGTTCCTGTACACTTTCAGAAAGTTCAGAGTTTCAGAGATTTGCAGTGTCGTTTTTCGTCAGAGAGTTGTCATCGATCACCTGAGCGCTCTGGCGTGTTGCGCACGGCTCTCCTCCTTAACCAGAGCACCGCACGCTCTCTTGGACGGGCGCAGGTGTCGGTGGCGGCGAGCATCATCGACGCCGGCAGCCTGTGATGGCGAGAGCCACCGTGGCGGCTAACGGGAGCGAGCCGCCACGCCGTCCGGCGCCGCCTAACGCCCCTAGCCCTCCGCGTGGCCTCATGCATGCCAGCGCACCCCCACAGCACCGTCGCCGTGGCCCGGCAAGCACAGGGCACGCCCTTTGCCGCCGACGGGACCGCGCCGCCCCGTTCTGTCGAAGCCACCCAGAGAGCCTATTCCAAACTTGGTTAGCACCTAAATGGAACCGGTGAACCTCCATGTTGACGCCCAACTCCCTAAACTCCCCGACCAAGCACTGCGCCGCCGTAACCATCGCCGGAGATCCCTTTCATGGCCCTTGCCTCGGATCGCCTATGAAAAGGGCCCCGAGCTCGCTCTCGAGCACGCACCACCACCGCACCCCACCAAGATTCGCCAAGCCACTAGGAGGACCTCGAGGAGGTCTCCTCCCCAACTCCGCCGCCCGATCCGCCTCGGCCACCAGCTCGATCCACTCCGGTGAGGCCATCCCCGACGCCCAAACCTCGTCAGTAGCCTCCTCGAGCACCCAGTGAGCTGACCCAAGCTTCAATTTGACCTTCGCAACCCTCCCCCACGAGATCCAACTCCACCCGAGCCGCCGTCCGCCGGAGCAAGGGCCGCAGTCGACGTAGTGCTCGCCGACGACCACCACCACCACCGACCAACGCGGAAGGACACGCTGAGCACGTAGGTTCCGCCCGATCCCCCTGCCTCGCCGTGGATCGCCGCCGGCGACCACCGCAGCTCTCTGGCGCCGGCGGGCTCTGTTCTTCCCCGTTTGAAATTTCAAACCTGACAGGTGGGACCCGCCTGTCAGCCTCTCTTTTCTTTTAAACGAACCGTTTTCTGAAAACGTATTCGGGTAAATGCGCTTTCAGTATGCAGCGTTTTTCTGGTCTTTTCTGTTCAGCCCCCTGAGAAGTTTCTATTTCATTACAGAAAGGTCCCTGGATTAAAACCCTTATAACTTTTAAAAAGAAAAGGATTTTTGATTGATTCTTTTTCTGTCGTCTTTAAAATTTTGTCTAGTTTTTTATCAGATTTATTGCAAAAATATTTGGAACACTTTTCTGTGCACTCACGGTATTTACGTTAAGTACGTATTTTCTTATACCGTAGATATCGGAGGAGGTGACGGAACCGCGAACTTCGCCAAGCTAGACTCCGACTACTCCAAACCAGGCAAGAATGTTTGAACTTTTGATATGATGAGTGTCTTTGGCATGTTTGCATTAAGTAGTTCATGGCATGTTTATGAGCATCTCGATGAATGTCATATTTCATGCAAAGTTGAGGCAAGTGAGTTTCGATAATCCATAAGTTGTTGGATGTGAGTTGGCATGGCCATGTGATGGCATGAGGATGGGTAAGATGGCAGTGTTGTAGCATGCTAGTCTTATGCGGACTATTTGACTCAGTGTCAACATGAATCATTCCAGTTTCCGTCTGCTTTTCCCTACTGTACTACCACATGTTTTCCACAAGGGGTACGGCTTAGTAAGTTGCAAACCGCTTTCTGGTACACACCAAATCGAGAGGCCGTGATGAGGGTTCCATGGCCTGGATTAAAGCCAGTCATCGGTCGGGGGCATGGGTGTTTCGGTTGGGACCGAGAGGGGCACCCTTAGAGCGTAGCGTATATAAATTTGATCCCATGCTATTCGAGATTGTGATCTCCCCGTCTCAAAGTTTTTCTTGAACGCTGTCTCGGGTGATTCCTGGCATCATGAGGTGGGATGGGTGTGTACTGGTTAGATGTGTTTCTTCCGAAATACTGTAAACGGAACTAGTCCCTCGTGACTACAGAAATCCGTTGGCTGTGGGTATTTTAGTACAAACTCTGCAGAGTCAAAAAATCCTTTGAATCATCTTATCCATGTCCAAGTACTATGTTCAACTTATTCCGTCAAGTGTCAGTCTCAGTGACAAAATCTCCGGTGAACCACATGAGTGTTATGTCCGGTTAAATGTTTGTTCCTGTGGATGGACTAACCCGTTTATTATTGTGTGTTGAATATTCTTATGAGTATTATATCCTTGTGAATTTATCAGACATGAATGATGAAATATAAGCCCTTTCTGCGATGTCGCTCAGACGTCCGACTGTGGCACAATTTTTATTTACTTTTGAACATAAGCCGTTTCTGCGATGTCGCTCAGACGTCCGACTGTGGCACAATTGTTATTTACTTTTGAATAAAAGCCCTTTCTGCGATGTCGCTCAGACGTCCGACTGTGGCATAATTGTTATTTACTTTTGAATATAAGCCCTTTCTGCGATGTCGCTCAGACGTCCGACTGTGGCACAATTGTTATTTACTTTTGGATATAAGCCCTTTCTGCGATGTCGCTCAGACGTCCGACTGTGGCACAATTGTTATTTACTTTGATATAAGCCCTTTCTGCGATGTCGCTCAGACGTCCGACTGTGGCACGTATGTCTTTCACTTTTCAATATAAACCCTTTACGTGGTGTCTCTTAGACGCCCGACGTGGCATGATTATTTATTTGTTCACCCTTCGAGGCGTCGCTCCAGACACCCGATCAGTTTTCAGTTAATTTTTTTTGGGATTTCGGGAAGACTATCGCCCGACTCCCTTTTTACTTATCATGTTTTACTAAATTGAATGTGCATTGCTAATTGCTCATGACGCATTCATGCATGCGTTTGTTATATCTTACGTCCGAACTATCTTGCGAGTACTTCCAAAGTACTCACCTGGCTTGTTGTTTTGGCCGACGCGACGAAGGCGATCTCATGGATGAAGAATTCGATAGCGAGTCCGACGCCTAGAGGAGTCCCAGTCAGTCTCGTGCAACCCTGGATTGGTCACTGTTTTATATCTGCTTCCGCTACCCGAATAAATTCATTGAGCCTCACCTCGACGCTCGATGAGCTGCCAGTTTAGGAGTTACCTTACCCACTCCACTGTGTTATTCCACTACCACTTTATTCTCGAGTCAGTAGTATGCCACCCCACACCATTGTGTCATATCCTCCATTATGTATAATTATTGGCGTGCTTGTAATAAAATGTTGAGCACCCTCATCTCGACCCTGTAATATGTTTTAATGCTACTGGCTTTCTGTATCAAGATTTTGTCTACCAAGAAGGAGGATTTTCCTCATCTTTGGACTCAAAAGATCGGTTCTCAATAATCATTTTATTGGAAAACCGGTCGTGACAAGCTTGGTATCAGAGCTAGGCTGACTGTAGGAAGCCACTAGGTGCGATCGCTAATCGGTTATTAGCATAATAGAGTTTATTCATATTTTTGCAAATGTAGTCATTTTCTGACAGTCAGCACAAATTTATGATCTGACCATTCAGAATTTTTTCCCACTTTTGTAGATGGCTGGCAATATTTGTGAGTCACAGTGTGTTCGCCAACGTGCATGAGGGGTTCTGGCCAAGCTCCTCTCCTTCATCGTCTAGGTCACGATGGGGCCATCGGTCGCTTGATGTTCACACTCTACCCGCACAAGATCAACGACAGTCTGACCATGCACCAAGCCGCGGTGGAATTCAAGGGAGGGCGTGTTGAGTTACGCCGCTTCCGGTTCTTGGGAGAGCCATGCCTATGGAGAGGCATGCTATGCATATGGCTGCCCGTGAGGCGATAGCTCGTCTCCGGGATGCTCTTCCTTCAATGAAGACTCGTCGTTACCGCTACCTTCCATGCCACGTGCCATACACCTGTCACTACTCATTCGCTTGCCCCAGAGGAGAGCGAGACGAGGCTATTGAGATGCTTGTCGAGTACCTCCGAGCTCTGGAGGCGACCCTCGACAGCCTGGTGGACGACCTTGTGGCTGCCCGCATGCACTCAGTCCATGGTTGTGCCGCAAACAGGAGGGAGCTCCTACACACCGCGCCACCGCTGACTTTCGTCTCGTCCTCGACATCTTATTCTCCCACCTTTCTCGCCACTGCTCGTCGCCTGCCTACCACCGAGGAGTTCAACCAAGTCATTGCGCCCACTCCAGTTCGTTCTGCACCACCTATTGCGCCTACTCCTATTCGTGTCGCTCCGCGTATGGCACCCGCTCCATCAACTCAGCGCATCGCTTCACGTCTGGAACCTATTAGCGAGGAGGAGGTTGAGTCCCCAGCCTCTCTGCGCCTCACCCTCTGCAGGCTAAGGGAGATCCTTACCATCTCCGACTGAGCGCGCTTAGCCGCCATGCGATGTACCGACTTGTACGATATGTTTATATGTACATAGGTTGTGAGAAGTAGCTTGTTTGAGCATCATGTAGGAACTGGGAGGAGTGCACTAGCCTAATAACATGTCAGGAATATGTACGCATATCCTGAGTGATGTATTGTATAATTACTGCTTGCGTGTAAGATATGTAATAGTCCTTCTCCGTGCAAAATCGTTTATTCTCTTGAAAAATCTTGGAGCATTTAAAATTCCCTGTATTTATGAACTTATTGATTTTTGTGACTCGATTTCTTTTCTTATGAGTTTTACAAAATATATCCCCAGAGTGAAAAATGTCTATGCCAAATCCGCCAGAGGAAAATCATGGCACACCACCAAACAACAATTTCACACAGGGGCAGTCAAGTCAACAGGGCAGTGAAACAGCATTTACCCAAGTATGCCGCCTTTTACGAACAGAGTCAGCAACAACATCAGGAAATGATGAACCAAGTCATCAATATGGGAAATCACCGTGGACAGTATCAGCAGCAATCCAAGTTGTCTGAGCTACAGATGACGCGTCCCCCAACATTTTCTCATACTGACAAACCTCTTGAGGCCGACGACTGGCTTCAAGACATGGGAAGAAAATTAATTATTGCACAGTGTTCAGACCGTGAGAAAGTACTATATGCACCACACTATCTCACTGGAGGAGCTGCATCATGGTGGGAAAATTTCCTACACATGCACCCCAACAAAAATGAAATAACATGGGAGGAATTCAAAGAAGGTTTTCGTGGGGCGCACATTCCTAAAAGTGTTATGAAGATCAAGAAGAGAGAATTTGATAACCTCAAACAAAGGACCATGACGGTGTCAGAATACAACATACAGTTTACTCTGTTGTCTCGCTACGCCAACGAAGAGCGTATGACTGAAAGCAAGAAGATGGAAAAATTCTTGGAAGGCCTGGCACCCGCGCTTAAATGTCAGCTGGTTGTGCACACCTTTCCAGATTTCAAAACACTGGTGGATAAGGCTATTACCTTGGAAACTGAGCGACGCAGGTTGGAGGATTTTCGCAAGTGAAAAAGGGACCAGACTACCCTTGCTCGCAACCACCGGAGCAAGACGGATTTTCGGAAAGGTGGGACACACAAAACCACGACGAATGCTTCACACCCAATCAAGAATTTCCATGCGAGGGACAAGGAGTTCGCATATCGCTCAGGCGTTACTTGCTACGCTTGTGGAGAAGAAGGGCACTATGCCAAACAGTGCCCCAAGCCAAGGAACTCGACCCCAAAACCGAACAACGATGGCAATAATTCAGCGCCCAAGCGGAACAATTTCAACCCCAATAACAAACACAGGAAGGGTCATCTGAACCACGTGACCAGAGAGGAAGCACAAAACGCCCCAGATATCGTACTCGGTACGTTCCCTGTCAACACAATACCTGCCATGGTTTTGTTTGATTCTGGAGCTTCTCACTCATTCATTTCGAAAAGATTTTCTTTGCAAAATAATTTTTTAATGCTTCCCTTGGAAAAATCCATAATCATCAAGTCCCCTGGGATTAAGCAAGTGACTCAGAGTTACTGCCAAGGTGTGGTTATTGAATTTGAAGGATTGAAGTTTCACGCCAACCTTATTATATTGGAAAATAAAGGACTGGATGTCATCCTAGGGATGGATTGGTTAACCACCAACAAGGGTTTTATTGACTGCTTCAACCGGACCGTAATTCTCACCCACCATCACGGGAAGACAATAAAGGTTTCAGCCAAAGAAAGACAAATATCTCGGCAACCTCGGTGGACGTTTCTGAGTTAAGCAAAGTTCCAGTGGTGTGTGAGTTTCCAGATGTATTTCCCGAAGAGCTGCCAGGAATGCCACCAGACTGAGAGATAGAATTCAGCATTAAGCTAGCACCCGGAACCGCTCCCATTTACAAGAAACCATACAGAATGGCACCATCCGAGTTGGTAGAATTGAAGAACCAAATAAAAGAATTACTGGACAAAGGATATATACGAGTCAGTTCCTCACCTTGGGGTTCACCAATTTTATTTGCCAAGAAAAAGGATGGGACACTGAGATTGTGTATAGGCTATCGAGCACTTAACATGGTCACAATCAAGAATAAATACCCAATGCCAAGGATAAATGACTTATTTGATCAGCTCGCTCAGGCCAAGGTCTTCTCAAAAATTTACTTAAGGTCGGGATACCATCAATTAAAAGTACGAACGGAGGATATCCTCAAGACAACCTTCACCTCCAGATACGGACTGTATGAGTTCACAGTAATGCCGTTTGGACTAACAAACGCCCCGGCATATTTTGTTCACCTCATGAACAAAGTATTTATGAAGTTTATGGACAAGTTTGTTGTGGTATTCATCGACGATATTCGGATATACTCCAAGACACCAGAAGAGCACGCCGAACATCTCCGAATCGTACTAGGAGAACTAAGGAAACATCAATTGTACGCCAAGTTCAGCAAGTGTGAATTTTGGCTAAGACAGGTACGTTTTCTGGGCCACGTACTGACCCAGGAAGGTATTGCCGTAGACCCGGAAAAGGTCAAGGCCGTACTTGGCTGGAAACCACCAGCCATCATAACGGACGTACGAAGCTTCTTGGGAATGGCAGGTTACTACCGAAGATTTATTGAAGGATTCTCCACCATAGCAAAGCCAATGACGCAGTTACTCAAGAAAGACAAGAAGTTTGAATGGACGGAAGCTTGCGAGAAAATTTTCCAAGAACTAAAAAAGAAATTAACGATAGCACCAGTATTAATTGTGCGGACATACACAAGAATTTTGAGGTGTATTGTGGCGCATCCGGAAAGGCCTCGGATGCGTATTGATGCAAGAAGGCAAGGTAGTCGCGTATGTTTCCAGACAACTTCGCAAGCATGAAGAAAATTATCCTACTCATGACCTAGAGTTGGCAGCAGTCATTCATGCACTCAAGGAATGGAGACACTTTTTACTTGGAAATCGTTGTGAAATATACACGGACCATAAAAGCCTCAAGTATATTTTCACACAACCGGAACTCAATTTACTGCAACGACGCTGGTTGGAATTAGTGAAGGATTATGATGTTGGAATCCACTACCATCCAGGAAAAGCAAATGTAGTGGCAGATGCTCTAAGTCGGAACCCTAGCCCGAACAACGACAACCTACCAAACCTGAGACCTGAATTTCGGCAGGAGTTTGCTAAACTCAACTTGCTGGTGGTCACCGAAGGCAGCGTGTCGAATTTAGAAATGCAGCCTACCATGAAAGAAAATATAAAAGAGGCTCAAAGATGGGCACCCCAGCATTGAAGGCATAAAACGGAAAGTGAGTTTGGGCAAGGCCTCAGAATTCATTATCGATGAGCAGGGAATATTGTGGTACGGAGATAGACTTTGCGTACCAAATATCGAGGACCTTAAACAGCAAATCTTAGCTGAAGGCCACACCGCTCCGTATTCAATCCATCCTGGAGGAACAAAAATGTACAAGGATATTCAGGAAAATTTTTGGTGGCACGGTATGAAAAGGGACATAACCACGTTCATCGCATGTTGTGACTCTTGTCAACGCATCAAAGCCGAGCACCAGAAATCGGTCGGACTTTTACAGCCAAATAAGATACCCGAGTGGAAATGGGACGAAGTTGGAATGGATTTTATTATTGGACTACCTCGGTCATGACACGGGAATGATGCCATATGGGTTATCACTGATAGACTGACTAAGGTAGCACACTTCATTCCCGTAAAGACAACCCACACCACTCCGAAGCTTGCCAGGCTTTATCTTTCTCGTATCGTCTGCTTACATGGAGTCCCAAAGACAATAATATCAGACAGAGGCACTCAATTCGTCTCCCGATTTTGGGATCACTTACAACAAGCTCTGGGAACTCAACTGGCGTTTAGTACCGCATACCACCGCCAGACTGATGGACAAACTGAACGCGTAAACCAAATTCTAGAAGACATGCTATGAGCATGTGTCCTCACCTATGGAACCAGTTGGGAAGAAAGCTTGCCATACGCAGAGTTTGCATACAACAACAGTTACCATGCCAGCCTGCAAATGGCACCATTTGAAGCTCTGTACGGGCGAAGATGTCGTACCCCGCTAAATTGGTCAGAAATCGGAGACAGCCATATCTTCGGCCCAAACATGCTCAAGGAGGCTGAAGATAAAGTTAAGGTAATTAGGGATCGACTCAAGACAGCCCAAAGTCGACAGAAGAGTTATTACGATCAAAAACATCGGGGAGTCAGTTTTGAACCCGGTGAGTTTGTGTACATGCGAGTATCTCCTATGAGGGGCCTGCAACGATTCAAGATTAAGGGAAAGCTAGCACCAAGATTCATCGGGCCATTCTGTATAGTGGCACGGAGAGGCACGGTAGCCTACCAGCTAGACTTACCCGAAGAATTATCCGATGTCCACGACGTGTTCCATGTCTCGCAGTTGAGGAAGTGTGTAAGCAACCCAGAGAAGCAGGTATCCCATGAAAACATTGACGTGCAGCCATACCTCACCTATCGGGAGCATGCAATAAAAATCTTAGAGGAGTCTGAAAGGAGGACCCGACAGAAAACCATCAAGTTTTTCAGAGTTCAGTGGAGCAATCACACCGATAGTGAAGCAACTTGGGAAAGAGAGGATTTTCTTCGGATAGAGCACCCACACTTATTTGAGGATCAGCTGAAATCTCGGGGACGAGATTTTTCCTAAGGGGGTAGGTGTTGTGACACTCAAAAAAAATTATTTGGTTTTCAACGAAAACTTTGTTGGATTTGAAGAAGGTCATTTAAATTCTTCCAAAAAGTTCTCTCTCAAAACTTTTTCCCTTGGCAAGGATTTTATTTTTTGTATCTTCTTCAACCCTGGTGTTTGGTTAATGAGAACCTTCCTTCTGATTGTTCCCTTCTCAAATATATTTTCTTGGAAATTATGCTCTTTTAAAAAGAAACCCTATGAGTTTTGGGGCTTCTTTCATTTTGAAACCACCCATGGTTTTACCATGCCTCATGTGGTAAAACCTCCCAAAACCCCTCCTTCCTCTTTGGAGCAATCTAAACTTTCTGTTCCAACAAGTCCAGCCCATTTTTGGATTTTATTTCATTCATTTTATTTCCCAAAACAACTCTGTCATTTATTTTAAGTCTAGGTGATTTACAAAGCAAGTACCTAATTCCCTTTGAGTTTTGATCTCAAACTAACTCCTCTGGATAGTCTTTAGCACCCCCAACCTAGATCCATCAAGATCCACTCTTCCTCTTTTCAAAAAAATTCAAGTTTCAACCTCTGCAAGTTTGGACCAGCTTTGTCAAATTTGGTGTAATTCATATTTCCTCTTCCCCAAAAATTCTACCAAAATTCAGGCAGCCCCCAGATGCAATGAAAGGCCACCCCACCAAAAATCAGCTCAAGAAAAATTCGCCACATACCAAAATCATTTCGTCGAACACTTGGTCGGCACTGTTCCTGTACACTTTCAGAAAGTTCAGAGTTTCAGAGATTTGTAGTGTCGTTTTTCGTCAGAGACTTGTCATCGATCACCTGAGCGCTCTGGCGCGTTGCGAACCCTCCTCCTTAACGAACACCGACGCTCTCTTGGCGGGCACAGGTGTCGGTGGCGGCGAGCATCACCGACGCCGGCAGCTCTGCGGTGGCGAGCCACCCGTGGCGGCTAACGGAGCGAGAGCCAGCTCGCCACGCCGTCGCCGCCCAACCCCCTAGCCCTCCGCGTGGCCTCATGCATGCCAGGCACCCCCAGACCGTCGCCGTGGCCCGGCAAGCACAGGGCGCGCCCTCTGCCGCCGACTGGCCAGCGCAACCCCGTTCCGTCGAAGCCACCCAAAGAGCCTAATCCAAACTTGGTTAGCACCTAAATGGAACCGGTGAACCTCCACGTTGACACCCAACTCCCTAAACTCCCCGACCAAGCACTGCGCCGCCGTAACCATCGCCGGAGATCCCCGTTCACGGCCACCGCCTCGGATCGCCTATAAAAAGGGGCCCCGAGCTCGCTCTCGAGCACGCACCACCACTGCACCCCACCAGTACCCCGCCAAGCCAATAGGAGGACCTCGAGGAGGTCTCCTCCCCCAACTCCGGCCGCCCCGATCCGCCTCGGCCACCAGCTCGATCCGCTCCGGTGAGGCCATCCCCGACGCCCAAACCTCGTCAGTAGCCTCCTCGAGCACCCAGTGAGCTGACCCAAGCTTCAATTTGACATTCGCTGCCCTCCCTGACGAGATCCAACTCCACCACCACCACCCACCGACGCGGAGGGACACGCTGAGCACGTAGGTACCGCCCGATCCGGCTACCTCGCCGTGGATCGCCGCCGGCGACCACCGCAGCTCTCTGGCGCCGGCGGGCTCTATTCTTCCCCGTTTGAAATTTCAAACCTGACGGGTGGGACCCGCCTGTCATCCTCTCTTTTCTTTTAAACAAACCGTTTTACGAAAGCGTATTCGGGCAAATACGCTTTTCGATGCAAGCGTTTTACGGTCTTTTACATTCAGCCCCTAAGAAGTTTATGTTTCATTACAAAAAGGTCCCTGGATTAAAACCCTCATAACTTTTAAACACAAATGGATTTTTTATTGATTCTTTTTCTGTCCTCTTTAAAATTTTGTCTAGTTTTTTATCAGATTTATTCGAAAAATATTTGGAACACTTTTCTGTGCACTCACGGTATTTACGATAAGTACGTATTTTCTTATACCGTAGATACCGGAGGAGGTGACGGAACCGCGAACTTCGCCATGCTAGACTCCGACTACTCCGAACCAGGCAAGCATGTTTGAAATTTTGATATGATGAGTGTCTTTGGCATGTTTGCATTAAGTAGTTCATGGCATGTTTATGAGCATCTCGATGAATGTCATATTTCATGCAAAGTTGAGGCAAGTGAGTTTCGATAATCCATAAGTTGTTGGATGTGAGTTGGCATGGCCATGTGATGGCATGAGGATGGGTAAGATGGCAGTGTTGTAGCATGCTAGTCTTATGCCAGACTATTTGACTCCAGTGTCAACATGAATCAGTCCAGTTTCCGTCCGTTTTCCCAACCTGTACTACCACATGTTTTCCGCAAGGGGTACGGCTTAGTAATTTGCAAACCACTTTCCTGGTACACACCAAATCGAGAGGTCATGATGAGGCTTCCATGGCCCTGGATTAAAGACAGTCATCCGGTCAGAGGGCATGGGTGTTTCCGGTTGGGACCGAGAGGGGGGCACCCCTTAGAGCTGCCAGATATAAATTTGATCCCATGCTATTCGAGATTGTGATCTCCCCGTCTCAAAGTTTTTCTTGAACGCTGTCTAGGGTGATTCCTGGCATCGTGAGGTGGGATGGGTGTGTACTGGTTAGATATGTTTCTTCCGAAATACCGTAAATGGAACTATTCCCTCGTGACTACGGAAATCCATTGGCTGTGGGTATTTTAGTACAAACTCTGCAGAGTCAAAAAATCCTTTGAATCATCTTATCCATGTCCAAGTACTGTGTTCAACTTATTCAGTCAAGTGTCAGTCTCAGTTACAAAAACTCCAGTGAACCACATGAGTGTTAAGTCGGGTTAAATGTTTATTCCTGTGTGTTGAATATTCTTATGAGTATTATATTCTTGTAAATTTATCAGACATGAATGATGAAATATAAGCCCTTTCTGCGATGTCGCTCAGACGTCCGACTGTGGCACAATTGTTATTTACTTTTGAATATAAGCCCTTTGTGCAATGTCGCTCAGACGTCCGACTGTGGCAGAATTGTTATTTAATTTTTGAATATAAGCCCTTTCTGCGAGGTCGCTCAGACGTCCGACTGTGGCACAATTGTTATTTACTTTTGAATATAAGCCCTTTCTGCGATGTCGCTCAGACGTCCGACTGTGGCACAATTGTTATTTACTTTTTGATATAAGCCCTTTCTGCGATGTCGCTCAGACGTCCGACTGTGGCACAATTGTTATTTACTTTGATATAAGCCCTTTCTGCGATGTCGCTCAGACGTCCGACTGTGGCACGTATGTCTTTCACTTTTCAATATAAGCCCTTTACGTGGTGTCTCTTAGACGCCTGACGCGGCATGATTATTTATTTGTTCACCCTTCGAGGCGTCGCTCCAGACACCCGATCGGTTTTCAGTTATTTTTTTTTGGGATTTCGGGAAGACTATCGCCCGACTCCCTTTTTACTTACCATGTTTTACTAAATTGAATGTGCATTGCTAATTGCTCATGACGCATTCATTCATGCATTTGTTATATCTTACGTCCGAACTATCTTGCGAGTACTTCCAAAGTACTCACCTGGCTTGTTGTTTTGGCCAGATGTTGACGAAGGCGATCTCATGGATGAAGAATTCGATAGCGAGTCCGACGCCTAGAGGAGTCCCAGTCAGTCTCGTGCGACCCTGGATTGGTCACTGTTTTATATCCGCTTCCGCTACCCGAATAAATTCATTGAGCCTCACCTCGACGCTCGATGAGCTGCCAGTTTAGGAGTTACCTTACCCACTCCACTGTGTTATTCCACTACCACTTTATTCTCGAGTCAGTAGTATGCCACCCCACACCATTGTGTCATATCCGCCATTATGTATAATTATTGGCGTGCTTGTAATAAAATGTTGAGCAGCCTCAGCTCGACCCTGTAATATGTTTTAATGCTAATGGCTTTCTGTATCAAGATTTTGTCTACCAGTAAGGAGGATTTTCCTCATAGTGGACTCAAAAGATCGGTTCTCAATAATCATTTTATTGGAAAACCGGTCGTGACAGGAACCGTGTCCATAATTGCCTGGCCGATTCCCCTGGCTGCTGAATTGTGTGGCTCAAGTCATCGGCGTCTGGTGGTCGCACGTAAGTGCCCTGGAAATTGTCGAGAAATGTGTTTTCCAGATCCTCCCAACAGCCAACGGAGTCTGCAGGCAAGCTATTCAGCCAATGTCGAGCTGGTCCTTTGAGTTTTAACAGGAGGTACTTGATGGCATGTAGATCATCACCGCGGGCCATGTGGATGTGGAGGAGGAAGTCCCTGATCCATACCGCGGGATTGGTTGTACAATCATATGATTCGATATTTACAGGTTTAAAACCTTCTCGGAATTCATGCTCCATTACTTCATTGGTGAAGCATAGGGGGTGTGCCGCGCCTCTGTGCTAGGCTATGTCGTGATGCAGCTCGTATGAGTCATGCCTGCTGTTTTCGGCCCGTCTGGACTTGCTTTTACTGTATCCGGCGAGGCGGTCATCGTCCCTTGTAGGGGCACGGCTCCGTGATCCATAGATCGATCTTGCGTGTTTTGCCCTGTCTTCCAATATGTCTCGCAGGTCTCGCGTGTTTCCCGTTGCCTTGGTATGTTTGTTTGAATGGCGGCGGGGTGCAGGCTGATTTTCGGGCCGTACTGCCTCTCTATCTCGGCCACAGGGTGGCCGATCAGCCGCATCGTACGCTGGTGATGTAGGTTTCCGTGCTTCCTCCTCAAGTCGGGGCAGCAGCCTGCGCTTTGGGTAACCCTTGGAAGGGCGTTCGAGTTCGTACTCCTCGGCCGCTGTTGCTGCTTTTTCTTCAGGCTATTTGCTGTGGCAATAAGCCGGCGCTTAAAGCGCTCCTGCTCGACGAGATCCTCAGGCACGACAAATTCTTCGTCGTCGAGGCTCACTTCGTCTTCGGAGAGAGGCATATAGTTGTCGTCCTCCATTTCTCCCTCTGTCTCTCTCTTAGGAGGTCCGGCTTGTTCATCCTCCGGCTCTTGATCGTGCTGGAGGGGATTGTCATCATCTTCGGCACTGTCCAGAGTACTGTTATCTCCTGTGCCAGTATCACCGCTTTTGCTGTCGCGAGACTTAGAGCGGAGCCGCTGACGTCGGCGCTGGGGTTGCTTCTTGGAGGGGTTGTCCTCGGTTGTCTTGTCGCCATTGCCTTCTTTGGGTGTGTCCACCATATATATATATATATATATATATATATATATATATATATATATATATATATATATATATATATATATATATATGTATATCAATAAGATGAGGTGGCAGTCCAATGCCCCGTGGTTAGCGATTCTTGTTCGTCTCCTTCATTGTTGTCCATGCCATAGATGTCTTCGGAGTCGAAGTCGAGCATGTCAGCTAACTCATCGACAGTGGCTACTAAGTGGGTGGTGGTTGGGGATTGAATTTCTTTGTTGTCCGCATGCCACTCTAGCCGGACATAGTTCGGCCAAGGTTCTCCAGACAGGGAGAGAGATTTTAATGAGTTTAGTATGTCGCCGAAGGGCGACTGCTTAAAGATATATGCGGAGGTGAACTCCATGATCGGCGCCCAATCAGATTCGATAGGTATGGGCGCGGGTGGTACGGAGTCCGTGGCCGAGGACGAGTCCAACAGTTGAGCGACACGGCTCTCATGAAGGGTGAGGTCAGTATTCGGCTCTATCTCCAATGAGGGTGCGGCCTCCGTGGCGGAGTCTATCCTCTCGTCCTCGGATGATGCGATCTGCTACGGATTGAAGGCCGGGGTAGTTGCTGGCGTGATCTCCCGAACACTGTCCGACGGCAGAGCTATATCGTGCTCGTCGTGATCGTGCGGCACACCTGGCATGGGCCCGAATCCGTCGAAGATCAAGTCTCCGTGGATATCGGCAGTGTAATTCAAGTTTCCAAACCTGACCTGATGGCCAGGGGCGTAGCTCTCGATCTGCTCCAGATGGCCAAACGAGTTTGCCCGCAGGCGAAGCCGCCGAATACGAAGATCTATCCGGGGAGGAAGACCTCACCCTGGACTGCATCGTTGTCGATGATCGGAGGGGCCATCGAACCTTACAGCGACGACACAGTGGAACTCTCAATGAAAGCACCAATGTCGGTGTCAAAACCGGCGGATCTTGGGTAGGGGGTCCCGAACTGTGTGTCTAAGGCAGATGGTAACAGGAGGCGAGGGACACAATGTTTACCCAGGTTCGGGCCCTCACGATGGAGGTAATACCCTACTTCTTACTTGATTGATCTTGATGATATGAGTAGTACAAGAGTTGATCTACCACGAGATCATAGAGGCTAAACCCTGGAAGCTAGCCTATGGTATGATTGTTGTTGTCCTACGGACTAACCCCTCCGGTTTATATAGACACCGGAGGGGGCTAGGGTTACATAGAGTCAGTTACAAAGGGAGGAGATCTACATATCTGTATTGCCAAGCTTGCCTTCCACGCCAAGAGAGTCCCATCCGGACACGAGTCGAAGTCTTCAATGTATCTTCATAGTCCAACAGTCCGGCCAAAGGATATAGTCCGGCTGTCCGGATACCCCCTAATCCAGGACTCCCTCACTCGTTTCAAATTATCTTATCACAAAACTATCTGTTACCTATAATTTCAGTGCTTGCAGAGAATACCTTGCTGAAAACCGCTTATCATTTCCTTCTGCTCCTTGTTCGGTTCGACACTCTTACTTATCGAAAGGACTACGATTGATCCCCTATACTTGTGGGTAATCAAGACACTTTTCTGGCGCCGTTGCCGGGGAGTGAAAGGCCTTTGGTAGGTGGAATTTGGTAAGGAAAAATTTATATAGTGTGCTGAAATTTACTGTCACTTGTTACTATGGAAAGTAATCCTCTAAGGGGCTTGTTCGGGGTATCTTCACCCCGACCAGTAGAGCAAAGAGTTGCTCCTCAACCTATTGAACCTACTGAAAATGAAGATGTCCACTTTGAGATTCCTTCGGGTATGTTAGAAAAGCTGCTAGCTAATCCTTATGCAGGAGATGGAACAATGCATCCTGATGAGCACCTAATATATGTGGATGAAGTTTGTGGATTATTTAAGCTTGCAGGTATACCCGGTGATGTTATTAAGAAGAAGGTATTCCCTTTATCTTTGAAGGGATATGCATTGACATGGTATAGGCTAGGTGATTATACGGGATCATGGAACTACAAATGATTGAAATTGGAATTTCATCAGAAATTTTATCCTATGCATCTTGTTCATCGTGATCGCAATTATATATATAATTTTTGGCCTCGCGAAGGAGAAAGCATCGCTCAAGCTTGGGGGAGGCTTAAATCAATGTTATATTCATGCCCCAATCATGAGCTCTCAAGAGAAATGATTATTCAAAAAATTTATGCTTGGCTTTCTGATAACAATCGCACCATGCTCGATACTTCTTGTGCTGGCTCTTCTATGATGAAGACTATTGAATTAAAATGGGATTATTGGATAGAATTAAATGCAACTCTGAAGATTGGGATCTCGACAAAGGTAAGGAGTTAGGTATGACACCTAAGTTTGATTGTGTTAAATCTTTTATGGATACCGATGTTTTCCGTAAATTTAGCACTAAATATGGACTTGACTCTTAGATAGTAGCTTCTTTCTGTGAATCTTTCGCTGCTCATATTGATCTCCCTAAGGAGTAGTGGTTTAAATATCATCCTCCCATAGAAGAAAAAGTAGCTGCACCTATTAAAGTTCAAGAAAAGACCATCGCTTATAATGATCCTATTGTTCCTACTTCTTATGTTGAGAAACCACCTTTCCCTGTTAGAATAAAGGATCATTCTAAAGCTTCAACTGTGGTTCGTAAAAGCAATATTAGAACTTATACACCTCCTGAACAAATTAAAGTTGAACCTAATATTGCTATTGCTAAAGATCTCTTGGCTGGTAATATTGATGGGCATGTTATTCATTTCCGTGATGAAATTGCTAGAATTGCTAAACCTTGTGCTAAAGATAAACATAGACCTGTGGTAGGCATGCCTGTTATTTCTGTTAAAATAGGAAGATCATTGTTATCATGGCTTATGTGATATGGGTGCTAGTGCTAGTGCAATACCTTTTGACTTATACAAAGAAATTATGCATGATATTGCACCTGCTGAGATAGAAGATATTGATGTCACAATTAAACTTGCTAATAGGGATACTATTTCACCAATGGGAATTGTTAGAGATGTTGAAGTCTTGTGTGGGAAAACTAAATATCCTGCTGATTTTCTTGTTCTTGGTTCCCCACAAGATAGCTTTTGTCCCATTATATTTGGTAGAGCCTTCTTGAACACAGTTAATGCTAGGATAGACTGCGAAAAGGATGTCGGTACTATTGGCTTGGGTGATATGTCTCATGAGTTCAACTTTTCTAAATTTAGTAGACAACACCGTGAAGAGGAATTCCCTAGTAAGGATAAAATAATTGGTCTTGCTTCTATTGCCGTACCTCCTAGTGATCCTTTAGAACAATATTTGCTAGACCATGAAAATGATATGTTTATGAATGAAAGAAGGGAAATAGATGAAGTATTCTTTAAACAGGAACCTATCCTGAAACACAATTTGCCTATTGAAATCCTAGGGGATCCTCCTCCACCCAAGGGTGATCCCGTGTTTGAGCTTAAACCGTTTCCTGATACTCTTAAATATGCTTATCTTGATGAGAAAAAGATATATCATGTTATTATTAGTGCTAACCTTTCAGAGCATGAAGAAGAGAGATTATTGAAAACTCTGAAGAAGCAACGTGCTGCTATTGGATATATTCTTGATGATCTTAAGGGCATTAGTCCCACTCTATGTCAACATAAAATAAATTTGGAGAAAGATGCCAAAACAGTTCGTGATCATCAACGAGGGTTGAATCCTAAGATGAAAGAAGTGGTAAGAAAGGAAATACTAAAGCTCCTTGAGGCAGGTATAATTTATCCCGTTGCTGATAGTCAGTGGGTAAGTCATATCCATTGTGTCCCTAAGAAGGGAGGTATTACTGTCGTTCCTAATGATAAAGATGAATTGATCCCGCAAAGATTATTACAGGTTATAGGATGGTAATTGATTTCTGCAAATTAAATAAAGCTACTAAAAAGGGTCATTACCCCTTACCTTTTATCGATCAAATGCTAGAAAGATTATCCAAACATACACATTTTTGCTTTTTAGATGGTTATTCCGGTTTCTCTCAAATACCCGTGTCAGCCGATGATCAATCAAAGACCACATTTACTTGCCCTTTTGGTACTTTTGCTTATAGATGTATGCCTTTTGGTTTATGTAATGCACCTGCTACCTTTCAAAGATGCATGATGGCTATATTCTCTGACTTTTGTGAAAATATTTGTGAGGTTTTCATGGACGACTTCTCCGTCTATGGATCCTCTTTTGATGATTGCTTCAGCAACCTTGACCGAGTTTTGCAGAGATGTGAAGAAACTAATCTTGTCTTGAATTGGGAAAAGTGGCACTTTATGGTTAATGAAGGTATTGTCTTGGGGCATAAAGTTTCTGAAAGAGGTATTGAGGTTGATAAAGCCAAGGTTGATGCCATTGAAAAGATGCCATGTCCCAAGGACATCAAAGGTATAAGAAGTTTCCTTGGTCACGCCGGATTTTATAGGAGGTTCCTTAAGGACTTCTGTAAAATTTCTCGGCCTCTGACTAATTTATTACAAAAATATATACCATTTGTCTTTGATGATGATTGTGTAGAAGCATTTGAAATACTTAAGAAGGCATTGATTTATGCACCTATTTGTTCAGCCACCTGATTGGAATTTACCCTTTGAAATTATGTGTGATGCCAGTGATTATGATGTAGGTGATGTTCTAGAGCAAAGAGTTGATAAGAAATTAAATGTTATCCAATGTGCTAGCAAAACTCTAGACAATGCTCAAAGAAATTATGCTACTACTGAGAAAGAATTCTTAGCAGTTGTATTTGCTTGTGATAAGTTCAGACCTTATATTGTTGATTCTAAAGTAACTATTCACACGGATCATGCTGCTATTAAATATCTTATGGAAAAGAAAGATGCTAAACCTAGACTTATTAGATGGGTTTTCTTGCTACAAGAATTTGATTTGCATATTGTTGATAGAAAGGGAGCTGAGAACCCCGTTGCAGACAACTTGTCTAGGTTAGAAAATGTTCTTGATGACCCACTACCTATTGATGATAGCTTTCCTGATGAACAACTAAATGTCATAAATGCTTCTCGTAGTACTCCGTGGTATGCTGATTATGCTAATTATATTGTTGCTAAATTTATACCACCTAGTTTCACATACCAGCAAAACAAAACGTTTTTCTATGATTTGAGACATTACTTTTGGGATGACCCACATCTTTATAAAGAAGGAGTAGATGGTGTTATTAGACGTTGTGTACCTGAGCATGAACAGGAACAGATCCTACGCAAGTGTCACTCCGAGGCTTATGGAGGACACCACGCTGGAGATAGAACTGCACATAAGGTATTGCAATCCGGTGTTTATTGGCCTACTCTCTTCAAGGATGCCCGTAAGTTTGTCTTGTCTTGTGATGAATGTCAAAGAATTGGTAATATTAGTCGATGTCAAGAAATGCCTATGAATTATTCACTTGTTATTGAACCATTTGATGTTTGGGGCTTTGATTATATGGGACCTTTTCCTGCCTGTAATGGATATACACATATTTTAGTTGACGTTGATTACGTTACTAAGTGGGTAGAAGCTATTCCAACTAGTAGTGCTGATCATAACACTTCTATTAAATTGCTTAAATAAGTTATTTTCCCAAGGTTTGGAGTCCCGAGATATTTAATGACTAATGGTGGTTCACATTTTATTCATGGTGCTTTCCGAAAAATGCTTGCTAAGTATGATGTTAATCATAGAATTGCATCTCCCTATCACCCGCAGTCTAGTGGTCAAGTAGAATTGATCAATAGAGAGCTCAAATTAATTTTGCAAAAGACTATTAATAGATCTAGAAAGAATTGGTCCAAGAAACTTGATGATGCATTATGGGCCTACAGAACTGCATATAAAAATCCTATGGGTATGTCACCGTATAGAATGGTCTATGGAAAAGCATGTCACTTACCTCTCGAACTAGAACATAAGGCTTATTGGGCTATTAAAGAACTCAATTATGATTTCAAACTTGCCGGTGAGAAGAGATTATTTGACATTAGCTCACTTGATGAATGGAGAACCCAAGCCTATGAAAATGCCAAGCTGTTTAAAGAAAAAGTTAAAAGATGGCATGACAAAAGGATACAAAAGCGTGAGTTTAATGTAGGTGATTATGTATTGCTATACAACTCTCGTTTAAGATTTTTTGCAGGAAAACTTCTCTCTAAATGGGAAGGCCCTTACGTTATCGAGGAGGTCTATCGTTCCGGTGCCATAAAAATCAACAACTTTGAGGGCACAAACCCGAAGGTGGTGAACGGTCAAAGAATCAAACATTATATCTCAGGTAATCCTATAAATGTTGAAACCAATGTTATTGAAACCGTAACCCCGGAGGAATACATAAGGGACACTTTTCGGAACGTTTCAGACTCCGAAAAGGAATAGGTATGTGGTACGGCAAGTAAACCGACTCCAAAACAATTTTTATGGCAATATTTATCTGTTTTGGAATATTTAGAAAATAGAAAAATAAGAAGCAGTCCGGGAAGGACACGAGGCCTCCACGAGGGTGGAGGGCGCGCCCCCTACCTCGTGGGCACCTCGTGTGCTCTCCGGACTCCGTTTTCTTGCACGATACGTATTTTGGTCGGTAAAAATTCATTATATAATCTCCCGAAGGTTTTGACTCCTGTATCACGCAAATATCCTTTGTTCTTGTTTCGAGCTGTTTTTCTGACAGATCTAGATCATCATGACGTCTCGAAGTGCCCCCAAGGACAAGTTCTTCGAGAAGGTCATCAATCCCTACCTCGCGGAGGTGCTGCAATACCCTAAAACCATTGAGATGCATGAGGGGGTGCTGCACATCTGCGATGTTGAGGGACCACGAAGGACTGGAAGCGTGGAGACAAGGCTTGAAGCAATGGAGCAACAAGTTTTCAAGTGCCAGGAGATGGTGGAGCGTGGACTTGACTCCAATCACATAATGATCACGGAGTTCACCAACAACCACAAGCTGGATGCCAAGGACATTGGGGAGGCCATCTTCAAGCTCCACGAGAAAATCGAGCACCTCCAAGCCCAAATCTATGACCTTCAAAACCAAAACTGTGAGTATGAATATAGATTCAAGAGGATGAGTTTGGCTGCAGATTTAAGGATCCCGGAGACTCGATCGTCCTTCTATGATGGTGAGCCTATGCCTTGGGAGATGCCCCGGTATCATATCACCATCATCCTCCTAGCTTTACCGTTTTTCTTAGTTCGATCCCTTTAGTAATATCTTGTTCTAGTAGAATAAAGTTTTGGTATGATCTAGTTTTGAGTTTTGCTTTATGATCCCTCTTTGTAATCGAGTCTGTGAGCTATATAATAAAGATTAGTGTTGAGTCAAGGGCTTGATTATCTTGCTATGATCTTGAGTGAATAAAAGAAAAGAGAAAATAGTAAAAAAGAAATAAAGAGATCATATTGATCTTATGAAGAGTAATGACTTCACATAGAAAGAGTATGATGATTAAAAATTGTTGAGAGTTGACAAACATAGCTTTGGTCATCGTTGCGATTAATAGGAAGTAATAAAGAAAGAGAGGTTTCACATAAAAATATACTATCTTGGACATCTTTTATGATTGGGAGCACTAATTAAAATATGACATGCTAAAGAGTTGATGTTGGACAAGGAAGACAACGTAATGGGTTATGTTTTCTTATATCTGAGATAAAGTATATTGTCATTGATCATCCAACATGTTGAGCTTACCTTTCCCACTCATGCTAGCCAAATTCTTTGAACCAAGTAGAGATACTACTTGTGCTTCCAAAAACCCTTAAACTAAGTTTTTCCATGAGAGTCCACCATATCTACCTATGGATTTAGTAAGCTCCTTCAAGTAAGTTGTCATCGGTGCAAGCAATAAAAATTGCTCTCCAAATATGTATGATTGATTGGTGTGGAGAAAATAAGCTTTATACGATCTTGAGATGTGGAAGAAATAAAAGCGACGGACTGCATAATAAAGGTTCATATCACAAGTGGCAACATAAAGTGATGTTCAATCGCATTAAGATTTTGTGCATACAACCCTGAAAGCGCATGGAAACCTCTGCTTCCCTCTGCGAAGGGCCTATCTTTTATTATTATCGTCTACCTTATGCAAGAGTCATGGTGATCTTCACCTTCCTTTTTATATTTTATCCTTCGGCAAGCACAGTGTGTCGGAAAGATCCTGATAAATATATCTAATTGGATGTGGGTTAGCATGAACTATTATTGTTGACATTACCCTTGAGGTAAAAGGTTGGGAGGCGAAACTATAAGCCCCTATCTTTCTCTTTGTCTGGTTGAAACTCCGTAACCACAAGTATTGCGTGAGTGTTAGCAATTATAAAAGACTAAATGATAGTTGAGTATGTGGACTTGCTAGAAAGCTCTGACATAGAATCTTTCTGATGTTATGATAAATTGCAATTGCCTCAATGACCGAGATTATAGTTTGTTAGTTCTCAATAAAGTTTCTGATTCATACTTCGCATTGTGAATAGATTATTACTTGAGCATAAGAAATCATATGACAATATCCATATATGTTGCTGTTATGAGAATAATCATGATGCCCTCATGTCCGTATTATATTTTATCGACACCTCTACCTCTAAACATGTGGACATATTTATCGTTATCGGCTTCCGCTTGAGGACAAGCAAGGTCTAAGCTTGGGGGAGTTGATACGTCCATTTTGCATCATGCTTTTATATCAATATTTATTGCATTATGGGTTGTTATTACACATTATGTCACAATACTTATGCCTATTATCTCTTATTTTACAAGGTTTACATAAGGAGGGAGAATGCCGGCAACTGGAATTCTGGGCTAGAAAAGGAGCAAATATTAGAGACCTATTCTGCACAACTCCAAAAGTCCTGAAACTCCACGAAAGTTATTTTTGGAAATAATAAAAATAATGAGCGGAAGAAATAAGTCAGGGGGGCCTCCACCTGGCCACGAGGGTGGGGGCGCGCCCTACCCCCTGGGCGCGCCCCTGCCTCGTGGGCCCCCTGTTGGCCCTCCGGTGCCTATCATCTGCTATATCAAGTCTTTCATCCGAAGAAAAATCATAAGCAAGCTTTCGGGACGAGACTCTGCCTCCATGAGGCGGAACCTGGGCGGAACCAATCTAGGGCTCCGGCAGAGCTGTTCTGCCGGGGACACTTCCTGTTGGGGAACGTTGCAGAAAATAAAAAATTTCCTACAGTTTCACCAAGATCCATCTATGAGTTCATCTAGCAACGAGTGATAGGAGTGCATCTACATACCTTTGTAGATCGCGAGCGGAAGCATTCAAGAGAACGAGGTTGAAGGAGTCGTACTCGTCGTGATCCAAATCACCGATGACCAAGTGCCGAATGGACAGCACCTCCGCGTTCAACACACGTACGTACCGGATGACGTCTCCCGCACCTTGATCCAGCCAGTAGGAGGGAGAGGTTGAAGAAGAACCAGCAGCACGACGGCGTGGTGGTGGATGCAGCAGGGTTCCGGCAGAGCTTCCCCGAGCTTCTACAAGAGGGAGAGGTGTAGCAGGGAGAGGGAGGCGCTAAGACTTCAGGGTGCGGCTGCCCTCCCTCCCCCCCTTTATATAGGCCCCTGGGGGCGCCCGGCCTGAGATGGGATCTCCCAAGGGGCGGCAGCCAGGGGTGGAGTGCCCCCAAGGCAAGTGAGGCGCCCCCACCCTAGGGTGTCCAACCCTAGGCGCAGGGGGGCCAAGGGGGTGCGCCAGCCCACCAGGGGCTGGTGCCCTCCCCACTTCAGCCCACGGGGCCCTCCGGGATAGGTGGCCCCACCCGATGGACCCCCGGGACCCTTCCGGTGGTCCCGGTACAATACCGGTGACCCCCGAAACTCTCCCGATGGCCGAAACTGCACTTCCTATATATAATTCTTTACCTCCGGACCATTCCGGAACTCCTCGTGACGTTCGGGATCTCATCTGAGACTCCAAACAACTTTTGGTTTGCTGCATACTCATATCTCTACCAAGATTTAGCATAGCAGAAGGTTTCAAAAAATGATAGGGCTACCAAGATTTGCATGTCATACAAAAACAAATCAATAGAAACATGCCGGAGTTCTTATTTTTGCACAGGCCATATTCGTTCGAATTATTTTACGAAAAAGTATCAGTTTATTAAACCTGTAGATTACTACATGTTTCATTTTTTGACAAAAAAGGAGAAAATATTTCTGGAACCAAGAGTACTAGTGCCCGAGAGCGAAATTTTGAAAGTAACAATCTTATATTTTACATGTTGTTTTTAATCTGCTAAAATGCATCCTTACAGAGGTTGCAGGCTCCATGTGTGTTTTTCTCTCCCTCACCACGCTGCATAGCAGTATAGATACAATCTGTTTTTCGTGCGGACGTTCATTACACTCATCAAATAGTGTGTGTGTGTGTATCATCTGAAAAAGAAGCTTACCAGAGAGTCCTCATTGGCCTTGGAGTTGAGGACGCTCTTGTACACTTGCAGAAAGTCTTTTCCCTCCAAATTCTCGCTGGCAGCATTTTATCCAAAGCATTCAGATTCCAATCCTGTGTACATGCACACAGTTTTCAGTCTCACAAAGTCTCGTATCAAGATGGAGTTGCTACATACATTCAACAGGGGAGAAGCAGAAATATAAAATAGAGTATGTCTGGTGACTCTGGTCAGGAAGACTCCACTATTTGATGTAGCATTCAAAAAGAACACAAATCAAGTTGCATTTGTATACCATACATAACTTGAACGAGAGTGGCCAAAAAATGCAGGAATCTTTATTTATTTTTGAGAAAAAATAGTGCTGGGAGTATATATTACCTTGAAGAAACTATGCCAGCTTGTCGAGGTTTCTGGCCGTGAGCTTGTGGAGATCCTCGCCGGCCCAGACAGGGAAGACGAAGATGGTGGTGCAGAGGCGAGTAAGAAATGCCCGATGATGATGGGGGAGAAGCACTCGTCCGCCATCTTCCTTCTCTCTCTCTCTCTCCAAGTGTCCATCGGGATCCTCACAGTCGTGTGTACAGGTGCCCTACCATGAAGTGCCAGCATTTTCCATGCCATCAGATCCATTACAGACATGCTTAAGGTGCAAAATACACAAGCCAATTAAGCATGTTCCTCCAATATTATGCAATCTCATGTGCAAACAGGTAACAACACCTATTTATATGCATAAACTAACTAAGATTTTCTAGCAAGATAGATGGCAGCACAATTTTCTAGCATAAACTAACTAAACAGACTACTGTAGTATCAATTAACTTGCACATGATTAAAAAAACTCAACATGTTCTTCAGTGGGTAATTCCTCACTGTGTAATTCTTCAGACTAGATGTTAGTGTGGCAGAGTATTGAGGTGTTGGGTAATTCTTCAGTGGGCTAACAAAATCATCATGTTCCAGTCAGTTCCGAATCCACACCTCAGTTCCGAATCACACTTCTGATACTAAATCATCTTAATGTGCTGCAGTGTACGTATAGCAAAGAATGACAGAGCAACGGAGAACCAAATTAAATAGATGCAATATGCTGCGTGATACAAGTGGTGAGGGCAGCATTTGGGCAACGTCAAAATTCTTTTCCACCGATACATAAAGATGAAAATTCCTCCCATATCACGTGCTCAAAATTACGAGGTGAACAATGGAAATCTCTGTGGAACTGGACGGTCCTAAGTCCCCGCTTGCCATATCTCCCAATATAACAAGATCCGGTAGTTCCAACAGAAACATTTCACACGTGCCATATCTCCCATTAATTACAAATTAGTACCCGCGAAATCCTTACGAACTCGCCAAATCTTCACCGATCTAACCACAGATCGGAGCCAAATTCCACGGTACTAGACGCCCAACTATCACGGAGCACCACAGAAACGCGGATCTAGACGATACAGGGAGGAGAGGGGAAGGAATTGTCGTACCTTGAGGCAGTGGGGGAGGAGGATTCGACGAGCCACGGGTCGATCGGAGACAAGAAGGCGTGGAGCCTGGTGACGGCGTGGCTCTTGGTGGGGCGGCGGATGATGCACTGGTCGAGGGCGGTGGTGACGGAGCGCGCCTCCGGGGCTCCGGTGAGCACGTCGTCGATGGCCTTGTGCACGAGGACGTAGTGGAAGAGGGCGTGGCCGTGGATGCCCAGCGGGCGGTCGGACGGCAGGAAGCGGGAGAGGTAGTCAATGGCCTTGTCCCAGGAGCCCGCGTCCACCAGATCGGCCAGGTGCTTCAGGCACAGGAACACGTCCGTCTGGGTCACCAACCTGCGCGCGCGCGTGCGTTGCCCGGATCAAGAGATGCATTCGCAGAGGCAGGTTTGAAGGGGGGAGGGGGAGACACGACTGCGTGCTTACACATCCACGGTGCGGTTGAAGTTGTGGTGCCCGAGGAAGGAGATGAGCCGCCGCTGCCGGAAGCGCCGAGGCCAGGATGTAGTCGTCCCTGTCGACGAGGATGGAGCGCTCGGGCGTGGCGGATCCGGCCCCATTCCCGTCGGCGAAGTCGGATCTCCCAGCGGCGGCCTCGGCGGAGCAGGGAACCGGGGCGAGGGAGGAGGAGGGAGGTGGTGGCGGCGATCTGGAAGGGGAGGAGAGCAGGGAGCCGGGGCGAGGAGGGAGGGAGGAGGGTTGGATCTGGCATCAAGAGAGGGGTTCCGGTTGAGGATGGATCGATGGATGTGGGATCTTGACGGAGGGGAAGGAGGGAGGAGCAGAGCACGGCGATCTTGCCGGAGGGGAAGGAGGGAGGAGTAGAGCACGGTGATCTTGCCGGAGGGGAAGGAGGGAGGGGAAGGATGGATCTGCGAGGGGAGGGGCGGGTGGCGGCGAGGGGAGGGATCTGCGAGCGCTAGGGTTAGCTGAGAGAGCGGAGGGGTGGATGGACGGACGGATGGATGGATGGATGGATGGATGGACAGATGTTTGCCATGTCACTGATCCATGCCACAGCTGGTTCCACCAATCAGAATTAAGCATTTTTTGTTTTTTCTCTTATAGTTTGTACCCTCTTATTCAGGCAAACATTTAACCTCTTATAGTTAGTTCAAATAAACCAATATTTTGTACATGTGTGTATTTAGGCATGACAAACAATGTTGATTTGGGAGGTTTTCATTTTCTTTGCTCAAAAGAACCATTTTTCATTTTCTGAGTGACCAAAACATGTTTTTTTTGTGAAGGACCTACCATATGTTTCTTGCAAAATTGTACCAAATCATTTTTCTAAAATACTAGGCCATATTTAATGCACATTTGATCAAATGGTTGGGTGTAAAAAGTTTTGATCCACCTCTCGTGAAAAAGACAAATTCCCTTGATTCAATTTGAGCGGGTCAAATTTGAACTGTAGCTACCTTATAGTTTGCTCTTTATTTTTTCCAAAAATCATTTCTAGGTACATAAGTATCTATTTAATAAGAGAAACACCAAAAAAGTTCCAAGATTCAACCACTAGCAAGGAACGATCATTCCAGCCGTTTTGACCGCAGTTTGAAACGGGCATAAAAAATTCAAAAAATATCAAAAAATTGGGAAACCTTCGCATTGTGTCATTATATGTGGCCAAGTTCCCAGGAAAAATAATAAACTTGTAATACGTCAATTATTTTAAAAAAGTGTTCTCAGAAATGAGCTATCATGCATGAAGATTCATGGCTTTCAAGCCAAATGATCAATCTTGTGGCCACAGTCATGGCATAGTTTGTTCAAATGATTTCATATTGTGCACAAGGGTGCATATTGTAATGGCAGACAATGTTGCCTAAGGAAGTTTTCATTTTCTTTGGACGAAAAAATCATTTTCCATTTTTCAAGTGCCCAAAATGAGTTTTTTTGTGAAGAACCTACCAAATAATTGTTGCAAATTTGGACCAAATCAATTTTCTAAAATACTAGGACATATTTAATGCACAATTGACAAAATGGTTGAGTGTAAAAAGTTTTGATCCACCTCTGGTGAAAAAGACAAATTTCCACCGTTTCAGCTGGAAGCTGGTCAAATTTGAACTGCGGCTGCCTCATAGTTTGCTATTTATTTTTTCCAAACATCATTTCTAGGTACAAAAGTATCTATTTAATCAGAGAAACACCAAAAAAATTCCAAGATTCAACCACTAGCTAGGAACAGTCATTCCCGCCGTTTTGACTGCATTTTGAAACGGGCATAAAAAATTTCAAAAAAAATCAAAAAATTCGAAAACCTTTGAATTGTGTCATTATATGTGGCCAAGTTACCAGGAAAAATAACAAACTTGCAATATGAAAATTATTTTAAAAAAGTGTTCTCAGAAACGAGCTATCACATGTGGAGATCAATGGCTTTCAAGCCAAATGATCAATCTTATGGCCACATTCATGGCATAGTTTGTTCAAATGATCTCATATTGTGCACAAGGGTGCATATTAGAATGACAAACAATGTTGCCTAAGGAAGTTTTCATTTTCTTTGAACGAAAAATTCATTTTCCATTTTCTGAGTGCCTGAAAGGAGGTTTTTTTGTGAAGGACCTCCCAAATAATTCTTGCAAAATTGGACCAAAACATTTTTCTAAAATACTAGGCCATATTTAATGCACAATTGACAAAAATGGTTGGGTGTCAGAAGTTTTGATCCACCTCTGGTGAAAAAGACAAATTCCCGCCGATTCTGCTGGAAGCGGGTCAAATTTGAATTGCAGCTCCCTCATAGTTTGCTCTTTATTTTTTCCAAAAATCATTTATAGGTACATAAATATCTATTTAATCAAAGGAACACCAAAAAAATTCCAAGATTCACCCACTAGCTAGGAACGGTCATTCCCGCTGTTTTGACCGCATTTTGAAACGGGCATAAAAAATTCAAAAAAATTCAAAAAATTGGGAAATCTTCGCATTGTGTTATTATATGTGACCAAGTTCCCAGGAAAAATAACGAACTTGTAATACGACAATTATTTTTAAAAAGTGTTCTCAGAAACGAGCTATCACGTGTGGAGATCAATGGCTTTCAAGCCAAATGATCAATCTTATGGCCACATTCATGGCATAGTTTGTTCAAATGATCTCATATTGTGCACAAGGGTGCATATTGGAATGGAAAACAATGTTGCCTAAGGAAGTTTTCATTTTCTTTGCACGGAAAAACCATTTTCCATTTTTCGAGTGCCCGAAAGGAGGTTTTTTTGTGAAGGACCTCCCAAATAATTGTTACAAAATTGGACGAAATCATTTTTATAAAATACTAGGCCATATTTAATGCACAATTGACAAAATGGTTGGGTGTCAAAAGTTTTGATCCACCTCTGGTGAAAAAGACAAATTCCCGATTCAGGTTGGAAGCGGGTCAAATTTGAACTACAGACTGCTTCATAGTTTACTATTTATTTTTCCAAAAATAATTTCTAGTTACATAAGTACCTATTTAATCATAAATACATGGTTTGGTGGCGATACGTCGAGGTTTGGGCGGTGGCCGAGGCCCCCAACTCTAGAGCGCGTAAACTCGCATGCCCGTCGCGTGGTCACGGCGTGACCGTGGCGTTGCCATGTGTTCTGGGCAACCTAGGCATGTCTAGTGGGTTGGGCACTTCCCAGGTAGGTGCTAGGAAGAAAGTTACAACATAAGATTCTCACGAGGAGACCGATCGATGCTCAAACATGAATTAGCAGCCAAGTGTTTGATTAGCGGTACGGGAAATGCACATGGCTAATGGGCGTGAGTTTTGGCTGAGGATGATCAGTTACTAAGAAGACCGTCTTCACAAATTTTCATCTCAAAAGGAGGAGCCTAGGTGGTACTTGCTTTGCAAACTACCACCTTTGGACATAAATCTGAATGTTGAAGCTCGGCTCAAAATAATGAATGGATTGAGCTGGCATTTGGTGGAGGATGGTTATTTGGGCATAGGAAAGCACTATAGAAAATGGATACTGTTTGGACATGCCAAAGTGGTACTTCCTTCACAAACTGTTGTTTTGAACAGAATAGGAAGATGAATATTTTTTAATTATTTTTGAACTAGGCAAGGAAGATTTTTACATATTTGACGAAGATATGACCCAAAGAATTTATGAGATTTTTTGGGAATTTTGGGAATGACAAATATAGGTTGCTTCACAACCTAGGGCAAAAACCGCCACATGGACATGACACATAGGCAAAACTGATGAGGTGGCGCCTAGTCATAGCAACCCACCACAATTTACAAGGCTATGACCATCTATATTGGTCGTTAACAACTAGAAATAAGGCAGCGGACTAGCGATGTTTGCTTTATGACCTTTTCGTGTAAGGAAATTATGACCTTCGACCAAAATGGTCGCAATGGTTTCGGGTTTGGAGCCCCTCGAATAGCTTTTGACCAATTGGTCTGAAATGGTCATAGATCTATGACCAATTATTCTAGGGTCACTGACAGAAGGTCACTAGTTGACATATTTCTTGTAGTGGCGTTCAACACACGTACGGAGCGGATGACGTCTCCCGCACCTTGATCCAGCAAGGAGGAGGGAGAGGTTGAAGAAGATCCAGTAGCACGACGGCGTGGTGGTGGATGCAGAAGGGTTCCGGCAGAGCTTCGCCAAGCTTCTGCGAGAGGGAGAGGTGTAGCAGGGGTGAGGGAGGCGCCAAGACTTGTGGTGTGGCTTCCTCCCCCTTATATAGGCCCCTCGAGGGGGCGCCGGCCTGAGATGGGATCTCCCAAGGGGCGGCGGCAGGGGGTGGAGTGCCCCAAGGCAAGTGAGGCGCCCCACCCTAGGGTTTCCAACCCTAGGCGTTAGGGGCCAAAGGCGCACCAGCCCACCAGGGGCTGGTCCCCTCCCCACTTCAGCCCACGGGGCCCTCCGGGATAGGTGGCCCCACCCGGTGGACCCCCGGGACCCTTCCGGTGGTCCCGGTACAATACCGGTGACCCCGAAAACTCTCCCGATGGCCGAAACTGCACTTCCTATATATAATTCTTAACCTCCGGACCATTCCAGAACTCCTCGTGACGTCCGGGATCTCATCCGGGACTTCGAACAACTTCCGGTTTGCTGCATACTCATATCTCTACAACACTAGCATCACCGAACCTTAAGTGTGTAGACCCTACGGGTTCTGGAGACAGGCAGACATGACCGAGACTGCTCTCCGGTCAATAACCAACAGCGGGATCTGGATACCCATGTTGGCTCCCACATGCTCCTCGATGATCTCATCGGATGAACCATGATGTCGAGGATTCAAGCAACCCCGTATACAATTCCCTTTGTCAATCGGTACGTTACTTGCCCGAGATTCGATCGTCGGTATCCCAATACCTCGTTCAATCTCATTACCGGCAAGTCACTTTACTCATACCGTAATGCATGATCCCGTGACGGACACTTGGTCACTTTGAGCTCATTATGATGATGCATTACCGAGTGGGCCCAGAGATACCTCTCACTTTGCGGAGTGACAAATCGATCTCGATCCGTGTCAACCCAACACACACTTCGGAGATACCGTAGTGCACCTTTATAGTCACCCGATTACGTTGTGACGTTTGGTACACCCAAAGCACTCCTACGGTATCCGGGAGTTACACGATCTCACGGTCTAAGGAAAAGATACTTGACATTGGAAAAGCTCTAGCAAAACGAACTACACGATCTTGTGCTATGCTTAGGATTGGGTCTTGTCCATCACATCATTCTCCTAATGATGTGATCCCGTTATCAATGACATCCAATGTCCATAGTCAGGAAATCATGACTATCTGTTGATCAATGAGCTAGTCAACTAGAGGCTCACTAGGGACATATTGTGGTCTATGTATTCACACGTGTATTACGATTTCCGAATAATGAAATTATAGCATGAATAAAAGACAATTATCATGAACAAGGAAATATAATAGTAATCCTTTTATTATTGCCTCTAGGGCATATTTCCAACACTTCTCTCCGGGAGGGGGAAATCATCGCCATCGTAATCACCAACGCTCCTCTCATCGGGAGAGGGCAATCTCCATCAACATCTTCACCAGCACCATCTCCTCTCAAACCCTAGTTCATCTCTTGTATCCAATTCTTTCTCCAAGTCTGGGATTGGTACCTGTAGGTTGCTAGTAGTGTTGATTACTCCTTGTAGTTGATGCTAGTTGGTTTATTTGGTGGAAGACATATGTTCAGATCCTATATGCATATTAATACCCCTCTGATTATGAACATGAATATGCTTTTTGAGTAGTTATGTTTGTTCCTGAGGACATGGGAGAAGTCTTGCTATTAGTAGTCATGTGAATTTGGTATTCGTTCGATATTTTGATGAGATGTATGTTGTCTATCCTCTAGTGGTGTTATGTGAATGTCTACTACATAACACTTTACCATTATTTGGGCCTAGAGGAAGGCATTGGGAAGTAATAAGTAGATGATGGGTTGCTAGAGTGACAGAAGCTTAAACCCTAGTTTATGCGTTGCTTCGTAAGGGCCTGATTTGGATCCATATGTTTCATGCTATGGTTAGGTTTGCCTTAATACTTTTGTTGTAGTTGCGGATGCTTGCAATAGAGGTTAATCATAAGAGGGATGCTTGTCCAAGTAAGGACATCACACAAGCACCGGTCCACCCACATATCAAATTATCAAAGTACCGAACGTGAATCATATGAACGTGATGAAAACTAGCTTGACGATAATTCCCATGTGTCCTCGGGAGCGCTTTTCTCTATATAAGAATTGGTCCAGGCTTGTCCTTTTCTACAAAAAGTATTGGGCCACCTTGCTGCACTTTATTTACTTTTGTTACTTGTTGCTCGTTACAAATAATCTTATCACAAAACTATCTGTTATCTATAATTTCAGTGCTTGCAGAGAATACCTTGCTGAAAACCGCTTATCATTTCCTTCTACTCCTCGTTGGGTTCGACACTCTTACTTATCGAAAGGACTACGATAGATCCCCTATACTTGTGGGTCATCACCGCCCCACGCATGACCCCCACGTCACGCACGACCCTCCACCAAAGCAGGACTAGGGTTTTACACATCCTCATGACCCGAACCTGGGTAAACGATCCTTGTGCTGGCTCCTGGACCTGCTCTCCTCACAACCCCGCGCCCGCCGACCGTAGAAGGGATTCTAGTGATCCCATAGGTGTCGTTCCCACCAACACCTGCGCGCCGGACTGCGCTCCCACGCCTCCCATTCAGTCAAGCAGCTATCCACACGGCACCTGCTATAGCCATTAAAACCAAGACACGTGGCGTCACATGAATGGCTAACAGAACGCACACGGTTTGAATTATACAAACGTTTGAGATATTAAAGTGGCAGCTATTTTTTCAAAATGCCTCTGTTGGCTGTCATTATTCGAGTGCGCCTTCTCTCAAAATGGACATGAAAAATACCACAGCCTGTCGGGTGCCCTTCCATGATAGCATGCCAAGTTTCATGAATTTCAGACGAGTTTTAGATTTACTAGAATTTAAAAACAAAGTATCTCAACGTTTTGTCAGCAATCAATGGTGCCCTGGTGTTTGAAATTCATTCCCATTTCTTGCATGCACCCAAGGACACATATTTGATTTTTCAACCAATTTATATGCATTGGAGCATGTGCATGTAGTTCAAATTTGAATTATGCACATAAATGCATTGAAAACTCAGTTAATGCATAAAAATGTCCAAACGAACCCCAAAAAATCACAAAAATTGACACAACACTCCTGTTGTCCTATGTTGACACGAGAAAAAAAATTGAAAGCAATAAGAGGCAATGATATCGTTTCGTCCCCAAAGGTGGGACGTTCCCTACCGAAACCATCATGCTTGTTGTGAGAAGCTCTAGTTTGTGAGAAGCATATACCCAAACCTGCCCCAAATGGGACAAAAAATTTACCACGACATGTTGATGCCGCTCCATGATAGCATGCCAAGTTTCATGAATTTCAGACGAGTTTTGGATTCACTAGAATTAAAAACCATGAATCTCAATGTTTTGCGGGCAATCAACGGTGCCCTGGTGTTTGAAATTCATTCCCATTTCTTGCATGGGCCTAAGCATGCACCCAAGGACCCATATTTGATTTTTAACCAATTTATATGCACTGGAGCATGTCCATGTAGTTCAAATTTGAATTATGAACATAAATGCATTGTAAACTCAGTTAATGCATAAAAATGTCCAAACGAACCCCGAAAAATCACAAAAAATTACATAACACTCTTGTTGTTCTATGTGGACACGAGAAAATTTTTGGAAGCAATAAGAGGCAATGGATATCGTTTCGTCCCCAACGGTGGGACGTTCCCTACCGAAACCATCATGTTTGTTGTGAGAAGCTCTGGTTAATGAGAAGCATATACCCAAACCAGCCCCAAATGGGACAAAAAAATTACCACAACATGTTGGTGCCGCTCCATGATAGCATGCCAAGTTTCATGAAGTTCACACGAGTTTTGGATTTACTAGAATTTAAAAACCAGGTATCTCAATGTTTGCGGCTGAGTGACGGTGGCAGGGTGTTTGACATTCATTCCCATTTCTTGCATGGGACCTAAGCATGCACCCAAGGACACGGATTTTATTTTTCAACCAATTTATATGCACTGGAGCATGTGCATGTAGTCAAGTTTGAATTATGCACATAAATGCATTGAAAACTCACTTAATGCGTAAAAATGTCCAAACAAACCCCGAAAAATCACAAAAAATAACACAACACCCCTATTGTTCTATGTTGACACGGGAATTTTTTTTGAAAGAAATAAGAGGCAATGGGTATCGTTTCATCCCCAAAGGTGGGGCGTTCCCTACCGAAACAATCATGCTTTTTGTGAGAAGCATATACCCAAACCTGCCCCAAATGGGACAAAAAAATTATCACGGCATGTTCATGCCGCTCAATGATAGCATGCCAAGTTTCATGAATTTCAGACGAGTTTTGGAGTTACTAGAATTTAAAAACCAGGTATCTCAATGTTTGCGGCCGAGTGACGGTGGCAGGGTGTTTGACATTCATTCCCATTTCTTGCATGGGACCTAAGCATGCACCCAAGGACAAAAGATTTGATTTTTCAACTAATTTATATGCACTGGAGCATGTGCATGTAGTTCAAATTTGAATTATGCACATAAATGCATTGAAAACTCAGTTAATGCATAAAAATGTCCAAATGAACCATGAATAATTCCAATTCTTTTATGACACACATATAGTTGCATGTTCACTGCACATAAAAGGTCTAGCAATTCAAACACCGTCCATGGCCGCTGTGACCCCATTATGTAATTGAAATCAAGACGAAAAATCAAGCAGATCCAACACAATTTATTATAACCAACCATGTGAGATGCAGCACACAATATCTTGGAGCACCGTCGGAGTATAGTACGCATACGGCTTATGCGAGAAGGTGTGACGGCTACAGTCCACAGCCCGCTCTGAATAAGGGACCGTGTCGATGACACTTCTTGCGCCGATTTTCTCGCTGAAGCGATTCCAAATTTTGGCTTCCGGAAATATCTACCTCCCGCCCCTCCCCTTACCAAAAGCCACATTTCCCTGTTTCCGCCTTCCTTTCCAAGTTGAAACCTTCACTCCTTGCTCATGGCGCCGCCTCCTCGGCAACCTCCTTCCTTCACGCTGCTCGGCCTCGCCTATCCAGGCAGGTAATCCACACCCGACCCCCGCCCTCCTCCTCCTTCCACATCCCACATGCCCCAACCGCCAGCGTGAGCGTGACACCTTCAACCAAAATCACCGACCCCTCCACCAAATAAGCGTCGGCCTAAGCCATGGTGCACGCACTGTAGCCATGATTTCAAGGAGCATTTGGCAACGGAGAAGCAAATTGCGGCCGCACGCGCAGATGAGGTCGTGATGGCTGCCATTCGTGCCGACCCCCAGATCTTGGAGGAGCACCTCGCCGTCAAGGCCACCATTGACGCCTCGCGCACCGACGCTGTGACGCGGTTGGGTGCTTTAAACGACAGTTTGTGGCGTTTTCTCAAGGCCACTGTCGGTGCCTTCGATGAAGACTATGAGGTGTTTTCTCAGCGTGCACATGCTTACCTCATCTCGAGAGCCAGCAGGTTGGTGCCTGGCGCGGCTCAGGCAACTCACCACTACAACGAGGGCACCCGCAATGTGGAGGCCTCACCCTCTTCCATGTCCAAGGAGCCAAACGTCATTGATATCTCCGACAATGAGGAGTAGCTTGTCTTATTAGCTCACTATAAGGACCCATGTTCAGTTTGCTAGCTACTGCCTTTCCTTAACAAATTCTAGTGAATTGTGCTATCTACTTTTACCATGCAATCTTTTGCTATAGTGTATATGTTCTATATGTCATGCAATGTGGTGTTCAGTTAGCTGCTTGGTTCAATTACGCAAATGTGATGTTCAATTCTTGAGGTGCAATATTTACAAGTTGTTAAGCATGCTTGGTTTGGTTAATCGTTCGATCTTCTATTACGAGTATGTTATATTGTGCAATGTGGTGCTCAGTTAACGTTTGGTTAATTTGTTGTGGTGGTTAGTTAACTGCTTGGTTCAATTCTGCAATGCGGTGTTCAATTGTTGTGGCTGCATTCTGTTATTGTATACCATGTGAGAAATAAATCAAATTTGGCTACACTTAATACATGAGAAACATATACAAGTGCTATATTTCCTAGTTCTTAATCATGCTTGGTTTGGATAAATGGGTTTTCCATGTGGCTTGAATTAATCTAATGAATCTGCAATGTGCTTATTTTTCATCAACATATTTTACTGATAGCATGTGAACCCTTACTTAACCTGATGACTAACTACCTTATATGTGTTGCACGAAAACAATGGGAAGCACTGAGGTTTACAAGATGGTACTAACTATTATACCTTGCCTTTTTTTATTCCTTTGCCCCATTTCCAATATAGAGATGATATTTATGCACATCCTTGTTTTCAGGGTTCACTAATGATTACCTCTCAACCACCTCTGTGATTAGGAGGCGAGGAAAGTTTTCATACAACACCCTCGGTTCAATGTTGAAGTGTTCCTGAACAGGTCGAAAGATGGACGGTCAATCATCCACAGGCACTGTCCTAAAGCTGCAAAGACATTCAACATGAATGAAGGCTCAATATTCGCCTTCCGCTTCAGCAGTTTTCCAGATGAGATGCATCTCTCTATGTATCGTCTATGATGCTAATTTCAAAAGGTTCTAGATGTTCCATGTGAAACTTGCTGCTGGTGCAGTTGTGTAATGGGGTAGCTGAGTGCTGAAGCTATATCATGTTGTACTCCGATGTATTTCAATTATGAAATCCCGCTTCCTTAATATGGAAATGGAATATATTATGTGCTTAATCTGAATGTCAATTAGAATAGTAAATGGATTATTAATAATAGGGCAATTAGCCCGCTAATTGGCCAATTAGCTTGCTAATTGGGTTTTCCTATTGCAAACGGTTAATGAGAAAACACCGTGGGCGATGACCTCAGACAACGCACGCAGTTTCTAGGAATAAGCCGTGTTGGATCAATGAACAATCACACATGACATTCTCTTGAAAATTGTTTGCGTTACGCCACCTTGCCAAACTTTTTCCTTGGAGTGATTGTGTGAGATTTATATACGAATGGAAATTTTTAGCGGTGAATGACTGTGTGGGATGTACTTACGACCGGAAATGATTTCGCCTGTATAATTGTATTTTCTTAGCACTATTGTACGTATTTCTGTATTTGAGTGCTCGTTGGTCACACACGATCTCATTTTGCCGAGCGTGTGTGCCAAGAGGGCATATCCCCGTTAGTTTCTGGGTCGTGTGGGAAGGACCCCCCTATCGCCCACACTCACTTGGAGACGGTTAAAAACCGTTTGTTTAGCACCGACGCGTACTAGTGAAAGAGTCAAAGTTCTTCTCTCTATTCCTTTTTATTTTTCTCTTTTGGCAAGCATCATGTGGTGAGGAAAGATCTAGGCACATATATCCAGTTGGACATGGGTAGCATGAGTTATTATTGTTGACATCACCCTTGAGGTGAATACGTTGGGAGACGAAATTATAAGCCCATATCTTTCTATGTGTCCGGTTGAAACGTTTTGCTCATGTGTATGCGGTGAGTGTTAGCAATCATAGAATACTATATGATGGTTGAGTATGTGGAGCTCTTACTTAAACTCTGTTGAATAAGTTGAATTACAATTGCTTGGTGACCGAGAACATAGGTTGTTGAGTTTCAAGAGAATTCATCGTTTGAACCTTAACATGTGAATTGGTTGCTACTTTAACATGAGAAGTTTTATAAGAAAGAACTGTTGTTATGATGCTAGGAAAAGTGATTGAAATTATCATTGATAAAACTTATGCACTTTGCTAGCATTCACACTTCATAAATTATTTATTTTACCATTTACCTACTCGAGGACGAGTAGGAGTTAAGCTTGGGGATGTTGATACGTCTCCAACGTATCCATAATTTATGAAGTATTCATGTTGTTATATTATCACTCTTGGATGTTTTACAATCATTTTATAGCAACTTTATATCATTTTTTGGGACTAACCTATCGACCCAGTGCCAGTTGATGTTTTTTGCTTGTTTTTTACATCACAGAAAATCAATATTGTAACATCCCAAATTTTCAATTTTGCATGTTATACATAGGTCATTCTTGCATGTCATATTTTATTGCATATTCACTTGCTATCCTCGAAATCCTAAGCAACTCAACGACCCTCGGATAGAGTTGGGGATTTTTTTGATTTTCATATTTGAATTTTGTCAAATAATGAAAGACGAGATATTGGATTTTAATTGTTTTCTCTCCGGAAAACTATTTCAATTTAAATAAATAAATGAGGGGAGATAATATGACTTCTCCAAAATAATTGAAATAACGGAGGAAAAATGTTAAAATCATTTTTGGGATTTTATTTGATTTTATTTGGAATTTTATTTGCCCTAGAAAAATTTGCACGCTTTAAAAAGTTGCATTTTAGGGGCCAAGAAAAAGTTCCTCTAGTTCTAAATATTTTATTTAGACGAAGAAAACTTGTTTTGGAATTTTTAGATTTTTATTTATTTTTCCAGGAATTTTTCTTTCGGCGGAATGTTTAAAAAAAAACCCTCGCGCCCGACTGGGCCAAAGGCCCGGCTGACCCAGCCGCCACCGCCCGCCGCCTCCCAGCCCGTCTCTTGTGAGCAGACGCCGAGAGTCCGAGGCGGACTCCACCAGGCGCCCCTTCCCCAAGCCGGAGCCGCCCGCCCTCCTATAAATACCGCCGCCCGCCGCCTCACCACCACCCGCCACGACCCGCCACCGCCGCCGCCGCCGGGCCGGGCCGAGCCCGATCCACCGTCGCCCTAAGCGCCGCCGCCGCCTCCGTCGCCACACGGGCCCTTCGAGCCCGCCGCCCATCGCCGAGCCCGCGGAGCCGCCCGCCCAGCGGATCGCCTGCCGGAGGTATCCGACCCGCCGCGGTTTATATATATTTTAAAAAACCTTCGCCGTTTTTTATAAAACCCTAGATCGTTTTTTTAATATAGATCGGTTTATTTCGTCGGTTTATTTACTTAGTGAACGTCCGTTCATCCGTTCGTTCTAACGAACGCGTTCACCGTTTAGTTTCTGTTAACGAACGTTCGTTCGTTTAGCAGTTCGTCGCTTTTCTTTTATCAGATTTATTCCGCGGTTATTCTGATCGTGATTTCTGATCCAATTTTCAAACATGTTTATCTTTTCGCTCGTTTATCCGAATCACGCGATTCAAGTGCCTGGAGTTTCATCTCGAAACCCTCTTTCCGAATAATCAACTCAAACCAGTTTTTATCTCTGTAAAATTTAACCCTAGTTCAGATTAGTAAACGGACCCTGTTTCTTACGCCGTTTGAGTTTCGTTGTTTCGTTTGGTTTGATTCTTTTTGCAAACCGGAGTTCTTAAGTTGAACTCTCCGATCAACCTCTTTCAGTTGAAGTCTCATTTGTGCATCTTTGCCTGTTTACTTATGTATGTATTGTTTGCTTGCGATAGAATTCCCGGAGTGCGAAGCGTGTTACTACGAGTCTCTAGGATTCATGGATCGTCAGCAAGGCAAGTAACACTTGATCATACCTTTTCATACCCAGTTTTTATGCATTAGCTCAACCCTTAAACATTTCATGATTAGGATGTCATTAAATTGTGGGTTGGGAAGTAGATGATGAGGTAGGAACCTATTGCCCTGTTACTTTCAAACCCTTGGGAGTTACTTCTACGTTATGCTTATATTGCCATGCTATGCTCGTGAAGCGTGGTTTGGGTTTGAGAGATATTCACGACAGATGTGAGATTGTTAATTAATGGTTTACCTTAAGGTGGCAACTTAAATACACATCTGGGTGGATTGAGGCACTGGGAACCCAATGTTGTCTGCTTTTTTGGAAATCCCGGGTACCCGTGTGATCTTCCTATGGACCGCCACCAGGCTCAAAGGAACTGAGATTATTCATGCTAGAAACTTCCGTGTGCAGCCACAAGCTATTATGGGCTCTAGCATAGTTGAGTAAGTTACGTGAAGCTCTCGAAGAGGTAGGTCGGTAGTGGGTTTTATAGGTTTGGTATGATCTATCCAGGAGTAGAGAGTTAATGTTTACGAAAGATCGTGTCTCGGTCATCCGCTTTCTCAAACACCATGCGGCGAGAAATCAACGGAGGCGATCGAGTCTTGTGGGGAAAAGTGCGCAAACCTCTGCAGAGTGTACAAACTAATCATGGTTAGCCGTGTCCCCGGTTATGGACAATTCTAGTATCTAGTACCTGAGTATTCACATGTATCTCATCACTCTAAATTAATATTGTTGGGTTGTTAATCACTTTAATTGGGATCATTGAGTTGGGGTTATACCCTCTCAATGATGTTTCAACCACCATGATAGTTAAAGTAAATTTTATTCCTTTGATGTAGGGAAAACTTGGCTTTTCGCAAAACTGTAACCATAGAGCTTTCCACCAGCCATATATGCATGTAGAATAGCTTATTCTTTCATTACTCTCTATGTGTTACATTGCCGGCATATTCCATGTGCTGACCCGTTCTCGGGCTGCAACGTATTATGTTGCGACGTTTGAACGAGGAGTAAGGATTGTAGGTCGTTGCCGTGCGGCTCGATTATGCCGTTGGAGTTGATGGACTCACTTTATCTTCCAAGCCTTCCGCTGTTATTGCATTAGATGGCCTTAAGCCATATTATTGTAATAAGTTCTCTTTTGAGATATTCGATGTAATAAGTGTGTGATTGCTACTCTGTTATAAATCCTTTGAGTACTGTGTGTGTCAGCATTACCGATCCAGGATGACATGTATACGTAGACTTGACCATCTGAGGTCGGGTCGCTACAAGATGGTATCAGAGCACATGCTGAGTGTAGGACACGATCACTAAGACAAAACCATAGGTCACTCTTCTCTACTCATTTCTGACCTCTCTCCATTTTTACACTCTTTAGGATGACGGAGATGAAGTACAAGTTTGCCCAACCGGATGAAGACACACCTTCCGGACGCCACTTGAAGGAAGCCACTAGGTACATGAATATTGGAATACCAAGCTTCACTGGGACGTACCACGCCACCTTACCAGAAGAAGGATGCTGGAAGATTCAAGCTCTAGTTCCCGGAAGGACGTTTGCACCAAGCACGGAGCCCATAGTATGTGTGTTCAATGCACCAACATGGAGTTTGGGAAAAAGTATGGCAGCTCACATTACCATGGGACGCATTGGAGAAGTCTACAACAAGGAGCTTAAAGACACCATATACCAAATATGTGGGCGCCGAGACGAGAAATGGGAAGTAATTAGCACCAAGAAGGATAGATCCATTGCAGCTTACATCCAGGAGCTAAACCAGCACATTCGACGTCATGAGAACCAGATGTGCGCTAACATGCTGGATTTGAAGAAGGCGAAAACTAAGATCATCGAGCTGGAGGAAGAACTCAAGTCTACACGCGATGGATATGAGGAAGAAGTCAAGATACTACTGGAGAAGAACGACGACCTAGTCAAGAAGATTGGAGTTTTCATGGGAGGACCAACACCCAAGGAAGAGGAGCAAGAAGAGGAAGAAGACCCCGCTTGTCCAGACAACTACATCATCATCGACGACACCGACTCAGATCCAAGTGATGATGACTACGAAGATGAAGCTGGAGCAGACATCATGGAGTCTTCCACCGATCAGAATTTCTAGATGACCACCAAATATTAGTAGTATTTTCATGTAACTAGTAGTAGTTGAGCACGTATGCGATAGTCCTAGATCGTTTTGTATGCCCTTGCTTGCTTGATTGAATGAATGTGTGTTTAGCCTCATGTGCATATGGGTAGTGTTTTCTCACTAGACCTCTTTTTATTCTAATCTCTCCCCTCTAAACCCTCAGATGCCTCCGAGACGTGACCCCGGTTTTGCTTTCCCACCGGAGCTCACTCAGTTAATCCAACAGCAGAATGCCTTGATGCAATTACTAGTTCAGAACCAGGGCAATGCCAACAACAACAACAATAACAACAACCCGCCGCCAGTGGACAATTTAGCCCATTTTCTGAGGTTACAACCGCCGGTGTTTTCCAGTAGCACCGAGCCAATAGTTGCAGATGACTGGTTACGCCGTATTGGAAGGGAGTTAACCACCGCAGGATGCACGGATGCTGAAAGAGTGCGTTTTGCCGCACATCAATTGGATGGACCAGCAGCCGCATGGTGGGAGAATTACACGGCTACTTTTCCTATAACCAATGTCACTTGGGACCAGTTCCAACAAGCTTTTCGCACGGCCCATGTTTCAACTGGAGCCATGCAGATGAAGAAGCGTGAGTTCCACAACTTACGCTGGGGAACCGCATTGTGGCCCAAAGACGTGGATGAGTTTAGCAAGTTATCACTCTATGCCCACGATGATGTGGCCACGGATGCCTTGAAGCAAGAGAAGTTTATGGAAGGACTGAATGATGAGATGAGTATGCACGGTGATGGTGGCAACTTTCAACAACTACCAGGAGTTGGTAGATAAGGCCCTAATGATTGAAGGAAAGCAGCAGCAAATTGAGAGTCGTAAGAGGAAGTATGGACAAGGGAAGTATAACTCAGAGCTCACGGAAACCTCGCAACCCGAACTCGGGAGGACTAGTTCATAACCATGGAGGACATAACCATACTGGAGGAGGAACACATAATGGTGCGAAGAATGGGAATCGAAATGCAGCCAACAATAACCAGAATCGCTCTAACCCAGCTACACCCGCTAAGAGAGACTTGAGCCAAGTCATTTGCTTTAAGTGCGGGAAGACAGGGCACTATGCCAACGACTGCCCTGAAGGAATGAATGGAAACGGAAATGGGAGCGTTGGGAAGAAGCCCAATCCATTCAACAAAAGGACAAGTGAACCACGTTAACGTGGAGGAAGTTGAAGAGCAGCCGGATGCGGTAATAGGTAAGTTTTTGGTTCAGTCATTTACCGCTATTGTTCTTTTCGATACCGGTGCATCGCATTCATATATATCAAGGGGATTTGTGGATAAGTTTAAGTTACCAACCCAGACCCTTAGAACCCCTCTTTTAGTGAGCTCGCCTGGAGCAGAGTTTATGGCTAGCAGATGGTGCACCCAGGTACCCCTAATCATAGGCACACATGTTTTTCTGTCTGACCTAATTATCTTGGAGTCGCAAGGATTGGATGTGATATTAGGTATGGATTGGATGTCGAAGTTTGGAGGAAGTATCGACTGTGCTAGCAAGTCAATTTATCTTACCACCCCAGAGGGAAGAAGGATTAAGTATGTATCTAGGAATATGCCTAGGAGGAGCCAAGTGAATACCCTCACGGGAGTTGTACAAGAGGAAGTAACGGTAGTGAAGGATTATCCAGATGTTTTTCCGGAAGAGTTAACAGGCATGCCACCGGATCGAGACATCGAGTTTACGATAGAACTAATACAGTGCAGGGCCAATCTCAAAGAGACCCTATTGGATGCCCGCAAATGATGCGGAGGAAATTAAGAAACAGATCAAAGAGCTATTGGAGAAAGGTTACATTCAGAGAAGTTCATCACCTTGGGGAGCACCAGTACTTTTGGTGGAGAAGAAGGATAAATCCCTAAGGATGGTTGTCGATTACCGAGCTCTGAATGAAGTAACGATAAAGAACAAGTATCCCTTACCGATGATTAATGATATGTTTGATCAGTTGCAAGGAGCTAAGGTGTTTTCTAAAATTGATCTACGATCGGGATACCATCAATTGAAGATCCGAGAGAAGGATATACCAAAGACAGCATTCACCACACGATATGGATTATACGAGTATATGGTCATGTCGTTTGGACTGACTAACGCCCCTGCCTATTTCATGAGTATGATGAACAAAGTGTTCATGGAGTATTTGGACAAGTTTGTTGTGGTGTTTACCGATGATATTATGGCTTACTCGAAGAACAAAGAGGAGCACGCAGAACACCTACGTTTGGTTCTTGAGAAACTCAGGGAACACCAGTTATACGCCAAATTCAGCAAGTGCGAGTTTTGGTTGAAGGAAGTTGGATTTCTTGGGCATGTTATATCAAGAGAAGGTATAGCAGTAGATCGGTAAAAATTCAGTCGATCGAGTGGTTGGCACCCACTTCACCAATGAGATTCGCAGTTTCCTTGGACTAGCAGGGTATTATCGGAGATTCATTGAGAATTTTTCCAAGATTGCTAAACCAATGATGTAATTGCTAAAGAAGGATACCAAGTTCAAATGGACAGAGGATTGTGAGACAAGTTTCCAAGAGTTGAAGAAACGGTTGACTACAGCCACAGTGCTGACATTGCCAGATATACATAAGGAGTTTCAAGTGTATTGTGATGCCTCTCGCATGGGACTCGGATGTGTTCTTATGCAGGAAGGAAAAGTTGTTTCGTATGCCTCACGACAACTGAAGCCTCATGAGTTGAACTATGCCATGCACGATTTGGAGTTAGCAGCCGCAGTACATGCGTTAAAGACCTGGAGACATTATCTCATGGGAAACCGTTGTGATGTGTACACGGATCATAAGAGTTTAAAGTACATTTTCACACAGAAGGAGTTAAACCTCAGACAAAGGAGATGGCTGGAACTTATAAAAGATTACGACATGAAGCTACACTATCATCCAGGAAAAGCCAACGTCAGAAAGCGACGCTTTGAGTTGGAAAAGTTATGCCAATATCCTTAAAGGTAGAGGACTGCCAAAGGAGTTAGTAGAGAATGTTATGGAACTTCAGTTGGAGATTGTTCCAAGAGGTTTTCTTGCAAAAATGGAAGTTCAGTCAACTTTGTTAGACAAGATTCGAGACGCTCAAAAGGAGGATAAAGAGATTGCGGAGATAAAGGAAAAGTTGGGCAAAGGAAAAGCCAAAGGTTTTCGCGAGGATGAGCACGACACCTTGTGGTTTGAGGACCGGATTTATGTGCCCAACAATTCGGAGATCAGGAAGTTGATACTTGAAGAGGCCCATGACTAACCATACTCGATTCACCCCGGAAACACCAAGATGTATTTGGACTTGAAGGAACGTTTCTGGTGGACTGGTATGAAGAAGGATATTGCCGAGTATGTAGCCGTTTGCGATGTATGTCACAGAGTGAAGGCAGAGCATCAAAAGCCAGCAGGACTGTTGCAGCCTATGCCAATACCGAATGGAAGTGGGACAAACTTGGCATGGATTTTATCACGGATTACCCGAGCGAAAGCAGGATATGATTCAATATGGGTAGTAGTGGATCAGTTGACCAGAGTAGCTCATTTTATCCCAGTGAAAACAACTTATACAAGTGCAAAGTTGGCCAAGATATATATGACCAGGATAGTATGTTTGCACGGAGTTCCGAGGAGTATCATGTCAGATAGAGGAACACAGTTTACTTCAAAGTTTTGGCATCAACTACACCAGACTTTGGGTACCAGATTGGAGTTTAGTACCGCGTTCCACCCACAGACAAATGGACAGACAGAGAGGGTCAATCAGATTTTGGAGGACATGTTGAGAGCCTGTGCGCTAGATTATGGATCTAGCTGGGATGACAATTTGCCGTACGCAGAATTCTCATACAACAACAGCTACCAGGCCAGTTTGAAGATGGCACCGTTCGAAGCTCTGTATGGACGCAGATGTAGAATACCCTTAATGTGGGATGAGGTTGGAGACCATCAGTTGTTTGGACCAGATTTGATCAAAGACTCAGAGGAAATGGTTAAACTGATCAGAGACAGACTAAAAATTGCTTAGTCTAGACAGAAGAGTTACGCAGATTCAAAACGCAAGGAAGTAACCTATGAAATTGGAGACCGAGTCTATCTGCGAGTATCACCCCTGAGGGGAGTGAAACGTTTTGGAGTAAAGGGAAAGTTAGCCCCAAGATTTGTAGGACCGTATCGTGTTTTGGAACGAATGGGAGAAGTTGCCTACAAACTGGAGTTAACGATGTGTTTCACGTATCACAACTGAAGAAGTGCCACGCTGAGATGGCTGACGTACCGTTAAAGGATACAGTGCCCTTAGAGGCGATACAGTTGGATAGTAATTTGACTTATGAGGAGAAGCCAGTAAAGATTCTCGAGTTTGATAGCCGAGTCACTCGCAGCAAGGTGATCAAGTTTTGCAAAGTTCAGTGGAGCCACCACACCGAGGAGGAAGCCACCTGGGATCAAGAAGACGATATTCACAAGGACCATCCACACCTATTTTCTAGCCAACCCGAATCTCGAGGGCGAGATTCATCTTAAGGGGGGTAGGTTTGTAACATCCCAAATTTTCAATTTGGCATGTTATACATAGGTCATTCTTGCATGTCATATTTTATTGCATATTCACTTTCTATCCTCGAAATCCTAAGCAACTCAAGGACCCTCGGAGAGAGTTGGGGATTTTTTGATTTTCATATTTGAATTTTGTCAAATAATGAAAGAGCGAGGATATTGGATTTTAATTATTTTCTCTCCGGAAAACTATTTCAATTTAAATAAATAAATAAGGGGAGATAATATGACTTCTCCAAAATAATTGAAATAACGGAGGAAAAATGTTAAAATCATTGGGATTTTAATTTTATTTTATTTGCCCTAGAAAAATTTGCACGCTTTAAAAAGTTGCATTTTAGGGGCCAAGAAAAAGTTCCTCTAGTTCTAAATATTTTATTTAGACGGAGAAAACTTGTTTTGGAATTTTTAGATTTTTATTTATTTTTCTAGGAATTTTTCTTTTGGCGGAATCTTAAAAAAGAAAAACCTCGCGCCCGACTGGGCCGAAGGCCCAGCCGAGCAGGCCGGCCCAGCCGCCAGCCGCAGCCGCCTTCCAGCGCCGCCCGTGCGTGCCACGAGGGCGAGTCCGAGCCGGACTCCACCCCGGCGCCCCTTCCCAAGCCGGAGCCGCCCGCCCTCCTATAAATACCGCCGCCGCCGCCTCACCACCACCCCGCCACCACCCGCCACCATCGCGCCCGCCGGGGCTCGGAGCCGAGCCCGATCCGCCGTCGCCCTAACACCGCCGCGCCGCCCGCCGCCACCGGAGCCCTTCCGAGCCCGCCGCCCCTCGAAAACCCGCCGGAGCCGCCCGCCCAGCCGGATGCGCCTCGCCGGAGGTATCCGACCCCGCCGCCGGTTTATATATATTTTTAAAAAAAAACCCTTCGGTTTTTTTATAAAACCCTAGATCGTTTTTTTAATATAGATCGGTTTATTTCGTCAGTTTATTTACTTAGCGAACGTCCGTTCATCCGTTCGTTCTAACGAACGCGTTCACCGTTTAGTTTACATTATGAACGTTCGCTCGTTTAGCGATTCGTCGCTTTTCTTTTATCAGATTTATTCCGCGGTTATTCTGATCGCGATTTCTGATCCAATTTTCAAACATGTTTATCTTTTCGCTCGTTTATCGGAATCAGGCGATCAAGCGCCTGGAGTTTCATCTCGAAACCCTCTTTCTGAATAATCAACTCAAACCAGTTTTTATCTCTGTAAAATTTAACCCTAGTTCAGATTAGTAAACGGACCCTGTTTCTTATGGCGTTTGAGTTTCGTTGTTCCGTTTGGTTTGATTCTTTTTGCAAACCAGAGTTCTTAAGTTGAACTCTCCGGTCAACCTCTTTCAGTTGAAGTATCATTTGTGCATCTTTGCCTGTTTACTTATGTATGTATTGTTTGCTTGTGATAGAATTCCCGGAGTGCGAAGCGTGTTACTACGAGTCTCTAGGATTCATGGATCGTCAGCAAGGCAAGTAACACTTGATCATACCTTTTCATACCCAGTTTTTATGCATTAGCTCAACCCTCAAACATTTCATGATTAGGATGTCATTAAATTGTGGGTTGGGAAGTAGATGATGAGGTAGGAACCTATTGCCTGTTACTTTCAAACCCTTGGGAGTTACTTCTACGTTATGCTTATATTGCCATGCTATGCTCAGAGACGTGGTTTGGGTTTGAGAGATATTCACGACAGATGTGAGATTTTTAATTAATGGTTTACCTTAAGGTGGCAACTTAAATACACATCTGGGTGGATTGAGGCACTGGGAAAGTGTTGTCTGTTTTTTTGGAAATCCCGGGGTACCCGTGTGATCTTGCTATGGACCGCCACCCAGGCTCAAAGGGAACTGAGATTATTCATGCTAGAAACTTCCATGTGCAGCCACAAGCTATTATGGGCTCTAGCATAGTTGAGTAAGTTACGTGAAGCTCTCGAATAGGTAGGTCAGCAGGTAGTGGGTTTTATAGGTTTGGTATGATCTATCCGGAGTAGAGAGTTAATGTTTACGAAGATCGTGTCTCGATCATCCGCTTTCTCAAACACCATGCAGTCACGAGAAATCAACGGAGGCGATCGAGTCTTGTGGGAAAAGTCATAAACCTCTCCAGAGTGTACAAACTAATCATGGTTAGCCGTGTCCCGGTTATGGACAATTACGAGTATCTAGTACACAGTATTCACATGTATCTCATCACTCTAAATTAATATTGTTGGGTTGTTAATCACTTTAATTGGGATCATTGAGTTGGGGTTATACCTTCTCAATGATGTTTTAACCACCATGATAGTTAAAGTAAATTTTATTCCTTTGATGTAGGGAAAACTTGGCTTTTCGCAAAACTGTAACCATAGAGCTTTCCACCAGCCATATATGCATGTAGAATAGCTTATTCTTTCATTACTCTCTATGTGTTACATTGCCAGCATATTCCATGTGCTGACCCGTTCTCGGGCTGCAACGTATTATGTTGCATACTTTTCAGACGAGGAGTAAGGATTGTAGGTCGTTCTTTGTGCAGCTCGATTATGCCGTTGGAGTTGATGGACTCACTTTATTTTCCAAGCCTTCCGCTGTTATCGCATTAGATGGCCTTAAGCCATATTATTGTAATAAGTTCTCTTTTGAGATATTCGATGTAATAAGTGTGTGATTGCTACTCTATTATAAATCCTTGATCTTGTGTGTCAAGGCATTACGGTCCGTGGATGACCACGAAGCACGAAGACTGACCATCTGAGGTCGGGCCGCTACAAATATCAAACGGAGTCCAAACACCGCAGAACTTTTTGGAGAATTTTTATGGACCAGAACACCCAGGATGGGCCAGAGCAGCACCTGGGGGGGTGCCCCAAGGGGGGCACAACCCACCAGGGTGTGCCTGGGGGGCCAGGCGCGCCCAGGTGGGTTGTGCCCACCTCGGTAGCCTCTCGCACCCCCTCTTTACCCTATAAATTCACAAATATTCCAAAAACCCTCGGGGTTAACCTAGATCAGAAGTTCCGTCATCACAGGCCTCTGTAACCACCAAAAACCAATCTAGACCCCGTTCCGGCACCGTGCCGGAGGGGGGATCATCTTCAGTGGCCATCTTCATCATCCTAGCGGCCACCACGATGAGGAGGGAGTAGTCCACCCTCGGGGCTGATGGTTTGTACCAGTAGCTATGTGTTTAATCTCTCTCGTGTTCTTAAGATGACACGATCTTGATGTATCGCGGGCTTTATTAATATATTTGGATCATATGGTGTTTTCCCCTCTCTATCTTGTTGTGATGAATTGAGTTTTTCCCTTTGAGATTTTGTTGTTATCGGATTGAATACTTATATGGATTTGAGAGCACTTGATATATGTCTTGCATATGAATACGTGTGGTGACACTGGGGTATCATATTGATTCACTTGGTATATGTTTTGGCATTCAACTTGTGGATTCCCGTGGTGACATTGGGGTAATCTATGCATAGGGGTTGATGCACGTTCTCGCCTTTTGTTTCTCTGGTAGAAATCTTGGGGCACTCTTTAAGGTTCTTTGTGTTGGATTGAGTATTATGAATATGAAATTATTTGGTGTTATTTTAGTATGAACTCTTGGATAGATCGATCGGAAAGAATAGCTTCGAGGTGGTTCCGTACCCTACAAACGATTTATTCGTATGTTCTCCGCTAGATAGGAACTTTGGAGTGATTATTCATCGCACTTTGAGGGGTGGTTATATGATCCAATTATATTAGCATTGTTGAGAGGTTGCACTAGTGAAAGTATGGACCCTAGGCCTCATTTTCAAGCATTGCAATACTGTTTTTGTGCCCGTTTACTATTTGCTACCTTGCAGTTTTTATTTATTCAGATTATAAAAATATATTTCTACCATCCATATTACACTTTTATCACCATCTCTTCGTCGAACTAGTGCACCAATACAATTTTCCATTGTATTGGGTGTGTTGGGGACACAAGAGATTTCTTGTATTTGGTTGCAGGGTCGTTTGAGAGAGACCATCTTCATCCTACACCGCCCACGGATTGATAAACCTTAGGTCATTCACTTGAGGGAAATTGCTACTGTCCTACAAAACCCCGCGCTTGGAGGCCCAACACGAGTCTACAAGAATAAAGTTGCGTAGTGGACATCACACCCTGACACCCCGGTAGAGATTGTGAGCATGTGTGAAAGAGAAATGCCGATGTATATAAAGTGTGTGCACTTATGCATTAGATAGAGAGAGATATAGCGCCTTTTTGAGAACGGGGCGAGGCATAGTGCATCTACGTGTAAAAGGCGGTTTTACGCATTAAATTAAAATATAAATGGCATTATTATTTTTGGATGAGATCATGAATTTTGCAATTTGCGTATGAACAAAAATCGCTCTATCAGACACCCATACTCTATTGAATTCTAGCATGTGCATGTGTTTATTTCATATTACCGATCCATAGAGTGAGAGCGGTTTGAAATATAGGCAATGCATTGCTTCTGCAATTCATATATAAACTTTAATTAGTGCACTCCATGTTGTTAATGTGAAGCACTTTACACATTTGTCACTTACATGGATACATTCCAAATTGCTAGCTACGAAATATAATACATGTTGATTTCCACATAAAGGTGGTTTCGAAGATTCGAATTCATAGGAAGTGCATTCATCTATTTGAATCCGAGATAATGGCATTTGTAAATTAGATCTAAAAGGGGCATCAATCTTTGTTTTGCGTTTGAACATGCTATATATTCATACACGTGTCTAACTATTTTTTTGCAATCAAGGTGATTATATCTGGAACCATGCATGAACTGAGGTAAGTTGCACATATTTTACTAATATATACTCGTGTACAATGTATATTCAAATTTACCCCCTCCATTCCAAAATAATCGTAGTTTTAGGATTTTCAAGAGTCAAGATTTGTAAAGTTTGACAAATCCTGAAAGTTCAATTCAAGAGAACCGAAACCGTTAATGCTTCTGCTCCCAAATATTGAACGAAGCGCCAAATAAGCCTCTGGTCACCCAAAACCGTGTGAGACTAATGTTTGGTGGTAGGAAATAACTGTCCTGACTCTGGCCCATGTAGCCTATCGGCCCGATGTCCAAAGGTCTAAACCGGGGTAGGTTTGTAACTTCACCAAGACGCCAGTCTCAACTGCCTCTGAGAAGCATTCATACGCCATGCGCACCTAAACACCCATGCGCTCGGCCGAAATCTATCCCGCCCACCATTTGGGACACCTGAGATTACTGTCCTACACCCAACTCGCAATATGTCCAGAAATTTAGATGGGGGCAAAGTTTGTAACTTTCCCCAAATTTCAAACAAGCGCGTCCCAAACCGAAACATTGTTCCCACTTAGTTCCCCCCTCTTCAAAATATCGGATATCGGGTACGTACCAGTTTGGCTTCGACATATTGGATGTCGGATATCAGGTGATATATCAAACGATATGTAGATATATCGAAGAAAACATGTCTAGTTTTTTACTTCATTATTATTTTTCAACATTTGTTTTTAGTAAATCAAAATGTATAATTTTAATTCTTTGACATAACACTTTTAGATTCCTGGTTTATTAACTTGTTGATTAAGAAACTATGAAGGAAAGATTCATAAAAGCCTTTCTCTATGATTAAAAACAATATGATACATATGCATTTGTACGAAACATTGTGCATGACTTTGATTATATATAATGAAGTTGTAAATGCATAATCTTATTTCACTGCATTCTAATAAATAATTGTTGTCATCTACATATTGTTCTATATCAGTGGACATATCGGGCTATATATCGGTCATATCGGTCAATATTTTGGTCCATATCGGATGATATGTTTGAAAATGATATTTACAAAATGATATGTTATGTTTATATTGGTAGAGCCCCAAAAGTGATATACCGGCCTATATATCGGTCGTCTCGGCCTAGATTTAAAGCTTGCCCTCTGTTTCCCCATTCATACTCCGTGGGCGTCAAAACGCCCTCTCCACCAGCCGCGAAACCCCAGCCTCATCCGTCCTCCACCCCATCACGCCCAATCCACCGCCGCCCTCCTCCATCACGCCGGAGCCGGTACCCCGACGCCGTCGTCCAATGCAACCGCAACCGTAACGCCCTCAAGGACTTAGCAGCTGAAGCCGAGGCAGAGCTGCCTCCATGACACCGATGCCGACGTGCATCGTACCAGAACCACTTCGACCACGCCGTCTTGTGCCTCACCGTTGCTGCTCCACTGTCGCAACCATCCACCGCACCGGAGTTGTTCCTGCTACGTCGTCGTTCACCGCCTCAGATATGATTCCCCGCCGCCGGTAGACAGCCACCGCACCACACTCAACAACTCGGCCATGGGTTCATCCAAGGATCCACCGTCCTCCACAACTTCTCGTTTCCAGCAAACCACAAGAGGATCGTTAGAAAAATAGAAGGAGGACACGGCACTGCCAGCAGAAAGAGGTACTCATCTTCCCTTATTCGTGCAAATCTTATGTCTCTTCTCACACCGTATTCATCCCACGAAAGAAACTAGTTGAGCGCTTCTTACTACATCTTCTTCGTGATACTAAATGCACAAGGTTTCCTCCCATTTACTATTTCACCTTGGCTAGAGGTCAGTAGCCCGCCTGGATTTCAATTCAGGGTCAGTTGAATCGCAATTAAAAGAAGCGACACCCACTTAGGCATGCGGAGCACCTAGTCCGTCTGTTCGCCGGGGAAGCGGCGCATCGGTGTGTATCATAGGGGTGTGGGGCGCAGGAGCTGCTTGCGCCTGATCTAGAGGTCAGCGGGGCTTGAAGGGATGGATGGGGGCGATGCCAAGCACGGCGGTGCGGTGAGGTCGAGGGGAGGGCGGAGGAAGGGGACTATGTCGGTGGTCGCTGGCAGTTCGAGGAAGATCGTAACACTGACTGGCTGGAGGTAGATGAAGGCGATCTGTCCGTTCTTTGTACATCGGACGGTGTAGAAAAAATGGACTAGCCTATTTGCTTTCAGTCGACTATTATTTCCATAGGACCACACCCTGTGGTGTGCTGGAGGAGCATCTGCATTTCCCAGCTATCCCTGTGCTCATATTTCAAAATCCTAGAATCTAGTAATTTCATGTGCCATGCATGTTGTAGAGCTATCATATGTCTCCCGTCATTTATTTCTCACCGACCTGCTATCTGCTACTTTTAGACTGTACTACTTGTGCACACACTTCACTCATACTCACACTATTGTTTTTTATGCATGGGTATTTCAGACTCTGACACAGTGTTGATGAATACACGAAAGAAAAGACAGAAGTCGCTCCAGTGTAATTAGAAGATAAGCACTAAGCGTTTCAGCACTCTAAAGGGTGTAGTGTCAGCAGATGGAGACAGTAAACGTAGCTCTGCAGTTGATGATCTCAATTGCCACACACAACCATCCCAGGTGCTTGCTTTAACTTCGCACTGTCAAATGTGGTTGGATGTTGCATATGGTGTCTAGCTTGTATTGCTTCCAATTTGGTTAAATTGCATCTGCTTACTTTACACATTATACCTTTGATAATGACATGCCTTCCTGTTTTTGATACATACTACATATGTCTATTAACCATGTTCGTACATCAAACTAATGCTCTTTTGTATCCCTCATCAATCACTTATGATGAGACAGTCACCCTAGTGGGTTACTGTGAGACGCGCTACTCGTTTAAACAGTGCAGTGTCATCCTCCCCACATGATTCTCAAGAAACAGCAAGGCTAAATGAAGATAGTCAACGGAGCTCTCTAGTTGATGACCGCAATTCCCCTACACCACCATTGCAAGTGCTTGCTCTTACTTGGTAGTGTGATATGTGGTTGCATGTTGCATATGCATGGTGTCTACCTTGTAATGCTTCTAATTAGGGCAAATTGCATCTGCTTAGTTAACGCATTATACCTATGAATATGACATGCCTTCCTATTTTTGGTACATACTACGTCTTTCTATTAACCATGTTCTTACATCAAACTACTTTTCTTGTGTATCCCTCATCAATCACTTCTGACGAGACACCTTCAAGTTGGCAGTGTAATATTGGTTGCATCTTGCATATCATTTCAAACATGTATCGCCTCTAATTTGTTGAAGTGCCACTTATAAAGAGACACATCTAACTTGGTAGAGTGATTTTGGTCGGATCTTTCATATGGTGTCTAGATTGCATTACTTCCAATTTGTTGAAATGCCTTCTACTTAGCGTTTTTCGTACATATTCCATCCTCCTACAATGTGGTTGCCATAAATAAAAGTTGTGTTCGTCAGTATCATGCATCAACGAATTTGTAAGTGCGAATTTCATTCCTTCTTCTTGTATGTTTACTTGACAAGGAAAAAACTAAAAGGACGAAAGCACGGAATGATGGTGGTCCTCTGGAGAAACCAAAACATATGATCTCTGTATATTCTCCTGCTACTCTTACTGCAGTCCAAGTTCCAAATCTCATCTCACCTACTCCACAACCCCAGGTGCTTGCTCTAACATGGCAGTGTGATATCTGGTTGGATGTTACATATGGTGCCTAGCTTGTATTGCTCCTAATTTGTTAAATTGCATCTCCTTAGCTTACACATTATACATGTGAATATGACATGCCTTCCCATTTTTGGTACATACTATATATGCCTATCACACCATGTTCTTACATCAAACTATTGTTCTTGTGTATCCTGCATCTATCGCTTATGATGAGACAGTCACGCCCGTGGGTTAGTATGAGACGCGCTACTCTTATAAAGAGTGTAGTTTCATCCTCTCCACATGATTCTCAAGAAATAGCAAGCCTAAATGAAGATATTGAACATAGCTCTGTACTTGAAGACCGCACTTCCCCTACACCACCATCGCAGGTGCTTGCTCTAACTTCGCAGTGTGATATGTGGTTGCATGTTGCATACGGTGTCTAGCTTGTAATGCTTCTAATTAGGTTAAATTGCATCTGCTTAGTTTACACATTATACATGTGAATATGACATGCCTTCCTATTTTTAGTACACACTACATCTATCTGTTAACCCTTTTCTTACATGAAACTACCTCTCTTCTGTATCCTGCGCCAATCACTTATGATGAGACACCTTTATTCGTTGCATATTGCATATTATTTCTAGCCTGTTGCCATGTATTGCTTCTAATTTTGTCAAATACATTTGTTAGGCCACCCTTTTAATTTGGCAGAGTGATATTGGTTTCTTCTTTCATATGGTTTCTAGCTTGCATTGCTTCTAACTAGTTCAAACACCTTGTGCTTTGTTTACACTTTATACATCATACATGTCATTATGTCATGCCGTCTTGTTTTTCATACATATTCCATCCTCCTATCATACGGTTGCCTTACATGAAAGTAGTGTTCGTCAGTATCATGCATCAATGAGTTCTGAAGAGCAAATTTTATTCCTTTTTCTTGTGGGTTTGACTTAACGAGGAAAAATCAAAAAAGAGGAAGGAAAAGAGTAAGGAAGGCGATGATGGTGGTCCACTGCAGCAACGTAAATGGAGCATCTATATGGATTCTCATTGTACTCAATACAAAAAAGACACATCCGTGACATTTTGGGCCGAACGAAAAAACATTATGTCATACATATGACACTTCTATGACGATAATTGTGACAGAACCCGGTAACATCATAGATGTGGTGGGCTCCTACTTCTATGACAAAAAAATCATGACAGAAAATGGGCTTTTTGTCCTGGGCGGGCCGGAGACGCAGCTGCATGACATTCTTTGGGCCGTCCATGACGGAAAAAACCATGGTAGAAGCGAGGGGAAGGAAAATTTCGGGGAGTTCCCGGTTACGGTGGGAGGTCGGGGCGGCGATGCGCTGCTTTCTCGTGACACGACGCTGCTGCGTGTGTAGGCGTTGGCTCTAATCAACCCGAAGCGAGGCGTTGGGCTCTAATCGAACCAGAGCGATTGCACCGCAGGCTATGCGCGTTACTAAACCCGAGTGATCGATCGATGGTCGTTAATCGAACCCGATCGAAGCGATTCCTTCGCTACTATCGCTAATCAAGGCGATCGATGCCGCCTGGGATGAGCAGTGAGCATTGCGCGGGGGGTTGGATGAGCAGTGGCGGTGGCGTTTGCCTCTGGATGAATAGGACCCGTGGTGTGGAGGCTGGATGAGCGATGAGACGATGGAGGGATGCCCGTGGAGGGGTGGTTGAACAGGACCCCGTGGTTTGGAGGGCTGGATGAACAGTAGATGGTGGAGGGGTGGTTGAACATTAGTCGGTGGAGTAGCGCACGGTGGAGGCTGGATGGACAGGAGCCCGTGGAGGCTGGAGGAGGTCGACGGTAGCCCGTGGAGGCTGGAGGAGGTCGACGGTGGAGATGAACAGCATCTCGTGGAGTCCCGTTTTGCGGTACGCCACACCACTCCCGATGAACAGGACCCCCGTTTCGACCGTAGGAGGTCCGTTTCGTCCATTTTGCGGTACGCCACACCCCTTGTTGGTGTCAAAACAGGCGGATCTCGGGTAGGGGGTCCCGAACTGTGCGTCTAGGCGGATGGTAACAGGAGACAAGGGACGCGATGTTTTACCCAGGTTCGGGCCCTCTTGATGGAGGTAAAACCCTACGTCCTGCTAGATTAATATTGATGATGTGTGTTACAATAGTGGATCTACCACGAGATCAAAGAGGCTAAACCCTAGAAGCTAGCCTATGGTATGATTGTTGTTTTCCCTACGGACTAAAACCCTCCGGTTTATATAGACACCGGATAGGGTTAGGGTTACACAGAGTCGGTTACAATGCTAGGAGATCTACATATCCGTATCGCCAAGCTTGCCTTCCACGCCAAGAAAAGTCCCATCCGGACACGGGACGAAGTCTTCAATCTTGTATCTTCATAGTCTTGGAGTCCGGCCGATGATGATAGTTCGGCTATCAGGACACCCCCTAGTCCAGAACTCCTCGGTAGCCTCGAACCAGGCTTCAATGACGATGGGTCCGGCGCATATTGTCTTCGGCATTGCAAGGCGGGTTCTTCCTCCGAATAATTTATAGAAGATTGTGAACACCAGGATAGTGTCCGCTCTGCAAAAATAAATTCCACATACCACCGTAGAGAGAATAATATTACACAAGATCAATCTACGACATATTTTGTGGCGTGACGTCGCACCACTACCAAGCCTTTATTCAAATTGTTTTTACTGTTCCACCTCGGTAGCGTTTAAGCGGCGGTATCCTTGGCACGCATTGTCGAGGCAGAGATCGTGTTCCCCTTATTCCGGGATTCCCATCAATACGGACGTGGGTAACCCAACCGCGCCATTGATTGTGGCGCTTGGGAGATAAGCGATTTTTACCAGGCCGGTGGGGACACATGTTTTTGTCCGCCCATATAAGGGGATAAGGATCCACCCTTTTACCTGCGCCTTCTTCCTCCTTGGCTTATCCATCTCAGCGAACTCGAGCTCCAGCGCCCAAGTCCGCACTCCTCACCTCAACCTTCTCCAACTATGTCCGGAGCGGGAGGCAAGTGGATGGCCTCCTCCGTCACGGAGGGGCAGATCAGAAGCTGCGCGACGCCGGATATCTGTCCCAAAGCAACATCGCGCATCGGCTCCCCGACGAGGGAGAGCTCGTCCCCAACCCCAGCCCCATGAGAGGGTAGTATTTCTTCCCCATTTCCTCCGCGGACTGGGCGTCCCGCTTCATCCCTTTGTCCGGGGGCTCATGTTCTACTACGGCCTAGATTTCCATGATCTCGCCCCGAATTTCATCCTCACCATCTCGGCGTTTATCGTGGTATGCGAAACATTCCTCTGCATCCAGCCCCACTTCGGCTTGTGGCTCAAGACCTTCAGTGTCAAGCCGAAGGTTGTGAAGGGCAGCCAAGCGGAGTGCGGACGTGCCATGGTGGGCAGGATGTCCCACGTTACGTGGCTGGAGGGTACTTTCGTGGAAACCATCAAGGGGTGGCAATCGGGGTGGTTTTACATCACCGAGCCGCGTGACCCTGATTGGGCAGCGGCCCCCGAATTTAGATCTGGTATTCCCACACGGCTCTCCTCCTGGAAAGAGAGTGGCCGAATTTGGAGCTGACCGGACTCCAAGCCTGTATCCGTAAGCCGGTGGACAAGAAGCTCAAGCTTGTCAACGTAGTCCAGGTCATGCTCATCCGCGGATTCTCCCGTACAAAGAACGGGGCTTTAATATGTGGGAGTTTGATCCGGCGCAGCACTGCACTCGAGCGGGCTCTTCGACACTACGCACGAAGATCTACGGAAGGTGCTTGTTCAAGGCGCCGAAGCTCCCGCATCCGCTGCCGAAGATCGCGGATTACGCTCGCGATGTCCGGTGACGAGGTAAGTGATTTCACCACTTGTTTTCCATAGTTTGGCTCTATGCGGGATCTAAACTCCCCTTGCCTTTGATAGGAATGGCTGGCGAAGGCCGAACGGATTACCTGTCTGGCCCCATTGCTAGAGGACCCAGCGGACGCCCGCCTAATGGGGCTGCTGGCTCCGGCACCCCACGTGGTGCCGGAGAAGAAGGCCAAGAAGACGGCCACGGGGACTCGGAAGAGTTCCCGTTTTCAGGTGCTATCGGATGATGAATCCGAGGCCGACTCCTCCCACCAAGGTGAGGGGAGAAGAAGAAGGCCTCTCCCGGTGAAGGAGGAAAGAAAAGGAAGGCCTCCCCAACAAGGGAGGCCGAAGGGTCCAAGAAGGGAAAAACTCTTCCTCCGGACTGCTCCGCCGGTGCCAGTGATGACGACGAAGACTGGCATCCAAGGGCCAAGACCCTGGCGAGATCGTAAGTATCCGGACTCCCGAATAACCTCAAGGTTTTTGTTTTCGCCACATAATGTCTTTCTAATGCCGCATACAACCCTGTAGTCCGCCCAAGGATGATCTTCCCGTTTCGTCGAGCGGGTCCTTGGGTGCGTCGGATATGGATTCCCTTCCGACTGCCTCCACCCCCCGTGCCGCGGACGACGCCGAGGTGGGATCCCGGAAAAGGACCCACCAGGAGGGGGAGGCCCCGGAGGTGTCGCAGGACACCCTCCCGGACTGTGCACAGGACTCAGCCCCGGAGGACGCAGTGGCTCCGGAGTCCGGCGGGCGACCCCTTCGTAAGAAGGACAAGACCGAGACGCCGGCTTCCTCTGTCCAACCGGAGGTGCCGGATAATTTGCTGGAGGCGCTCAATGGCGCCTTCATCGAAGAGGAACACCGCACTGTTATGAGTGCGGTGATTCAGAAGGTTCAGCTCGCCAAGAGCGGGCTGAACGAAGCCTGCAATAGCCTTCTAACAGGCTTTGAGGTAAGAATTTCAATATATGTAAAATGGTACCACATAGACAGTAGCCCCTGATGCTCGGTTCGGTGTTCGGAAAGAAAAGCCGGACTGAGGAACTTTAGAAAGATAAACGCAGGAGCCATAAAAATATGTCAATATGGGATTGGAGGCTGTCTTTCTGACCTCCGCCCGATCTTGCGGAGGTCAATACTTTGAAGAAAAACCTCGAGCGGTCCGAGAACGAGCTCGGCCATGCCAAGAAGCAGCTCGAGGAAAAAGAAGGTGAGTAATACCTTATAAAAATTGTATCTTACAGAAAAGGATTTGGTTGCAAGAAAAATGACAAGGATAACGTGGGTATTGTAGGGGCCACTAATGAGGTGGCGACTCGAAGGAGGCGGTGGCATGGCCGAACGTAATGCGGCTGAACGCACCAAGCGAGAGAAGCAGGAGGCGGGTGGCGGAGGTACAGCAAGAGCTCCAGGATCTCGTGAAAAAAACATGAGAACTTGGAGCGTGACTCGAAGACTCGAGAGTCTGAGCTTGCAACGGCTCTTGAGAGTGCCAAAGCCGCTAAGGCCGAAGCCTACAAGGCCCTCCAGGAGATTGAGGCGGTGAAGAAAATAGCAGCGGGGCATTTTTCATGCAGAGTAAGCATGTGAGTGTTAATTACCTGTTGCTTACCCGAATTTTGAGCTCTCGATGCGGCGCAGATCTTCCTCGCAGTGTGTCCGATGCTGCCGCATTCTACCGGGCCGAGGAGGGAGCTCGACGGAGAAGGTCTTCTGGTCTCGATATCTTTGAGGCGGACATCAGTGCCCTTAGCGATCAGCTGAAGCAGCTGGTCGAGCTCCACAAGGCGGCCAAACAGGCCATGAAGGGCCTCATAGTTCAGCTGCGGCCTAAGGAGGCCATGCCTGGGAGCTACTTCGGCCTGGTGCGGCGGCTGGTGGATGCGTGCCCGTGGGTTGAAGTTATCAAGCATTCCGCTTTGTATCGAGGGTGCCCGTCGGGCCCTTTCCCGCGCAAAGGTGCACTGGGGCAAGATGGATGCCCAGAAACTTGTGACGGACCCGCCACCAGAGGGCAAGGAGCATCGCACGCCCGAGATGTATTATAAGAGTGTGTCAAGGGCGCCCAGACTATTGTGGGTGAGTGCTCCAAAGATGTAATATTTGAGTAGACTCGCATTTTGTTATCCTGTGCGCTGAAAACTTAGTTCATATGCGCTAAGCAACGCTTGTTAATTTAAAATATTACCTGCTGTGTGGCTGTTTATCAAATCTGAGAGATGGCAAGTCGTCGGCTTCAGCTGTCACATCCCAGTTAGACCATGCATTAGTGTGTGCATCATGTTTAAATTTCATCTGAATTTGAAATGGGGAAGACAGGAAACCCCCAGAACCCCTCTTAACTCAACTAGGGTTTACTAAAAATTATTTCAATGAACCTGAAATGCCCTTCAAAATGTTCATCATCTTTGCTTTGGTTCAAAGCCTCTGCCAAAAGTGGTGCACCATTTTCTAGGTCATCCAAAGGTCTTTGAATTAAATCATAAGTATTTGAGTTTGAGCATTTCAAATTATATAAATATTTCAAATGCCCAAATATTGCCAAACTAAAATGTTTTATGTTGGAAATATTCCAACATTGGACCAGGAGCAGTTTGGTGATTTTTGAAACTGTTTTGGTATTTTTAAAAACTCCACAAAGTTACAGAAAAATAGAAAAAGAAAAATAGTTCAGAACACTTACCTGACGCCCACCAACCGGCCCACCTGTCGGCCCAGCCCAGCAGCCGCGCCAGCGAGCTGCTTGGCTCGGCCAGGCAGGCAGCCAGGTGCTCGGCGGCGAGCACCGCATGGGTGCCACGCACCTGGTCACCGCCTCGCCGCTCCCCTCGCCCAGCCGCGACGTGGACCGTCCTCCCTCTCTCTCCCGAACCCCCTGGACACCTCCACTCCTCCCCGGCTTCTCTCTCTCGCGCTCCCCCGCCATGGCCGACGCCACCGCAGCCACGCCGTCGCCGTAGACGCGCTCCCCGCCGTCCGTGCTCCTCCTCACCTTGTCTAGGAGCTCCGCCGCTCTCGACTACCCCAAACTAGCCAAGCCCGCTTTGCCCTAGTGCCCCGAATCCACCACACCGCCCTCGGCCGAGTCCACCGTCGCCGGAGATCCCCTTCAACGCCGTCGTCGCTCCGGTCCGTCCCCGACCTTGACGAGAGCTTCTACGCGTCGCCCGTGAGCCCATCTACCTCCCCTTCCCTCTCTCTCTCTCGCTCTCGAGCAGCGTAGCAACGAACCAAGCTCACCCGCACCCGCCGCCGTGGAGTTAAATCGCCCGGCGTGCTCCGGTCTCTCTCCGGCCACCTCGTGGTGTCCATCACACTCACCGCACCCCATGGGGTCTAACCATACACTCCCCGCACCTCACCGACCCCTCTTGCCCAAGTTCGTCTTCAGCCGAACCCCGGTGGCCGCCTAGCTCGTCGTCGGCGCCGACTCCGGCCACCCCGACCCCAGCCGACTCCACCAAGAGATGCGGCTCAACCCCAGCTTCCCATAGCCACCCTCCGCGGCTCGTTTGGTCGCCGGAATCGCCAAGCGCACTTCCTCCGCGTCCGGGCTCGCTGGCTGACTAGTCGCGGTGCAGCCGACGTGGACTTTGACTCGGGTGGGCCTGGTTGACTCGATGAGTCATCGATGATGGGCCCCACTCGCTAACTAAATAGGATTAGTTCAATTAATTTTAGTTAAACTAATTACCCCGACACCCGGACCCATCGTCAGTTTGACTCGACGTCGCCGTTGACTTCGACGTCATGTCGACGATGGTCGACGCAATAAATCAATTACTGGATTTATTCTAATATAGGAAATTCCAGAATATAATTCAAACTTCAAATATTCATAACTTCTAATCTGTAACTCCAAATGCAAAGATTTATATATGAAAAATGATCAGAAAAATCCATTCTATCCATTGGTACAGGTTTCATGCATGTTAAAACAAGTTAACCTTGCTGTTTAAGCAGAATAAGATATTACACCTTTAGGACTATTTCAAATGAGCTAGCATTTGAATCTTTGATTCAAATGAGTTCATCCCTTTATTTTTCAGTTTGCATTAGGCCAATACACATCCATATTGCCATGTCATAGCATGCATTATATTGTTGCATATTGCCATGTGTGTTTATTTTAAGTATGTCTTTCGTGATAGGTTCTCGGCCCGAGGATAATCCCGACTATCCGTCTCAAGGCGTGATCCTACCACCACTCCATCGTGCAAGCAACCCATTGATCATTCCGATACAAACCCATGTTCTCGCTTCTCCTCTTGTTTTATCGCATTAAGACAACGCGATTCAAACTGTTGTGTGCTGCGGTAGTTGAACCCACTTCCTTTGCATGACCTGTCATTGTCACAAGAACTAGATGAAACCCACTAGTATGTGTAGGAGTTGATTGAGCCATGTTTGTGTTTCCTACCATACTATGCTTGCTATGCTTAGAGTTGTGTCAGTCCGGCTCATCGGGATGATGAACTGGAGTGAAAGGTTGTGTCGAGTTCGAGAGTGAAAGTGTTGAACACGTTTTGGTAAAGGTATCGATGAAAGGCCATGTAGGAGTACATGGTGGGTTGTTTCATTGAAGCCGCCCCTAAGAACTGAGATCTGTGTTTGTGATCCATGAAACAGTTACTACCATGCATTGGGCCCGAAACCAATGGACCCTCTCGGCTTCTTAACCACTCTTGTCCTCGGTCCGGAGTTGCAAGTAGTTTCGTGTTTTTAGTATCTTTGGGGGCCGACGCAACGCTGACTGTAGGGGTGGGTTGTGTTGCGGTAGGCACCGTGGGTCTGTACCGATTCGCCTGCTTGGTGTCTCGGGAACCTGTACACATCGTTCGGGGCCGTATGGGAAACCTCGGCGGACTCCCTCATGGATGGAACCTGAATAGGTGATCAACCCGGACTTGGGACTTGTGTGTTTAGGTAGGCTGTGGCCGACACCCACGTTGGGCTTCCGCTTGAAGGTTGCCGAGTACATGTCGTGTAAACGGCGGTAAGTGGTGAGAGCGTGTGAAGAAGTACACCCCTGCAGGTTAATATGATCTATTCGAAGAGCCGTGTCCACGGAGAAGGACTTCTGGGTTACCTATATCAGTTCATAGACAAGCAAATGGATACTACTAAAAGCCTCAAGATAAGTGTGAGTACCGCGGATGGCCCTCTCGTGGTGACGAGAGAGGATCCACGGTGGAGTATTGTGATGGTGATTAGTGGACTCGTGTGCGACAAATGCTTTTCAAGTGGTGTCACGTAGGATAGCTTAGCCAAGAGTCAAAGCTGGCTTGCTGCAAATAACCCCACCACCTTCTTGAGAATGTGCATGTATGATAGGATTCTGTGGTAAGACTTGTTGAGTACCTCCGTACTCATGTTTGCTTAATTAATTTTTTTTAGACGACAACACTGCCCCTTCCGATGGGTTCTATGTAGACCTTGACATCGACGAGTGAACTAGCCACCTGGTGGTGATCCAAGGCTTGTGAAGGGCCATCAGATAGAAAGGCTTCAACAAGCCTTCTTTCTTTTTAAAGTCCTGTACTCAGACTAGTTTGCTTCCGCATGTGCTTGTATGTTGTATGACTTGAGTGTTGGGTCATGTGACCCCTATCTGTATGGATATGTTATGAATGGCTCCTCGAGCCTTCTAAATAAAGTACTTTGAGTTGTAGAGTTTTGTTGTGATGCCTTGTTGTATTTACTCATATCGGGCATATTATGTGTATGATTGAAATGCTTGGTATGAGTGGGATCCGACAAACTAGTTGTTTATCCTTGGCAGCCTCTCATATGGGGAAATGTAGTCTCGTGCTTCCGAGCGATAGTAGTCCGCTACAGCCCGTTCACCGAGTCCTGCTAGCCCAAAGACTACCGCTTGAACACTTGACTGGCGGCATGTGTTTCACATCGTTCCTATATACATCCCTTCGGGAAATGTCACGGTGTGTTATTCGAGTCTGCCTAGCCTGCTACAGCCCGGGATACCGGAGTCCTGTTAGCCCAGTGCTACAGCCCGAATCTATACGTTGATGACCGACATGCTCGATGTGATTCATGTATGCCTGTCCCCATAGGTTAGTGCCGCTTGGGTTCACGACTAGCCATGTCGGCCCGGGTTCTTTATCATGTGGATGCTAGCAACACTGTCATATACGTGAGCCAAAAGATGCAAACGGTCCCGGGCCATGGTAAGGCGACACCCGTGGGAATACCGTGCGTGAGGCCGCAAAGTGATATGAGGTGTTACCGGCTAGGTCAATGTGATTTGGAATCGGGTCGACAGCGTTGGCATCGAGCAGGTGGCTGCTGTAGGTTCGCTAAGCCAAACTGGTCGATGTTGAGTCTAGAAATGCTTTAGTTATATGTAGGGGAATTGATTGTGGGAGGGAACGTAAGGCTCTTTTTACTCCTTTACCGTATGCCCTCTGATCTGAGTCATCCTCTTCTCATTCTACGTGGGTATAGGACTAGGCTCTCTTCTCTCTATCAGGTTCACGTGTTACTAATCCGTAGTAACTTATAGGATTGTTGGTTACATCCTCAGTTCAGTTCCTATTATTTTTGGTATGCTATCAGTTGAACCAGAAACTTGATATGATGTTGTTGTGTGGCTTTGCAATCTGATTATGAATGTCTCAAATCTGTTTTTGAGCATTTACAGATGTTATGCTGCCCGATTTTCCCTATAAATTCTAATGTCTTTGCATTGTGGCTGTGTTCTCAGATGGCCACCCGTCCCCAGAACCAAGTGGTTCGTCTGACCCATTGCATTGATGTGTGTGGTCACACGGCAATGTTGGTTCGGGTGATGGTCGAGACCGGTTACCGATGGTATCCTGAATATACCGTCGAGGAGCAGTTTAGGGATTTTAATCAAAGCCAATATACGTGCACGGTCAGGATTTATCCATCTTATCCCGAGCTACTGAACTGCTCCACCGTTCTTATGGACTTGGGATCACTATTGGGATGTCCGTGCAAGATGCAGCCTATTCAATGATGACGATTATTCGAGCGAATCGCCTTGCTTTGTGCAACACCGATTTCCGCTATATGCCAAAGCATCCTCCCCGGGCGCATGGTTACCTTCGTGGTATGTACAGCGATGCATCCCATGAGAACTCACTTCTTCGCACCACCACGGAGATCTTTGGAAGACAAGGACCGTGAAAACCGGGCCTTGCGTATGGAGCTCTTTAATGCCCGTCTTGATCACTGGGCTACTCGACTCGGTTTGCACTGCTGCAAGCGGATACATGGACATGAGGGACTTGTACCCGGCGGGCTGGTCTGCCAGACTTTATGGAGTGGCGTGAGGTAGGAGGCATCACTCCTCCTCGTGGGCCTCGTCTGCCGCTGCTTGTTGGACCACGCCCACATCCGAGCCCCTTTGGTCCGCAAGCCCCACAGGATCGCTCCTGCTTCCGGATGATCATGTTCCACTTCTGTGCTTGGGTGGTGACTTCTATGAGGACTACTACGGAGCTGTCGAGTAGTAGTAGTATCCCTAGTATTGTAATAGTTGTATTTCCGCCGTCTGCGTGACTTGTGGAATATGACTTAGTGTGTATCATTCGGAAGTGTAGAAAAATAATGTATAGGAGTTGGAATGCTTCCGATGAGATGTAACGCCTTTCCTGATAGTTGTACTTCGTCGGGCTTGTACTAAGCTATGTATGGTGTGTATGACCGTTGGTATATATATGGCAGTTTTATATTACCATGTCATACTGATGAACATCTCTGCGTTCCGTGTTATCCATTACATTCCGCACTTTCTTGCTAAATTCTTCCATCCTGGTTAAACCATTGTTTTGTTTCCTAGGATGGTCAACACCCGCAACAATCCTGCCGCTCCGGGGCAGGCGAAGCAGCAGCGGAAATGCAAATCTGCCTCAACCGCCATCTTTGGCCGAGGTTATCTTTGAAGCGTAACGCAATAAGCGTGAGACCAATCGTCTCATCGGAGCGGATTGAGCAAAACACCGCACATCAGCCAAGAAATGATTCGGTGTCACTCAATGACTTCGTCAAACTGTATCCACCGGGTTCAAATATTCCGTTGAGCCTCTCGACGCGGATGATTGGCCCGTAGCATCAACCACAAGTTGCGTTACGCTAACGTGGCTGAAGCCGATAAGGTTACTTTTGCTGCCTATCACCTCGAAGGCCCTGCTAGCCTTTGGTGGGAGAATTATGAGGCTATGCGTCCGGTTGGACAAATTACTACTTGGGCTGAATTTAGTGCCGCTTTCCGTGAGCATCACATCCCAGAAGGTCTCATGGATCGCAAAAGGGAGGAATTCTGCAATTTCACCCAAGGTAGGCTGACAGTGGATACTTACAGCCGTGAGTTTGGGAAATTAGCACGTTATGCTCCCGAAGAAGTTTCTACCGATGCCAAGAAGCGTGCAAGATTCCGCAAGGGACTCAGCCCGAGCTTCGTGCGTGATCTCCGTGCGCATGAGTGCACCTCTTTTCGAAGTTAGTCAATAAGGCTATCGGTCTTAAACCGGGCGATCTGATTTTGAAGCTTCACGCAAGCACATCCGTGATTCTCGATCTTCATCGGACTCTGGATCCCGAAGCGCCGGGTTTGGATTCCACATACCGCTCGCCACCCAGGTTCACCCCGAGGCCATCCTTTGAGGCGCCTCGCCCCAACCAACAATATGCTCCGCCTAAGACTTATGGAGGCCCAGCTAGTGCTGCTCCACGTCCCAATATGATAACTTGCTTCAAATGTGGAGAGACGGGCCACTACATCCGCGAGTGTCCCCAGAACAACCCCAGTCAGATCGGAAAATCTGTTGGCCGTGGTAAACCAGCAGGAAAGGTGCCCTATGCTAAACCGGCTGCCACTGCCCGTGGCCACGTCAACTATGTTTCAGCTGAGGAAAACTATGAGGATCCCAACGTCTGTCTCGGTACGCTCCTTGTTAATTGTCATCCGCAATCGTTCTTTTTGATACCGGAGCATCTCATTCATTTATTTCGAGAGCTATGCTCGATTGCACAACACCACATTCTCGTGACATGCACACCTCCATGGAAATTCAGACCACGGTTCTAGATGGCAAACCTCTAGAATAAGTCATGGGAATGAAATTCTTGTCGACAGATTAGTCTTTCTTGCTTCCCTAATAGCTCTCAAGTCCTCGGACATAAACATCATCTTGGGTATGGACTGGATGTCAGCCCATTATGCTAAGATTGATTGCTCTACTAGAACTGTTCAACTCACTCATCCTTCGGGCAAGACGGTTAATGTTTTAACTCGAGTGTCCAAGCGCCAGCTTTACTCCTTAAATGCCAATCCCCTTCCAGACCTCGAAGATATTCCGGTAGTCCGTGATTTTCCGGATGTCTTTCCAGAAGAACTGCCAGGTGTTCCACCTGACAGGGATGTCGAGTTCGTGATAGATCTTGTTCTGAACCGTCCCAATCTCTAGAAGACCTTATAAGATGGCACCCCTAGAACTAGCCGAACTTAAGAAGCAACTCGATGAGTCCTTGCAAAAGGGTTTCATCCGTCCTAGTTCATCTCCATGGGCTTGCCCGTCCTCTCTTCGTCAAGAAGAAGGATGGTACGGATCGGATGGTTGTGGATTATCGACTTGTCAATTTGGTCACTATCAAGAACAAGTATCCGCTCCCGGGATCAACGACTGTATGATCAGCTCATTTGGATCCTCATCTTTTCAAGATGGATTTGAGGTTGGGCTACCATCAAATCAAAATCAAGAACGGGACATTCCTAAAGCGGCCTTTGTTACTCGTTATGGCCAATACGAGTACACCGTCATGTCCTTCGGATTAACCAATGCTCCAGCCACCTTTTCTCGGTTAATGAACTCAATCTTCATGGAGTATTTGGATAAATTCATCGTGGTATACCTCGATGATATACTCATCTACTCCAAGAATGAGGAAGAACATGCCGAACATCTACGGCTAGTGTTGATGAAACTTCGAGAGCACCGCCTTTATGCCAAATTCTCTAAGTGTGAATTCTGGTTACCGTAAGTGACCTACCTAGGCCATGTAATCTCCGATAAGGGCATTGTCAATCCCGGCGAAGTTCAAGCCGTCCTTGATTTGGACTCCACCTGAATCGGTCAAGCAAGTTCGGAGTTTTCTCGGTTTAGCGAGCTATTGCCGCCGCTTCGCCGAGAATTTCTCTAAAGTTGCCAAACCTCTAACCGAACTCCTCAAGAAAGATAAGAAGTTCGAATGGACACCACAAAGGCGAAGTTCAGCTTCTGAGAACTGAAAAGACGCCTGACATCTGCTCCCGTACTTGTTCCACCAGATTTTTCTAAGGACTTTATTATCTATTGCGACGCCTCGCGACAAGGACTAGGTTGCATACTCATGCAAGATCGTCATGTGATTGCCTACGCTTCCGACAGCTAAGGCCCACATGAGGATAATTATCCCACACACGATCTAGAGCTTGCGGCGATGGTTCATGCACTCAAAACCTGGCGACATTACCTTCTTGGTAATCGCTATAAATCTACACCGATCACCAAAGTCTGAAATACGTCTTCACCCAACCGGATTTGAATCTCGGGCAAAGACGTTGGGTCGAGTTGATTCTGATTACGACTTAGGAATATCTTACACCCAGACATAAAGCCAATGTCATGGCTGACGACTAAGTCGCAAATCTTATTGTAACAATCTGATGTTACAACAAAGTCAACCATTTCTCCACGAGGAATTTCGTAAGCTTAATCTTCACATTGTTCCTCGAGGATTCCTTTCCACCCTGGTGGCGAAACCTACCCTTACGGATCAGATCATCAAGGCACAGAAGGTAGATCCGGGAATTTCCCGCCTCAAGAGAAACATCAAGAAAGGAGTCGCAGATTGTTTCTCCATTGATGAACAAGGTATCGTGTTCTTTGGAGACCGTCTAGTGGTTCCCAAGGTGCGTAACCTGAGGCGATTGATCCTTAAGGAAGCTCATGACTCTCCTCTCACCATTCATCCCGGTAGTACTAAAATGTATCAAGACCTACGCCAGAGGTTTTGGTGGACTAGGATGAAGAGAGAAATCACTCAATACATTGCTAATTGCGACGGCGTCGTCCGAGTTAAGGCAGAGCATCAACGGCCTGCTGGTACCCTTCAACCTTTGGAAATTCCTGAATGGAAATGGGATAAAATCGGTATGGATTTCATTACCGGGTTTCCCGGGACCAAGAGAGGGAATAACGCTATCTTCGTTGTCGTCGATCGTCTTTCCAAAGTAGCCCACTTCCTACCCGTTCGTGAGAGTATAACCGCTAGCCAGCTAGCTGATTTGTACATCTCTAGAATAGTGTCTCTTCATGGCGTTCCATTGGAGATTAACTCAGACCGTGGAAGTCTCTTCTCGATTTTGGGAAAGTTTCCAAAATGCTATGGGAACTCGTCTCTCTTTCAGCACCGCATTCCATCCCCAATCAAGTGGTCAAGTAGAACGAGTCAATCAAATCCTAGAGGATATGCTTCGAGCTTCGGCATGAATTGGGAGAAATGCCTTCCATTCGCCGAGTTTGCTTATAACAATAGCTATCAAGCCAGCTTAGGCAAAGCTCCTTTCGAAGTTCTTTATGGACGGAAATGTCGAACGCCTCTTAACTGGTCAGAAACCGGGGAGAGACAACTCTTTGGCAAGGATATGATCCAGGAAGCAGAAGAGCAGGTTCGCATTGTTCGTGAAAAATTGAAAACAGCCCAATCTCGTCAAAAGAGTCAATATGACCGCAAGCATAAGCCTATGGCTTATGAAATTGGCGAGAAGGCTTACCTTCGGGTCACTCCTTTGAAGGGGACCCATCGATTCGGTATCAAAGGCAAGTTGGCTCCTCGTTACATTGGACCCTTTCGCATTCTTGCCAAACGAGGAGAAGTCGCCTACCAATTGGAACTACCTCCACATCTTTCCATAGTCCATGATGTCTTCCACGTTTCCCAACTCAGGCGTTGCTTCTCGGATCCTATCCGTGGAGTGGACCACGAAACGTTTGATCTCCAAGATAACCTCACCTATCGAGAATATCCCGTTCATATTCTTGATCAAGCCGAGCGTACCACTCGACGTCAGAATATCAAGTTTCTAAAGGTTCAATGGTCAAACCATTCCGAGCAAGAAGCAACTTGGGAAAGGGAGGATCGCCTTCGACTTGAGTATCCCACCTTTTCTAACAGATCCTAAATCTCGGGACGAGATTCTTTTGAGTGGGGGTGAGTTGTCACATCCCAATTAGACCATGCATTAGTTTGTGCATCATGTTTAAATTTCATCTGAATTTGAAATGGGGAAGACAGGAAACCCCCAGAACCCCTCTTAACTCAACTAGGGTTTACTAAAAATTATTTCAATGAACCTGAAATGCCCTTCAAAATGTTCATCATCTTTGCTTTGGTTGAAAGCCTCTCGCCAAAAGTGGTGCACCATTTTCTAGGTCATCCAAAGGTCTTTGAATTAAATCATAAGTATTTGAGTTTGAGCATTTCAAATTATATAAATATTTCAAATGCCCAAATATTGCCAAACTAAAATGTTTTATGTTGGAAATATTCCAACATTGGACCAGGAGCAGTTTGGTGATTTTTGAAACTGTTTTGGTATTTTTAAAAACTCCACAAAGTTACAGAAAAATAGAAAAGAAAAATAGTTCGTAACACTTACTGGCGCCCACCAACGGCCCACTGGCTGCCCAGCCCAAAGAATGGCCAATGGCTGCTTGGCTCGGCCAGCGAGCCAGTTTTCGGCGGCAGCACCGCATGGGTGCCACGCACTGGTCACCGCCGCCGCCCTCGCCTACCGCGACGTGGACCGTCCTCCCTCTCTCTCCCGAACCCCTGGACACCTCCACTCCTCCCGGCTTCTCTCTCGCGCTCCCCGCCATGGCCGACGCCATCAGCCACGCTTGCCGCCAGACGTGCTCCCCGCCGTCCGTGCTCCTCCTCACCTTGTCTAGGAGCTCCGCCGCTCTCGACTACCCCAAACTAGCCAAGCCCCGCCTGCCCTAGTGCCCCGAATCCACCACACCGCCCTCGGCCGAGTCCACCGTCGCCGGAGATCCCCTTCAACGCCGCTGTCGTCGCCCGGTCCGTCCCGACCTCGACGAGCTTCTTCGCGTCGCCCGTGAGCCCATAGACCTCCCCTTCCCTCTCTGTGTTGCTCTCGAGCAGTGTAGCAACCGAACAAAGCTCACCCACACCCGCCGCGTGGAGTTTGTCGCCGGCGTGCTCCCGGTCACTCTCCGCCACCTCGTGGTGTCCATCACACTCACCGCACCCCATGGGGTCTAACCATACACTCCCGCACCTCACCGACCCCTCTAGCCCAAGATCGTCTTCGCCGAACCCGGTGGCCGCTTAGCTCGTCGCGCACCGACTCGCCACCCCGACCCCGACTCCAAAGAAGAGCTGCGGCTCAACCTCAGCTTCCCATAGCCACCCTCCGCTGGCTCGTTTGGTCGCCGGAATCGCCAAGCACTTCCTCCGCTGGCCGGGCTCGCCCGGCTAGTCGCCAGCAGCCGACGTGGACTTTGATTCGGTGGGCCTGGTTGACTCCGATGAGTCATCGACAGATGGGGCCCACCGCTAACTAAATAGGATTAGTTCAATTAATTTTAGTTAAACTAATTACCTCGACACCGGACCCAATCGAGGTTTGACCTGGACGTCATTGACTGACGTCATGTCGACGATGGTCGACGTAATAAATCAATTACTGGATTTATTCTAATATAGGAAATTCGAATATAATTCAAACTTCAAATATTCATAACTTCTAATCAGAACTCCAAATGCAAAGATTTATATATGAAAAATGATCAGAAAAATCCATTCTATCCATTGGTACAGGTTTCCTGCATGTTAAAACAAGTTAACCTTGCTGTTTAAGCAGAATAAGATATTACACCTTTAGGACTATTTCAAATGAGCTAGCATTTGAATCTTTGATTCAAATGAGTTCATCCCTTTATGTTTCAGTTTGCATTAGGCCAATACACATCCATATTGCCATGTCATAGCATGCATCATATTGTTGCATATTGCCATGTGTGTTTATTTTCGGTATGTCTTTCGTGATAGGTTACGCCTCGAGGATAATCCCGACTATCCGTCTCAAGGGCAAGATCCTACCACCACTCCATCGTGCAAGCAACCCATTGATCATTCCGATACAAACCCATGTTCTCGCTTCTCCTCTTGTTTTACTGCATTAAGACAACGCGATTCAAACTGTTGTGTAATGCGGTAGTTGAACCCACTTCCTTTGCATGACCTGTCATTGTCACAAGAATTAGATGAAACCCACTAGTATGTGTAGGAGTTGATTGAGCCATGTTTGTGTTTCCTACCATACTATGCTTGCTATGCTTAGAGTTGTGTCAGGTCTGGCTCATCGGGATGATGAACTGGAGTGAAAGGTTGTGTCGAGTTCGAGAGTGAAAGTGTTGAACACGTTTTGGTAAAGGTATCGATGAAAGGCCATGTAGGAGTACATGGTGGGTTGTTTCATTGAAGCCGTCCCTAAGAACTGAGATCTGTGTTTGTGATCCATGAAACAGTTACTACCATGCATTGGGCCCGAAACCAATGGACCCTCTCGGCTTCTTAACCACTCTTGTCCTCAGTCCGGGAGTTGCAAGTAGTTTCTGGTGTTTGTAGTATGCTGGGGGCCGCACGCAACGCTGACCGTAGGGGTGGGTTGTGTTGCGGTAGGCACCATGGCCCGGTGTACCGATTCGCCCGTTTGGTGTCTCGAGAACCCTGTACACATCGTTCGGGGCCGTATGGGAAACCTCGGCCGGACTTCATGCGGATGGAACCTGAATAGGCGATCAACCCGGACTTGGGACTTGTGTGTTTAGGTAGGCTGTGGCCGACACCCACGTTTGTCTTCCTTTTGAAGTTTGCCGAGTACATGTCGTGTAAACGGCGGTAAGTGGTGAGAGCGTGTGTGAAGAAGTACACCCCTGCAGGGTTAATATGATCTATTCGAATAGCCTTGTCCACGGAGAAGGACTTCTGGGTTACCTATATCAGTTCATAGACAAGCAAATGGATACTACTAAAAGCCTCAAGATAAGTGTGAGTACCGCGGATGGCCCTCTCGTGGTGACGAGAGAGGATCCACGGTGGAGTATTGTGATGGTGATTAGTGGACTCGTGTGCGACAAATCCTTTTCAAGTGGTGTCACGTAGGATAGCTTAGCCAAGAGTCAAAGCTGGCTTGCTGCAAATAACCCCACCACCTTCTTGAGAATGTGCATGTATGATAGGATTCTGTGGTAAGACTTGCTGAGTACCTCCGCACTCATGTTTGCTTAATTAATTTTTTTTCAGACGACAACACTGCCTTCCGATGGGTTCTATGTAGACCTTGACATCGACGAGTGAACTAGCCACCCGGTGGTGATCCAAGGCTTGTGAAGGACCACTGTAGATAGAAAGGCTTCAACAAGCCTTCTTTCTTTTTAAAGTCTGTACTCAGACTAGTTTGCTTCCGCATGTGCTTGTATGTTGTATGACTTGAGTGTTGGGTCATGTGACCCCTATCTGTATGGATATGTTATGAATGGCTCCTCGGAGCCTTCTAAATAAAGTACTTTGAGTTGTAGAGTTTTGTTGTGATGCCTTGTTGTATTTACTCATATCGGGCATATTATGCGGTACGATTGAAATGCTTGGTATGAGTGGGATCCGACAAACTAGTTGTTTATCCTTGGCAGCCTCTCATATGGGGAAATGTAGTCTCGTGCTTCCGAGCGATAGTAGTCCGCTTCTCGGTTCACCGGAGTCCTGCTAGCCCAAAGACTACTGCTTGAACACTTGATCGGCGGCATGTGTTTCACATCGCCTTATGTCCGTCCTTCGGGAAATGTCACGCGGTGTTATTCGAGTCCTGCCTTAGCCTGCTACAGCCGGGATACCGGAATCCTGTTAGCCCAGTGCTACAGCCCGAATCTATACGTTGATGACCGACATGCTCGATGTGATTCATGTATGCCTGTCCCCATAGGTTAGTGCCGCTTGGGTTCACGATCAGCCATGTCGGCCCGGTTCTTTATCATGCGGCTGCTACCGACACTGTCATATACGTGAGCCAAAAGACGCAAACGGTCCCGGGCCATGGTAAGGCGACACCCGTGGGAATACCGTGCCTGAGGCCGCAAAGTGATATGAGGTGTTACCGGCTAGGTCAATGTGATTTGGAATCGGGGTCCTGACATCAGCCCCCATGCCACGAGTGCTGGGGTGTTCGGGATAAACTTGAGCGCTCTTGTTCCCATTTTTGGGTCCATCTAGGGAGGCGCTCAACACATGTAACTGAGCAACCAGACTTATAATGCTTGAACACTCTCACTTAGCCATAGAATTCTATAATTTTAAATTTGGTGAAGCCCCTAGTCTTCGGAAGGTCAATTTGGGGCGCTTATCCACGCTTTGGCCGGACAGTATCCGACTCCTCGCTCTAAGCGGCATAAGTCTTTAAGGACTCGCAAAAAACCTCTCGAACAGCGACCGGTCTCTCGCCTCATCATGACGGTCAGTTTTAGCTTTCTCCACTGAGGCGTTAACCCAGCCGAACTGGGGTGGAATCGCAGTGGTTCTCCCGGTGCTACCTTAGCCGATATAACGGAACGTAAGGTACCAAAACACGGGAGCCGGGCAAACCCAACTATTGACCCAAGACATGATTCGGAGCCGATGCATATAGTGCTATAAGTTCGGGGTACCACACTTGTGAAAGTGTTCGGACTCATCACACCATAACGCAGGAAACATAAGCCCCTGGTGTATATTAGCCGTACCAAAGTGTACGGATGCAACATGTCGTAAATGAACGTATGTATGAAAAATAAATGCAATTATAAACAAAAAGGTGTTGCATTGTTTTATTCAACAAGTGCTGCTACAAATGCAGAACGACACAAATAGTGCGATAAGCAAGGTATGAGATTGTTAAACATGTCCCCCTCCAGGGGTAGGCTGCAGATTGGTGTATGAAAATGCTCGTAATGGAGACCACCTGTATATTCGTTGTAGCCTTTATCCTTCCCTGGCTGTTGCACCGTGAGTTCGGCAGGTCTGCTGCCGGACAGGGCCTCTGACAAACGGAGTCCTGTGGGTAAAAAGTAAAAGGTAAAAAGAAAAGAAAAGGAACGACACACTTGAGAGCCCCTGGTGTGGTTGAGCCGCAGTCTGGGTTTATCGTGGTCGTGCCCCTCTCCCCATGCCCATGGTATCTTCAGAGCGTAATGGTGTACGCGAAGGACCCGCTTTGATGTTTCGCAGGAGCTGGGGTTAGCCGCATCGCCACGCTGCGATGCTCGGAACGTGCCAGGTGGTCTTGTTGTAAGTTACCCGGCGCCGCTTGGTTGTCCGCCGCTTAACGGCCGGATTCGATAATTGCCTTAAGAGGCTGCAATGCACTTACCGCGAGAGTGTATGTTCCTCCATGCGGAGAGAATGTTCGATGTTTCCGTTGACCGTAATGACTCCTCGAGGGCCTGGCATCTTGAGCTTGAGGTATGCGTAGTGCGGCACCGCTGCGTTGAACATTGCAACGCGATGCGTCCGAGCAAGGCATGATAGCCGCCATGAACGGGACTATGTCGAAGATTAACTCCTCGGCGTCGGAAGTTATCCGGGACCCGAGACCACTTCCGGTGTAATTGAGCCTGCATAATTGGCTTCTACACCTGGTATGACGCCTTTAAAGGTCGTTTTGGTAGGTTTAATCCTTGAGGGTCTATGCCCATTTTGGCGACCGTATCCCGGTAAAGCAGGTTCAGGTGCCGCCGTCCATCGTGACTCGTTAGGTGAAATCCATCGACGATTGGGTCTAGGACCAGTCTGGCCGAATCCGCCGTGGCGGATCCGGTGGGGTGGTCCTTCGGTCAAAAGTGATCGGGCAGGAGGACCATGGATTGAACTTCGGGCAACTGCTCCATCGCGTAGACATCCTCGAGTGCACGCTTCCGCTCCCTTTTGGGTATGTGCGTTGCGTATATCATGTTCACCGTCCGCACTTTTGGGGGAAACCTTCATCCTCTATTGTTCGGCGGTTGGGTCTCGTCCTCGTCACGCTATGCAGCCCTTGTCATTGTTTTCGGCAATTAACTTGCCTGCTCGCTTGAATACCCAACAGTCCCTGTTAGTGTGGTTAGCTGGCTTTTAAAGTGCCGTGTATCCGCACAAGCGGTCGAGTATTCGGTCCAAATTGGACGGACCAAGTAGTTCTTCGTATGGATTTTTCCGCTGACCGGTTTAGAGCCTCACGAATCCGGCATTGACTGCCGTATCCTCAATATTGTCGCCGTTAACGCTGCGTTTGTTCTTGTTACGACGCTGCGGCCTGCCATTTCGGTCCTTGAAGTCCGGACTGCCGTAATTTTTGCTGAGGTTGTTGCTGCGTGCTAGCCAGCTATCCTCACCCGCGCAGAAGCGGGTCATGAGTGATGTGAGGGCTGCCATGGATTTCGGCTTTTCCTGTCCTAGGTGCCGGGCAAGCCACTCGTCGCGGATGTTATGCTTGAAGGCCGCGAGGGCCTCCGCATCCGGACAGTCGTCGATTTTGTTTTTCTTGGTTAAGAACCGTGTCCGTAATTGTTCCGCCGATTCGTCTGCTGCTGAATTATGTGGCTTAGGTCATCAGCGTCTGGTGGTCGCACATAAGTGCCCAGGAAGTTATCGAGGAATGCGGCTTCCAGGTCCTCCCAGCTCCCAATTGACTCTGCTGGCAAGCTGTTGAGCCAATGTCGGGCTGGTCCTTTAAGCTTGAGGGGGAGGTATTTGATGGCGTGAAGGTCGTCACCGCGGGCCATGTGGAGATAGTCTTCAATCCAAACCGCGGGGTCTGTTGTGCCATCATAGGATTCAATATTGACGGGTTTAAACCCTTCGGTGATTTGATGATCCATTACTTCGTCTGTGAAGCATAGTGGGTGTGCGGCGCCTCTGTACTGGGCAATATTCGATGGAGCTCAAAAGAGCTTGGTCTGTTTTGTTCGGCCCGGCCGGACTTATCGTGTCCGGGCGCGACGGTTGTAAATCACGCAGTGGGCGCCCACGCCGATCCATCGATCGATCTTGATTGTCTTGCCTTGTCCTCCAATATATCTCGCAGGTCCGGAGTGTTCCCCTTTGGCCGTGTGCTTTTTGAGCGATGCCGGGGTACGGTTCTAGTGAAGGGCCTAGAGGCCTCTCTGTCGCATCCACGGGGTGGTCGGTCAGCCGTATTGTCTCCTGGTGATGCGGGTTCGTAAGCCTCCTCCTCTAATCGGGGGAGCAGCTTGCGTTTAGGGTAGCTTTTGGAGGGGCGTTCGAGCTCATGCTATTCAGCCGCGAGGACTTCACTCCATCTGTCGGCTAGCAGATCCTGATCAGCTCTAAGCTGCTGCTGTTTTTTCTTTAGGCTGTTCGCCGTGGCCATAAGCCTGCGTCTAAAACGCTCTTGTTCGACGGGACTATCGGGCACGACGAATTCGTCGTCGTTGAGGCTTGCTTCGTCTCCTGAGGGAGACATATAATCCTCTACCTCTTCTTCTGCCGCTCTCTCGTGAGGGCTGGCGTCTCCATCTTCCTACGCTGGATCTTGCTGGAGTGGATTGTCTTCGGCATTGTCCAGTGTATTGTTGTCTCCGGTGTCGGAATCTTCATTCTTGCTGTGGCGGGATTTAGAGCGGCGCCGCTGACGCCGGCGCTTCGGTTGCTTCTTGGAGGGGTCATCCTCCGTTGTTCCATCGCCGTCCCGTCTTTTGGGGTGTCCACCATATATATGTCATATGACGAGGTGGCCTTCCAGTGCCCTGTAGGCGCTGGGTCTTATTCGTCTTCGGCATTGTCGTCCATACCGTCGATGTATTCAGAGTCGTAGTCTAGCATGTCGGTTAAATCATCGACAGTGGCTACAAAGTGGGTGGTGGGTGGGCGTTGAATTTCTTCGTCGTCCGCATCCTAACCTTCCTGACCGTAATCCGGCCAGGGCTCTCCGGATAAAGAGAGAGACTTTAGTGAACTCAGGATGTCGCCAAAGGGCGAGTGCTGAAAGATGTCCGCTACCGTGAACTCCATAACGGGCGCCCAATCGGATTTGATTGGCAGGGCGGGGGTTCGAGTCCGGATAGGAGTCCGGCACCGGAGTCGATGTCTTCGCAAAGCGAGGGATGGAGTTCGCTCGATCACCTTAGAGATTAAAGCCCCGAGGCGGTGTCCAACCACTCGTCTTCGATCGGGGAATCCGCCCGGATTAAGGGTCGGAGCGGATTCAGTGCGGCCTCCGTGGCAATCGCTCGTTGCAGAGCTAGATCATGCCCATCGAGATAGTGCGGCGCGCTTCGCTGGGGCTCGAATCCGTCGAAGATCAAGTCTCCGCGGATATCGGTCGTATAGTTTAGGCTTCCAAATCTGACCTGACGGCCAGGGGCGTAGCTTTTGATCTGCTCCAGATGGCTGCTTAATTGGCCCGCAGTGCAAAGCCGCCGAACACGAAGATCTGTCCGGGGAGAAAAGTCTCACCCTGGACCGCGTCATTGTTGATGATCAAAGGAGCCATCGAGCCTATCAGTGACGACATAGAGGAACTCTCAATGAAAGCACCAATGTCGGTGTCAAAACAGGCGGATCTCGGGTAGGGGGTCCCGAACTGTGCGTCTAGGCGGATGGTAACAGGAGACAAGGGACACGATGTTTTACCTGTGTTCGGGCCCTCTTGATGGAGGTAAAACCCTACGTCCTGCTAGATTAATATTGATGATGTGTGTTACAAGAGTGGATCTACCACGAGATCAAAGAGGCTAAACCCTAGAAGCTAGCCTATGGTATGATTGTTGTTCGTCCTACGGACTAAAACCCTCCGGTTTATATAGACATCGGATAGGCTTAGGGTTACACAGAGTCGGTTACAATGGTAGGAGATCTACATATCCGTATCGCCAAGCTTGCCTTCCACGCCAAGAAAAGTCCCATCCGGACACGGGACAAAGTCTTCAATCTTGTATCTTCATAGTCTTGGAGTCCGGCCGATGATGATAGTTCGGCTATCCGGACACCCCCTAGTCCGGAACTGTCTCACCCCTCCCGATCAACAGGACCCCCGTTTCGACCGTAGGAGGTCTGTTTCGTCTGCTTTGGCAGACGCCACACCTCCTCGATCAACAGGACCCCCGTTTCGACCATAGGAGGTCCGTTTCCTCCGTTTTGCGGTACGCCAGACCCCTCCCGATCAACAGGACCCCGTTTCGAACGTGGCCGGTTGAACACAAGGCCGTTTCCTCCGTTCTGCGGTACGCCAGGCCTCGTTTCCATCGCCTGTTCCGTCCAAGCTGGTTGGCTCCCACGCGTTTCATTGCCTCCCGATGAACACGACGCATTCCGTTGCCTCCCCATGAACACGACGCATTCCGTTGCCTCCCCATGAACACAATGACGACGCTGTTTCTCCATTCCGACCCAGCCATGTACACAAGCCCTTGTCGTACGTATGCACGAGTAGGCGTTCGAGACCCTGCCTGTATGTACGTACATGGCCGTATTTTCTTTCTTGCACCCTGGCCGCTGTACGTACGTGTACATGCTACGTGCGCGCCTCTACTACGACACGTGCGCGCCTCTACAATGACCAGTATGTACGTACACGTTCACGACCAGAATGACAACGCTGCGTACGCTTCGACCAGGTGGGTCCCAACTGTCAGGCACTTCCTTGCATGCGAAAATGTAGCTGGTGGGTCCCAGCAGTCAGAGGGGTGAATCGTAATTTTTTTTTTGCCCGAACGCACTTCCTTTGCGTGCGAAGATGTAGCTGGTAGGTCCCAGCAGTCAGGGGGGCGAATCATTTTTTTTGCCCGGATGCACTTCCTTGCGTGTGAAGATGTAGCTGGTGGGTCCTAGCAGTCAGGGGGCGAATCGTTTTTTTTTGCCCGGACGCACTTCGTTGCGTGCGAAGATGTAGTTGGTGGGTCCCAGCAGTCAGGGGGAAACGGTTTTTTCACGAAATACGGTGGCCCGTCCGATGGGTCCCCGCTGTCAGGTGGAGGAATCATTATTTTGCACGTAATAAGGAGGCACATCGTTGCTGTGGCCATGGACCCTGCTGTCAGCCTCACCACGTACAGTCCACGTCCGATGGAAATCGTTTCTTGACCACGTTGACCACGCCGCGCCGAGAGCACCACGGCGGTGGACGACGGCGAGGCCTAGGAAGGGGACAACTCGGAGCCGGGGAAGACGCAGTAGTGGATGCCCACGCGAGGTGGAGTACGAGGGTTCATTTGTTCGGCTGCATTATGAGGCTGCTATTGCCGCAGAATAACAGGGGGTGTGGGTGAGTAGAGGGATGGCCTGGCCAGCGGTGGGAGTAGTAGGGGGCGGTGAGGCCTCCGCGGCATCACAGCCGGCCACGGGAGGCAGGAGCACGCAACACGATCAGCGCTGGTTTGGGCGGCTGGAGCAAGAAGACCAGAGGTTGAAGAAGCACTACGGCTGTTGGATGAACATCGTACGGTAACAGGAGCTAGAATCGTTCATATTGACTAAGTTGACAAAGCCCTCCGTCCCCGTCAACTTGGTAGGCCCACAAGTCAGCCTCCCACTATGCTGGGTTCCAGCTGGCAGGGGGAGTATTCATTTTTTTGTGCGTAATAAGGAGGCACTTCCTTGCGTGTGAAGATAGCTGGTGGGTCCGACATGTCAGCGGGGGGCACGTTTTTCGCGAAATCTGAGAGGCCCTTCGGTGGGTCCCGGATGTCAGGTGGAGGAATCATTATTTTACGCGTAATAAGGAGGCATTTCCTTGTGTGAGGCCGTGGACCCAGCTGTCAGCCTCTCCATGCACAGTCTACTTCCGATGGTGTCGTTCGTTGACCATGTTGATCATGCCACGTCGAGCGCATCCAAGGTGGTGGACGACGGCGAGGCCCCGGACAGCAACGAGCCGGAGATGGGAAGACGCGGGAGTAGAGTCGCAGACGGAGAGGTGTACGAGGGTTAACTGGTTCTAGTGCGGTGTGGTTCGGCAGTCGGTGGAGAAGAACAGGAGGTGTGGAGGGGTGGAGGGATGGCCTGGCCAACGGTGGAATAGCGCTTCATAGCGAAGCGTGCTAAGCAGAGCTGCTAGCAGCAGGAGGCGGGAGGTGGTCCCGGCGGCGCTAGAGGAAGAAGACGAGAGATTGAAGATGGATGACGGTCGTTGGATGTAAATCCAATGGCTAACATGTCAGAATCATTTGTTGACTAAATTGACAATGACTTGCGTTAGCTTCGACCTATTGGCCCACATTTCAGCCTCCAAAAATGTGGCACGTATTCAACCCATTTTTTTAGAATTTACAGTCTTTTTTTTGCGCGGTAGAATTGATAGTCAATTTGAATTTTTTTGAATTACAGTCATTAGCTGGGCTGGGTGAACAAATAATGTAGCGTCCATGTGGCCCATTTATTTTATTTCCTAAAAAATTACAGGCCATTTGCACTTTCTCGAGACACACGATTTTGCTGGGCTGATTCTAATTATAATGTTGGGTTGGGCCAGCAATGTTATCAAAAAATAAAAAGGGGCTGAGCATTTTGGTATAAATATATTTAAATAATAAGTGATATTATTACATTCTTCCTTAAATCTTACCAAGCTTTTGTACACAATCACTAGGATTTTCGTGCCAAAACAATCCAAGATTTTATTTATTAAGAAATTATTTTTATAAGTTAATAAGATGTGGGATATTGTTTTCTTACATATGTAAGTATCATTAAATATATGATGACAATAAAAATAATATATAATAACATATAAAATAATTTAAATATATATAATATAGTTAGAAGGGAAACATAAGTTGCACCTGGCGTTCCTATTCTTATATAGAAAAATAGAACAGACCTCTGCGTTTTCTTCAAAAAAAATACATAAATTGGGCTGCCAAAAATAAAACCTCGCAGGTCCATAGGCTGGTCGAGGCTTATGGACCTCCCATCCGAGGTTGTGGGTTGCGCATGTTAAAAATGAAAGCCTAGATGGGGCAGCCCAAAACCATGTCCAACACTTGCCAAAACTTCGTCCCTCGTTTTCTCTGTGTTTCGCACACTCGACATTGTGTGGGCATTTTGACTGTGCATCATATGAAGATGTGCTATGCATGAATGTTGATCATCATGATATTAAATGGCTAGTAGTTCCATTTTCGACAATGAATAAAACTTCCAACATGATGTTAACCCTGTTTGAAAAGGCCGTGTTAATATAAATGCTCTGCCTCTGAAAGTTGCAGTTTCTTATCTGAAACTGAACTTGCAGTTTCTTATCTGAGAATCACATTGTCTGCACTTTTATACTCCTACGAAACTACATTTTTTAAGTGCTAAAAATAGATCTCTAGAATTCATAAAATACTTCATATGCTCAATACTGCAAATCTGAAATTCAAAAGACATTCATATCTGAAAGTACTCTCAAAATACACAACACAAAACACAATTCACAACCTGCAAATCCTGACAACCCTAAGCTCCTCCTGACAATTCACAACCTGCCCGACTATTGGGCTGGGGGGGCAGCCCCCTTCTATTCCTCGGCGGCAGACAGCCGCCCCGTGAGACGATGTGAACGGCGAAGGAGACGATGGCGGGGAAGCATCGTCGGGCCAACTGCTTTTCTCCTGTTGTAGTTGGGTTCGGTCGACAAAGACTCCACCGGCTCGCTCTGGCAGGACACCCTCACAAACGGCACCTCAGATGCTTGATCCTTCAATCTCCGGTGGATGCTCCATCTAGGATCGATACTCCCACCACCGCTCCCTCATGATCGGATTCGGTGAATCTGTTTGCTCCATGGCCCAGAGGAGCAGCTCTATGTACTCCCGCGTGACTCCCTCCGGGAGTATCGCCGCCTTTTCGCTCTGTTGCAGATATTTGGCCATGGATGTCGCCGTCGCTGCTAGTTGGTCCTTGTTGTCAAACCAAGACTGTATCTCCAACATCCTAGCTAGCTTCACAGGGTCGCCGTCTGCGATCCTCACGTATCGGTTGTACTCCTCCATCGATCTACTTCTCCACAGCACCTTCACTCGCCGGCGGTGGTTTTTGACTGGAAGAGGAGAGGAGCAGTGCTGGTTTTGGATTAGAACGGGAGAGGAGCGACACTGGTTTTGGACTGGAATAGGAGAGGAGGGGTGGTGGTTTTGAAATGGACGAGGAGAGGAGCGGCGCTGGATTTAGATTGGAACAGGAGAGGAGCGGCGGTGGTTTAAGAGGAGAAGAGCGGAAGAGCGGCGCTGGTCTTGGAAGTATTTTTTTGTTGTTTTATGATTTTGGGTCAAAGTTTGACCACGTACTGTATTTGACAAGCAAAATGTGAATGCATGTCACCAAAAATTGTATCGTTTGGTTCATATCTGAATGTACTTTCAAATTATATTAGTTTTGCAACGTATAACATATATTTTGTGTGTGAAAATCATGGTCAATTATGACCCAGAATAAAAGGGAGACTAGTTAATGTGGGGTCACTTTCTTAATTGAAGGGTAAATTGATTTTGATTTTGATCCGATCCATCACAAGACCGCCCTCTCGCCCAATCCTAAATCGCCGTCGCACGCTCCTCTCCCTCTTCTCCATTGCCAAACCACCTCCTCTCCTCTGCATCATATCCATTCCAAAACCACCGTCTCGCCTCTCCCTCTTCTGATCTTCTCCGTTGCAAAACCACCTCCTCTCCTCTCCATCATCTCCATTCCAAAACCACCGTCTCGCCTCTCCCTCTTCTGATCTTCTCCATTGCAAAACCACCTCCTCTCCTCTCCATCATCTCCATTCCAAAACCACCATCTCGCCTCTCCCTCTTCTCTATTGCAAGACCACCGTCTCTCCTCCCATCTTCCAAAGCTAGCACCGGACCACTCAGAAGGACATCTATGGAGAGGATGCAACAACGAATCAGGCAGATCGCCGGCGGCGACCAGGCAAAGTTAGCCAAGTTGAAGGAGATCCTTAGTTTGTTTGACAATGAGTGGGAGATTTCGAGGATGGTGTGGGCCATGTGCCAATGTATGCGAAAGAGCGAGATGGCGGCGATGTATATGTACTCCTCGGCGGCAGTCACGCTGTAGTCCTCCGAGTTCATCGAGTATCTCCTCTGGGTGATGGAGCAGACAGATTCGCCCGAGTCGACAGTCAAGCGGAGGTGGTGGGCGTACAGGTCGAAGGTCGAGCACCCAGAGGATAATGAATCGATCGAGTATGGTGTGCCGTTCGTGAGGGTGCAGAGCCAGCCGGAGCCACAGGAGTATTCTTCTCCCACCGCAAGAGGAGGCCGGATGGCGTGACGTCGCTTCCCCGCCGTTCTCCACGGTTCCCTCGACGCTCGCCTCGTTTCAACGGTGGTGGTAGGGTTTAAGGTAAGCTTCACACTAACCTAATCTTCCACCTGCTCATGCTTAAAATCAGTGTGACAGCTAATGAAAATCATGCTTACAATCAGTCTCCGAGTCCTATGCCAATCACCCTAAAATAGCTCTGGACCTTTGGGTCAAATTTGTGACACAATGTATAAATAAACAAAAATAGATTGGTGCTTCTTTCCGAAAAGAGTACTCCCTAGAAAACTGCCAATATAAGCTACTAGTATTTGGTTAGAGGATTTGCTGCCGAGAAAGATCCGTCCACAGAGAGCGCCACACATCCCACTGGTGGTAGTGGATGCCAATGCGTGCATGCAGCATGGTTGGTGTCGGTAATTTTTACTTGGCACACCTGGCACTCTGCATATATGTTGGTTCCATACGTACATTTGTGCAGTTCCACCAAAATGCAGCTGAATAACCTTGTTTGCATAGATAATGAAAAGGCATGATTACATTATAGCGGCACTAGTTGATGAAACACACAAAATAAATAGAAGAAAATATTGCGATAGTATCATAGTATGCCATGTCATGAGGGCGAGATGGGCCTGCGACACCTCATACTGATATGCCTCATATCGGACATCGTCCCAAGTCTCCCAGATACACCTTCTCGCCAGTTGATGAACATCAGTGTACAACGGTAGTACAAGGAGGCGCCTTGAGACATTCAAATCTCTATTTTTGTACATATCAACTAAAATTAAGCACCCCAGTTTGCAGAAACGCTTAAACATTAACAATGGGACTAGTTGATGAGACATACTTTAACAAAGAGAAGCACTTTCTTTATCTACATTGGAAATTAAATGATAGAGATGACACTCGCTCTATTTTAACTGTATTATTACTTCATTTTATCAGTGACACTAGGGTCGAAAGGTGTGGCAAACGAGGTGTACTGGCGCCGCAAGGATGGAGGCCGGGGTGCTTAGACTGGGATGTCAAGTCGGCTCTTCAGTCCACCAACATGGATGATTCAATTCATGGGACCTTTTGGTGCAGTTCACCTAAAATGAAGCAATGTCCCGTGAGCTAGCAGCTTCTTCAAAAAAATTAAGAAAAGGGCTCCGGCCCTGGTTCCATTTCCATCAGAAAATAAAACCCACAGAGCTTCTTCTTCATTAGTTGCAATAAAATTGAGCAACATCAAGGTTGGTTGTGAAGCTCCTGGAATGCTCAACTATAATTTGGATATCATTTGTGCAGTTCAACTAAGATCGAGCGTGAAAATTATATCTCTGTTTGCACAAAAAAGGTTGAAAGGAGGGTGACTAACAAGTGATGAAACATGCATCAAATGAAAAGAAGCATCTTCCTTATCTGAATGGCAATCCTACAAGGACAGTAGAAATTTCTAAAGCAGTGGCATTGCTAGATATTAGTGTGGGCATTAGGATTAACTATGACAACCGTTAAATACGACATTACTTTGGGCACGGGAGAGTAGGCGGACCAGCAGTTGCATTTCTAACAAAAAGAACCAACTTATCTTAATGGGAAATTTTAGCAGGACATGTAAAGAAGTGCCATTGATTCATATTACTGGAGGCATTACATTGAAAACAACATTGGTTTAACGTGTCCTTACTTTTAACAGTGCAACTGCTACATTTTACCAGTGGCATTACATAAGAGTGGCTCGGGGCAACAAACATCAGAACAAGATATCTGGGTTGGTCTCATTTTTGTTCGGTATAGCCACCTTATACTTTGTGAGGCTAGAAAATCTAGTTCTGTACTTACTCTGTTGACTTGTCCCCCAGTCCCCACTTTCTTTCCTTTTTCAACAAATAGATCCGATTTATATTGAGTTTGTACTGCGTTTCCCTTTATTTCCCTATTAGACCTAGAGACCAGTTGGATAGCCAGTCTCTGCTACTTTTCGCCCCCATTATTTCCTCTTTCGACCAAGTCCTAGATTCAGGTAACAAATCCTCCCCCACCCCACCCCCTTTCTTCCTTGTTTGAACCAAGTAGTACTAGATTCGAGTGCATGAACTAGTTTTACCTCTTAAACGTAAAAAATAGGTGGTTTTCAAACAGCCGATCGATCCTATCTACGAGGGGGCCTGAGAAATAGTAAAAGATACAAATGCAGCGACATCAGGAGCTCGGGAAGTAGAGCAAGGCCGGTTTTGAAGGAAGCTATACCTGATGGTCACCGGGATGTCGCTAGGTGGGCGGCGGGAGGCTGGATCTGCCCACACTACGGTAGCGATGAAGAAGGGTTCGGAGGCCCTCCCTCGCCAACGGTGCTTGGGAGAGAACGGCAAGGCAGGCTGAACGGGACGCGCCCAGCAGTGGGTAAGAGCTGTCGCCGAGGCCGACCGCGTGAACGTTGCACCTTCTCACCATCCCTGGCGGAGAGGATCCGGCTGGATCGGTGACCAGCGGTGAGTAGAGAGAGAGAGACTGTGGCCACCGCTGTCGTGTTTAGATCTGGAGAGGCCGAGACAGTGTGAAGAGAGCAACACTAGCAAGCAAGCGCGGAGGCTCCTGCCTATATAGTGGAGTAGTACTAGTTTTATTTTGTCTATCGAAGGGCTTGACCTCGTCAATGACTGTCGAGTAGTCTTCATGCACGTGGCCCAGAGGTGCAGTGGTCGTCATTTTGATCTGAAGCGCCGTATTATAACATATAACACGAAAAAATGCCACATGACAAGAAATCATAAGCTCACTGCCCAAAGGAGACAACATGAATCCCGATGGACAAACTAGACGAGGAACAAAGCTCAAATTAAAGATAAACTCGTAGAAAAGGGGTCCGTCGATAAAAGTCCTAATTAACATAGCCAGCTTGACCTAGATGGCAGCCGATTAGTCACTGTTTGTGCATGTGCCCCCAATGACTAGCCCAACTCAGTTGTCGCTGTTTAACCCTCACGGTGATCCGAAGCACATGACACCTAATTTTGCGAGATGACAAGAAAACTTTTTTTAGATTTCTCACCACAACTACAACCATGTACAACACAGCCTGCACGATATGTAGACGATAGCCAATCCAGGCGTGTCTGCTGGAGTCTGGTCACATGCATGGACGAACTGATCTTCCGTGTCTTGCAGGAATCGTCCAGGCACCAACGTAGTACTAAAACACTTCTCTACTACTATCGCTCGTCTCCCTCTTCTATTAATTCACCAGACTTGCGGGGCCGGGGAGTGTGCCTATGGTCTGTTCTCAATTGCCGTCCCACATGTGTGTGCGAACACAATATGACGCGCGTTCCATTCGGAGAGCAGCGTGCCAGACCGACCGACCGTCTGGGGTGCAACGCGAACACGATGGGCGTGCTGTATACTCCGTACATGTGTACCATCGTTTTCTAGACGCTTTGCTCCATGGCGCGGGCGCAATCCATGGATACAAAATTAGTATACTGTATACTATTTAAAAGTCGAGGGTGGGGCTTTTCCTGCGCGGTAGGCAGCGGGGCAGTTCCTCCTAGTCGGTTCGACAGAGACGCGAGAAGACGAGGGAGTAGGCTGCTGCAAATGTAGGGCTATGTGATTTGACAATGAAATTCTTGTTGGACAGGTGGGGCCCGTGATTTGACTTGCCATTATCATTTTAAGCTGCGGCCACGACCGGCGTGAGTCTCCCGATTCCTGACCACCTCCATACAGGTGCCTCTCCCAATGCTCCACCATGTAGTAGAGGATGGCTCTTGCATGAGAGCCCACTTCTCCACTTTTTCCTTGCCTCTCTTTCCTCCACATATGCAAAAATGCCATCTAAAGCGCACTATTGTACTTACTTGCTCCTACAGGTGCTTAAGCTTGCCACATAGGCATAAAGTCTGATGTGGCAAGTTAATCAAGAAGAGAGAGACTAGTTTGGTGACCCAAGGAAGAAACGGTGCTAAGCACGTGTACCTAGGTGAAAAGACAATTTTGAGTCTATAGCTAATTAAATGAAGCAAACTTAGCAACACCATTTCATTGGAAGAGGTCACTCCTTGGCAAATGCAATAAATACTAGTACTCCTTGTGTCCCATAATATAAGAACGCTTTTGGCACTACACTAGTGTAAAAACGTTGTTATATTATGGGACGGAGGAAAATCTGAAGAAATAGATAGAGAGGAGTAAAAAAATATACACTTATAGCCAACCTTATAGCTAACCTTGTTGTAGTATGAGTGAATAAGTGATGACTATGTATGACATGCCAACATCAGATAGCCTAACGCACCATGTTAAATCTCCAAGGGCGCGACTGCGCGTGTGACGCGACGGTCGTGGTAGGTGCGACCATGATACGGGGTGCTGGCAGCCCTTGGATCTCAGATCAAACGGTCGCATGCTAAGTTGCTGAAAATTTGCAGAATAACCCTCCCGCGGCAACCGGCAAATTTCCTCCCGCGGGCCGGAGTAGGTTTCTCAGTTTGCATGCGGGTTTAATGGAGGCGAGGAAGTGTGTTCAGCTGGGAGTGCAGTGGACGGTGGAGTACTATTTGATTTGACAACTACAACTAGTATATTATAAAAAACAAAGAAGAGTAGTAGAGATAGAGATAAGAATAGAGACTAGGGAGGAGCACCATCTACTGCTTCGTGGGCTACTCCTGCGCTCCATTCGGCGGTTGCGATGTCCCCTACAGCCTCTCCCTCCTGCACTCCATTCGGCGGGCGCTGTTGACATTTGGAGAGTGCACTCTCGCGACTGCTAGCAGCCACGACTTCACCGACGACGACTTCTTCCCTGACCTCGGCAACCTCTTCCTCAACGACATGGGCGACAACCTCAATGCCAATGGTGCTGCTCCCGTTGCACCGTATGTGTTTCTGTCCTTCATGTTCGAAATCGTGGTAGAATTCATGTTTCTACTCTATGTGCTAGACTCGATCTGTTCATCTACTATGCTAGTCCGCATGATTAGTTTAATCTCTTTTATAGCCGTCATGATTTATTTTGTAGTAAATCTCGTAGTAACTTGCTCATATATTCAACTGGCGGAACGTCCCCTACAGCCACTCCCGTTTCATGGACGGCCTGGTCGATGCCTCCAAGGAGCCCTTCGTCTACTGCTATGAGTGCCCGGTGCCATTTTGGGACTCGCCGGCGAACATCGTGCATCACCTGACGCAGGCGTGCGGTGATCACTACTAGCCCTTGGCGAAGAACATCAAGTACGAGACGTGCTACCGGTTCACCGTGCCAGAGTCGCTGGAGGATCAGCGCCGCCTGCTAGTCTCGGAGGAGGACGGTAGTGTCTTCCTCTTGATCGTGGCCACCGGCGAGGCCCGCGCAGGCGGCCGCCACATCTCTATAGTGTGCGTCAGGGGCGATGCCGCTGACGCTGACACTGACATGAGGCCGATGTACGGGTGCGTGCTCACTATTACTACCCCTCGGAGGTCCGTGGGCGGCAACACTGGCTACGCCAAGCTGACTTGGACTCTGCCGAGCTAGGACCTTCCTGCCGATGTGGACATGGAAGACGCATGGTATTATTTGACCTCCAACAATGTGCATGGGGACTCCAAGGAGGTTCACCTGGACATATGCATTACTAAGTTAAATGTTGATCATTAGTCTTCGCTCAACGTAATCCGCTATCTAAGCATGTGGAGACTTCCATGCATGATCTTGCTCTATTGGAGTATCGCGCATGAATAAAAGTGTATCCATTTATGGTTTAGTCTAGAATCTTCCATGTATGAATTTTTACTACGATGCGGTGAAAGACTTATGATGAACCATTTCCTACAAAGCACAATAAGAGTTATTTCTTCACAAGTTTTGGATGCAGGTTGAGCAGTTGAACGCTTTTGTTTGCACAAGATACTTTTTATCTATTTCACCCGGATGTTTCTGAGCTCTAGAGATGAAATAATATCCGAAGAAACCTATCGATACCTGTTACACATGAGATGACCCCCACATCCTTTGTCAAAATAAACAACACCCCGATCAATGCATTTCGCTCTTCCGTGCAACGGACGGGCACCTTACTTGCTCCTACAGGTGCTTAAGCTTGCCACATAGGCATAAAGTCTGATGTGGCAAGTTAATCAAGAAGAGAGAGACTAGTTTGGTGACCCATGATACGGGCTGCTGGTAGCCCTTGGATCTGAGATCAAACGGTCGCATGCTAAGTTGCTGAAAATTTGCAGAATAACCCTCCAGGATAGGATATTCACCCATAGGTCTAGAATCACGCCATGCAACTGTTCGATCTCAGATCCAAGGGCTCTCGGAAGCCCGTATCACGGAGAATGGAAAGCCACTACCCCGTTCGTCAGACGCGGCAGTTTGCTCCTACCGCCCCTCGCACGCCCTTTAATACTACTGCGGTTCGCTCCTATTCGTCCGTCCATTCACATTACGGCAGTTCCACTAATCCTAACCCTCCTCCCAAATCCATGGTGTCCCAAATCTCCCGATCGACGGTGAGTACAAGGTCGTAACCATCACCGCAATGGGTTCGACGTCATCTACACCCGTTCTTCCGCGGACGGTGAAAGGATGCCTTTCTCGCTTCGCATGTTTGAAGACTCAGATGATGAGTGGGTCATTTGGGCTAGATGTTGAGTACACCACAGTCCTGAGACGAGAGAAGGATCTAAAGGACGAAGAGAGGAAGAAGCCCACCATGATCCAGGTTTGCATGCATGAATTATGCTTGGTCTACCACATATGCCATGCCGATGTTGAGTGCCAGGATTTTAAGGACTTCCTCGAGAGCAACCTAGTCAAATTCGTTACTATAGACTTTGGTAACGACAAAGAAGTCATGCGTCGGATAGGCCTCGTTGTAGGCAACACCTTCGACCTCCAAAAGAATCGGCTGGTGTCCTCTTGTCAGCCTTCAATGCTGACCCTGGCAGGAGTCGTGGTTCATCCTTAAATCAGATGGCCCCGGAGAAATCTCCATACACGTTTCATCGTCATGCATGGCAGTGGAATGTACTAGATATAGACCACATCCACTACGTTGCAATGGATGACTACCTTTGTTTCAATATCTACAAGGGTTGGATGAAGAGCAACAACCAAGTTGGCGGTTCAAGCTAGAAGTATCGGCCAAGAGGAAGAGGGACAAGGACGAAGTCGAGGACGTGGACGAGGACTCCGAGTAAGGTGGCAGTGTCGTTGCTCCTAGTGGTTCTAATGCAGTGTCTACCGGGATAGTTGCAAAGTTTAATTTCAGGTGTGCTTAATTTAATTTGAGAGGTGTGTTGTGTTGAGCCCCCAGCAGAACTATGTTATGTTTCTTCTTGTTACTTTAACTCTTCAGTACGTACATACTAGTATTTCTTACATTTCATCTTTTAGTTGTTATAGTACTACCACTCGTTTCTTCACATTATATACGTACAATATATATGGCCAACATCATATAGCCAGCAGTTTAGTTGTCAAAGAATTTCTTTGTGCTTAGTTTTGTCAAAGAATTTGTGGTGCTTAGTTTTATTTGAGGGGTGGGTTGTGCTGGACACCATTATTGTGACTAGCCTTTTTAATAGTACTATATGCATAATTTGGCGACCAGCGCTCTCTATATGTACCACTTTTTTTTAATTTCAAGTTTTGCTCCATGGCGCAATCCATCGATACTACTGTTGTACAAAAGTATACATTTCTTAAAAGGCTAGAGGGCGGGGCAGTCTAGCTTGGTCAGTTTCACGAGAGGCGAGGGCCTTTGTGATTTGACGGCTCATTACTGCTGGAAGGCGGGGCCTTGTGATTTGACTGCTCGTATAAATGCACCGATGACTGATCGAGGAGGAGCAAGAAACCGTATGGTATACTCAAGTTTTCCACTGGAGTAGTACTTTGACGGAGGAGAACCTAAACACGGCAGCCCAAAGGCCATATGGCGATACAAAATGATCTAATTTGCTAGTCATCTCATTGTTAGCATTGTTCTATTCATTCCCTAAAAAACCATTGTACTATTCATGCCTCGCAGAGAACGTGACACGTGCGGTGAAACACCCGAAGCAAAAGATGAAACACAACAGCAAAAGAAGAAGGAAGATTATCACCCCAAATGATCTAATTCGCCGCGGAGTCATAACTGCTTCTTCATCGCCTCCACGACCTCCATCTCCTTGCGCGGCTCCTCCGCCATCTTCTTCATTCTGTCCATGACGCGGGATTTCTCGACGCGAGCCTTCATCATCTGTTCCCGGCGGCCACCACGATGAGGAGGGAGTAGTCCACCCTTTGGGCTGAGGGTTCCTACCAGTAGCTATGTGTTTAATCTCTCTCTATCTCGTGATATATATCATGGGCTTTGTTAACATAGATGGATCATATGATGTTTCTCCCCTCTATACTCTTGTTGTGATGAATTGAATCTTTACCCTTTGAAGTTTTGTCTTGTCGGATTGAATATTCAGATATGAGAACAAATGATGTATGTCTTGCGGTATGAATACTTGAGGTGACAATGGGGTATCATATTGATTCGGTTGATGTATGTTATGGCACTCAACTTGCGGATTCCTGATGTGACATTGGGGTAATTTATGCATAGGGATTGATGCACATTTTTTTATCTTTTCTCCGATAGAAACTTTGGGGTCTCCTTGTAGTTCTTTGTGTGGATTGAATATTATGGTCATGAAGTTGTTGGATGCATATCATAGAATTAACTCATGGATACTCGTGGTGACATTGGAGTATCTAGGTGACATTAGAGTTGGTTGATGTGTGTCATATGGTGTTATTTTAGTACGAACTCTTGATAAGATCGATCGGAAAGAATAGCTTGTGTTATTTTAGTACGAACTCTAGGATAGATTGATCGGAAATAATAGCTTTGAGGTGGTTTCGTACCCTACAAACAATTTCTATCTTTTGTTCTCCGCTAATAGGAACTCGAGAGTGATTCTTTATTGCACTTTGAGGGATAATCATATGAACCAACTATGTTAGCATTGTTGAGAGATTGCACTAGTGAAAGTACAGACCCTAGGCCTCATTTTCAAGCATTGCAATACCGTTTTTGTTCCCGTTTACTATTTGCTGCCTTGCTGTTTTTATTTATTCAGATTATAAAAATATATTTCTACCATCAATATTACACTTTTATCATCATCTCTTCACCGAATTAGTGCACCTATACAATTTGCCATTGTATTGGGTGTGTTGGGGACACAAGAGATTTCTTGTATTTGGTTGCAGGTTCGTTTGAGAGAGACCATCTTCATCCTACACCTCTCACGGATTGATAAACCTTAGGTCATCCACTTGAGGGAAAATTGCTACTGTCCTACAAAACTCTGCGCTTGGAGGCCCAACACGTGTCTACAAGAATAAAGTTGCGTAGTAGACATCAATCTCTTTTCTGGTGCCGTTGCTGGGGAGGTGAGTGCTTGAAGGTATATCTTTAGATCTTGCAATTGAATCTTTTAGTTTCTTGTTTTATCACTAGTTTGGTTTATAAAAAGAAAACTACAAAAAAATGGAATTGAGGTTATCTCATATTATTCATCTCTATAATATCTTTCGTGAAAATGATGGAAAGGAAAATTGTGCTCAATTGATAGAAGAAGAATTCAATAGAATGTTTGGTATAAATGATGAGGATGATTGCAATGTTGTTAGTATGGATTCTTTAAATATCCATGATGCTAATGATATGCAAAACCATAAGCTTGGGGATGCTATGTTTGATGAAGATTGTATTTTTAATCCCCCAAGTTTTGACGAGAAAATTTATTATGATGATTGCATGCCTCCTATTTATGATGATTATATTGATGAATGTGGATTTGGAGAGGTCGTGACTTTATCTAATGATGAATCCACTATCTTGGAAGAGGTTGCAATTGATTATGAGAACAAAGTTGTTATCTATGATGATTATGGTGATGACATGTATGCTATAAAGAATAATGATAACCATGAAACTTGTCATCATGATTTTAATTTTCAATCCCATGATAGTTATTTTGTTGAGTTTGCTCCCACTACTATTCATGAGAATAAATTTGCTTATGTGGAGAGTAATAAGTTTTCTATGCTTTTATGTCATGAAAAGAATGCTTTATGTGATGGTTATATTGTTGAATTTCTTCATGATGCTACTGAAAATTATTATGAGGGAGGAACTTATGCTTGTAGGAATTGCAATAATATCAAGTTTCCTCTCTATGTTGAAAATCTTGAAGTTGTGCTTGTTTTGCCTTCCTGTGCTATTTGATTCTTGTTCCCATAAGTTGTTTGCTCAGAAAGTCCCTATGCATAGGAAGTTGGTTAGGCTTAAATGTGCTTGTCATGTGATTCATGATGCTCTCTTTATGTTTCAATTCTATCTTTTATATGAGCATCATTGAAATCATCATGCCTAGCTAAAAAGGCATTAAAAAGTGCTTGCTAGGATACAACCCAACAATTTTACCTACCGCTTTTGTGTGTTCACATGCTTATGCTACTGTAGTAATCATGTTTTATTGCTTTCGTTTCAATAAAATGCCAAGTAGGACCTTTGGGATGATCTATTGTGATAGTTGATCTGATCTTGCTGAAAAACAGAAACTTTTACGCTCAGGAAAACAATTCTCATTTCTAACAGAAGCTTGATAAAATGCCGATTCTTTTTGTAGAAGATTAATAGACAAATTTCTCAGGCTTTACTAATTTTTCAGAATTTTTGGAGTAGCAGAAGTACGGTTGGAGTACAGATTACTACAGACTGTTCTGTTTTTGATAGATTCTGCTTTCAATGCATAGTTTGCTTGTTTTCTAGTTTCTATGGCTTATATTGCTCAATATAAATTGTGGAAATGATATGATACAGTAGGCATTGTGTGGAAACAATTATGAATCCTGTCTTTGACAATACCAAAGTGAAATGGTTTGCTCTTTATCATACTAACCTATCTCACAAATTTCCGTTAAGTTTTGTGTGATTGAAGTTTTCAAGTTTTGGGTGACATGTCGATATGAGGAGAATAAGGAGTGACAAGACCCTAAGATTGGGGATGCCCAAGTCAACCCCAAGGTAATATTAAAGGAAGATCCAAACAACTAAGCTTGGGGATGCCCCGGGAGTCATCCCCTCTTTCGTCTTCAACATTATTGGTAACCTCACTTGGAGCTATGTTTTCATCCGTCACATGATATGTGTTTTTCTTGGAGCGTCAATTTATTTTGTTAGGATTTTCTTGCTGTTATTTAGGATAATGTTTTGCATCTTTTATTTCAATAAAAGTGGCAATGATAGCCTTTGCCATGCTTTTTTTGCAAGTATACATGTTGCTGTTTGAAAATAGAAAGTTTACCGTTGTTGCAAAAATTCCGTAGAAAAGTCAGAATGTGATAAAATGTTGAAACTTTTTACAAAATAAGATCTGATAAAATTTCTAAAGTGTGGTAAATTTTGATAATGTTTGTAGTTGAATAAGTATTGATACTCTTGCATTCTTTACAGATTGTACTGTTTTGGCAGATTGCTGTTATATTTCCATTGTTTGCATATGCTTGCTTGTTTAATGATCCTATTTGAGGATAGGAGTATTAAATTTGCAGAGGCATTTAGTATGCAATGTTCAACAATAATTTTAGTGATTTGCTACAGTAGAGAATGATAAGGTTTTTGCATTGGTTTATACTACTTATCTCACGAGTTCTTGTTGAGTTTTGTGTGGATGAAGCTTTTGAGATTTAGGGTAACCGTGATATAAAAGGAATTAAGGATACACAAAAGCTCAAGCTTGGGGATGCCCAAGGCATCCCAAGATAATATTTCAAGAAGTCTCCAGCATCTAAACTTGGGGATGCCCCGGTAGGCATCCCACCTTTCTTCTTCAACAATTATCGGTTAGTATCGGTTGAGCCTAAGTTTTTGCTTCTTCACATGATGTGTGCTATTCTTGGAATGTCATTTTATTTTGTTTTGCTTGATGTTTCAATAAAATGCTTAGATCTGAAAGTTTTTGAATAAGAGAGATTCCTCAAATAGCTACCTATTTAGTTAACTACTCGCTTGATCTTCACTTATATCTTTTTTTGGAGTAGCTTGTCATTTGCTCTTGTGCTTCACTTATATCCTATGAGTAAATTGTTGAATAAATTGAATATCATGAAGTTGAAATCATATCATGCCTAGTGGTAGCTTCACATTGGGTTTAGAAAGTGAAATCTTTTGAGGCTTGACAATCACAATATTGGTCATACAAGCAATTCACGAATAATTAGTATAAGGAAGAGAACTTTCACATGCAAATACACTATCATGGAAATCTTTTGTGATTATGAGCCCCCATCAAAATATTATATGCCAAAATTGTTGATGTTGGACAAGGAAGACAACATAATGGTTTATGTCTGTTCATATTCACATAGAATTTATATTGTCATAGATCCTTCAACATGTGGTGCTTGCCCACCATCTTTGCTAGCCAAAAGTTCCGCACCAAGTAGAGATACTACCTGTGCATCCAAAAACCCTTAAACCCAAATCTTATTTTCAAGAGTCCACCATACCTACCTAAGGATTGAGCAAGATTCTTCAAGTAAGTTGTCATCAGTGCAATAAGGCAATAAAAATTGCTTCTAAAAGTGTGAGATCATTTAATGTAAGAGAAAATTGAGCGTTGTACAAACTTGTGATGGCAAAGAATAAAAGCGACAGACTGCATAATAAAGGTTTCTATCATAAGGGGCAATACAACATGACGTTCTTTTGCGCTAAGGGGTTGAGCATACAAACAAATAAGTGCATGGCAACCTCTGCTTCCCTCTGCGAAGGGCCTTATCTTTTACTTTTCACTATTTACTTTTATGCAAAGATTCAAAGTTTTTCTCTCTGTTCCTTTTTATTTTTCTATTTTGGCAAGCATCATGTGGTGAGGAAAGATATAGGCACATATGTCCAATTGAATATGGGTAGCATGAGTTATTATTGTTGATATCACCCTTGAGGTGAATACATTGGGAGGCAAAACAATAAGCCCCTATCTTTCTATGTGTCCGGTTGAAACGTTTTGCTCATGGGTACGCAGTGAGTGCTAGCAATCATAGAAGACTATATGATGGTTGAGTATGTGGAGATCTTACTTAAACTCTGTTGAATAAGTTGAATTACAATTGCTTGGTGACTGATAACTTAGGTTGTTGAGTTTCAAGAGAGCTCATAGTTTGAACCTTAACATGTGAATTGGTTGCTACTATGACATGAGAAGTTTTATAAGAAAGAATTTATGTTATGATGCTAGGAAAAGTGATTGAAATTGTCATTGATCAAACTTGTGCACTTTGCTAGCATTCACACTTCATAAATTATTTCTTTTATCATTTACCTACTTGAGAACGGGTAGGAATTAAGCTCGGGGATGCTGATACGTCTCCAACGTATCTATAATTTATGAAGCATTCATGCTAATATATTATCATTCTTGGATGTTTTACAATCATTTTATAGCAACTTTATATCATTTTGGGGACTAACCTATTGAACCAGTGCCCAGTGCCAGTTGCTGTTACATCGCATCAAATCAATATCAAACGGCGTCCAAACACCATGAAACTTTTTGTGGATTTTTTATGGACCAAAACACTTCCAATGGGCCAGAGCTACACCTGGGGGTGCCCCGAGGGGGCACAACCCACCAGGGTGCGCCTGGGCCCCAAGGCGCGCCCAGGTGGGTTGTGCCCACCTCGGTGGCCTTCCGTAGCCCTTCTTTGCACTATAAATTCCCAAATATTCCGAAACCCTTCGGGGTTAACCTAGATCAGAAGTTCCGCCGCCATAAGGCTCTGTAGCCACCAAAAACCAGTCTAGAACCATTTCGGCATCCTGCCTGTCGGGGAGGCTGATCGGACCCACGAACACCTATGGGACCGGCGGACCGAGTCCCTTTTGGTTCGGAGGGGGCGGAGATCGCACGAAGAGCGGATCGAGGCGAAGCACACGAGCAGTTTACCCAGCGTCGGAGCTCTCCGGAGAGATAATACTCCTACTGCTGCTTGTCTGATTGTATTGTGTTCTTGCTAGGGAGCGATGAGAGCTACAAGACCTAGCGTGAGTGTTCTCTGGTCACGTTGGAATCGAACCGACCCAAAAACCCGGAAGGAACTGATCGACTGACCAACCCCCTCTACGTTGCGCATGGGCCTCCTATTATATGATCAAAGGGGCTCCGACAGGTGGCAACGTAGATGAGGGTACAAATGGAAAAACAGTAGTTGGTACACCTACTTGAACAAAGGTATGCGGTGTATTCTACCTAACCACGGCGGCAAGGGACAAAAGCATTAAATGCCCGCCCCTCGTCGCCTAAACAAAGGCAACAGGGACCGTCAGAGCGCCATCGTCGCCACGATGGCAAGCTTGTCAGCGCCGCTTATCGCTGCTCCCCGCTGGCTGCACAGCCTCTTGACACGCGCGCATGGAATGGTCCCATGGCGACACGTTGGTGGGTGAGCTGGAGCGGAGATGAAGAGAGGTTGTCTGCCGCGGCAAGTGCCTTGCCGCGGCTGAATCCTTGTCGCGTCCGGAGGCTTGTCGCTCTCCGAGCCTTCCCGGCAAGCTCCTCTTGCCGGGGTCTTGTCTTCGTGTGCCTTGAGTGGCCTTCCCGGCAAGCTCCTCTTGCCGGGGCCTTGTCTTCTTGGTTAAATACTTTGTTCTTGAATGGCTCCAAAGGAACCACGGAGGATCTTGGCGTTGACCAGGCAAGCCTTGCCGCGGGGTGCTGCAACTGCCCGTGCACGAGTTCGGGATACTAGGGTACCCCTACTCTAGTACACCGACAGGAGCCCCCGGGCCTGGGCCACACACGGTGCCGAGCGCTGTTGGGCCAGGCCCAAAACAGTGCACGGTCACACGCGGCCTTGATCACGCCGTAACTCACCCCGGACCCACCACGTCCCCCACTAACGGCACGCACCGAACGTGGCGTCGTGTGAGAGATCGTGGGCGAGGTCGTGGGGGTTTCTTTATTAGGAAAAGCGGAACGTCCGCCCCCTCTCCCTCCTTATAAACAGGGGAAACAGGGGCAGGTCGCCCACCTCGCCATTGCTGTCTTGTCCTGAAAACCATCGCTGCTCCCCCCCTTCTTCTCTAGTGCGAAGAGAGCAGCGCTCCGCCCCCTTTCGCCACAGCGCCATCAACGCCGTCGGTCTCCTCCACCGCCTCCGCCATGGCTCCGAAAGCCGACAAGGGGAAGGGCATGAAATCGGCCGAGGCGCAGCGGCTCACCGCGCTGCGAAAGGAGCGGGCCATCTTCTCCCCCCAGCTCGACGCAAAGGAGCTGAGGAAGGGCTACTACCTCTTTTGGTCGACGGAGACGCGTGCGCATCCGGCGCGAAGGTATTTCCCCGCCACCGCTTCGGAACTAGCCCCAACTGGGTACCCGTTCTTTGCGTTTTTCTTCTATTGCGGGCTCTGTCCCCCCTTTTCTGAATTCTTCTGCGACATTATGAACACCTACGGGTTCTGTCTCCTTGATTTCACCCCCAACGCCATCCTGACCATGGCAGTTTTCGCACACCTTTGCGAAAACTTTGTCTGGATCCACCCAAATGTAGCTCTCTTCCGCCACTTCTTCATGCCCCGCGTTGAGAGAGGGGAGCCGCTTGCCGGAGGGATTGCTTGGGTCTCCAGGGTCGGCAAGAAGGAGGCCTATCTGGAAGGATTGTTCCGTAGCAAATGGGAGGATTGGAGAGCCAATTGGTGTCGGATCGTTGAGGAGAACCCGCAGCCCTTCACTGCCCTGCGCCAAACCCCAATAGTGCGCGGCAACGATTGGAGCAACTTGGCGCCGGAAGATGCTAGGTTGAAGATTGTTGTGACCCGGATCTTGCGCCTCAGGCTTGCCGGACTCATCAGAGGCGCAGCTTGGCTGGATTTCCTTCGCCGCAGACGCTCCCTTGCAGGAGAGGAGGAGACCTGCTTGGGAGTTCCAAAACGCAGCGGACATCATGAGGCTGCGCCCGGGCCTCAACTGGAATTTTACTGTCTTGGAGTTAGATGCGATGCTGCTAGAGCTATTCAAGCATGACCCCGATCACCCCGAGTGGTTTAGGTTGCCGAGGGGGGTCGTCCCATTGTGCAACAACTCTGCGCTCGACCGCATCCGTGCCATGATGCCGTTGTGCGATTCTCATGGGATCGTGCCAACCTGGCAAGAGCCTTCCGATGACATCGTGTGGCAGTTCTTCGACAGCTTGGAAGAAATGCCGATCCGCCCCGACGAGCAGAAAAAGCTCACCCGCGACACCACCAACGAAGAGATGGTGCTTGCCACAAGGTTGGAGGAGGCGGCAGCAGCTGCTGCCGCTGGCGTCTTCGGGTACACCGTGGAGGAGGCAGTTGCAGCAGAGGCGGCAAGCCTTGCCGAGCGAAGGGAGTTCGCCGGTGAGGACGAGCTTGTCAACCCGAGGCCGAGTCGAGCGAACCAGCCGAGGGCGCTTCTTCCCCACCATCCGCGGCTTGCCGCAACGGAGCCTCCCTCCGCCAAAGAAGCGCCTCCGCAAGGCCGGAGATTTAGACGGGCGGCAGACGGGCCCACAACAGAAGCGCCACATGACGCGCTTACTCAAGGGTAAGCGATGTTGCCAGGAGCACCCCACACTGCTTACATACCGGGCGGGATCCTCCTGTGCCACCGCCGACACCTCCGCCAAGCGGCCAAGAGAGCCCACTCCTCCGCCTGTCAGACCGGAGGCGAGCCGGAGTTTGATTTCTCCGCCCAGCTCCGAGGAGGAAGAAGAAGAGTAAGCTTCAATATTGTGCTTGTATTTCTTCAATTTTGTTGCTTCATCTTGAATCTGATTTGCTTGCTTCTGAACTCTTTCCTTTTCGTGACGCTATCCTGCAGAGCGTCGAAGAGAGCCAAGACCCGGTGGTCGCTGTTGAGGATGATCCACCTGCGGGCAACAGAGGCGTCTCGAGACCCCTTGCGGACCCGGCAACCCTTCCTCAGAGCAGCCCCCAGCACAGCCCCCAGAGTAAGTATGCGGTTTTCTCCTTACTGTTACGTGTGCATGGGTGCTCCTTCTTCGTTGATATCTGACTGTTGGTTTGTGTAGGAGCAGAGCAGCCACATCAGGAGGGCCCGGAGGCCGCCCCCGAAATTCTATCTTCTTCGACTACGCCGCCAAGGGAGGATCCTCCGGCAAGGGAGACTACTCTGCAAGGGACAAGACCAAGTGATCCTCCAAAGTGGTCGAGACCATGGCTGCAGATCCCATTGCAGGTAATCCTCTTGCGCGAAAAATTTCTCTTGGGCTTGTTTTCTTCTGCTTTTTCTTTTGAACATTTGCTTGACTGTTCTTTTCTTTGTCTCGACGCAGAGCCGATGGAGACCGAGGTCGCCGGCGAGGAGGACGCTACAAGGCAACACCGACGAAGCCGTCGTGGGAGAAGAAGCCGGCGCTGACGAGCCTGCTGGCAAAGAGGCCACCGAGGCTGCCGCCGCAGAAGCTGGCGAGGGGTCTGGCGATTGCACTGACGGCCCTGGGGCCGTAGGAGCGCCAGGCGCTACACCGACCGCTGATTCCCCTGCCGCTGCTGCAGCGTCAGGCTCCGAAGAGCCCCAGCCCGGCGCCTACTTGAAGGCCGGCGACGGCGTCTTCATCAAGCTCCCATGGGAGTCGAGCTCCAGGGCGCCGGTCGAAGGAGAGACCTTCCATGGAGAGCTGCTCGCCTCATTGGCCGACGCTGGTGGACGCGCCAAGCAGCGAAGCGGCGAGTCGAGGAGGAGCAACTCGAAGAAGCTGTTGTGGCTCTACCGCGCCTCGACAAGCCAAGTTGGAGCCCCGGGAAGCACTTGTCGCGAGGGCGGGAGCAGACATGGAGAAGCGCGCGGAGGAGCTCCGGGGCCGCAACCAGGAAGCTCTCCGGTCCTTGGCGGAGGAGCGGGAGCAACTCGCCGAGGAGCGCACGGCCTTCATCCTCGAGAAGGCCGCGGCTGAGGAGGAGCAGCGGCTTGCCGCCGAGAAGCTGTCCGCGCAGGAAAGCGAGCTGGCGCAGCGGAAGGTCAACCTGGACAGCCACGAGGAAGAGCTTGTCGCGCACGAGGAGTCACTTGGCGGGGCTCTTAAGGAAGCGAAGGATGCTGCCGCAGCCGCCGAGGCCGCCAAGAAAGAGTTGGAGATGAAGGTGACGCAGCTGGAGGCCGCCTCGGAAGAGCGGCGAGGAGCTTGCTGCGCTCAAGCACGAGCGCGAGAAGGACGCCTACACTCTTGGCGAGCTGCAGGGCCGCCTCGCCGATAGGAGCAAGGAGATCGACGCTGCCAAGGATTCCAAGGCTGATCTTGAGCTGAAGCTGACCACTCTGACGCAGACGCTGGACGACGCCAAGGAGCGGGAAGTGGGCCTGTTGGAGCAGATCAAGGCCAACGAGGAGCTGCTGGCGAACGCTGTTGCCAGCTAGAGCACCTTGAGGGAGAGTGTGGAGCACTGGACCGAAGGTCTCGTGGATATTGCTGCCGCCATCCACAACGAGCTGATGGAGCTGGGGATGGTGGATCTCGGATACTCCTCCGACGAGCACCTCCAACCCAGCGCCAAGCTTAGCTTATTCTTCAAGGGCATGGTGACGGCTCTCCAGCGACTCCGGGAAGAGATCCCAAAGCAGCTGGCCGAGGAATCGCGCCAGTGCGTGCAGGAGCCCTCGAAGGTGTTGATGAAGGTGGCCTTCCGCAATCCAGGCCTCAACCTCAACGGGCGCCCTCGGATCCTTGCCGCCAGATGCCGATGTGGAGGCGCTCAAAGCCCTTGTCGCACCCATTGTGGACAAGGTGGGCAAGATCAAGCGGGTTGATGGCGACCGCGTAGACTAGGCCGCCAATTTTATCTTTCCCTTGTCGCTGCTGATCATGTTTAGAACAATTTATTAGATCTGCGACAAGTTATTTTGTAATATAATTCTATGTTAGGCGATGATTGCAATGTTATTTCCTTTACTTGATTTCTTCCTTTGTACGTTTTTACCCTATGCTTTTAGGGAACTTGTCGGTGCAGGCACCTTTGTCATGAAGGCCGAGTCGGAACGTCAAGACTGGCCGACGATGCCGCCCCGACAAGCAACCTTGTCGCGACTAGCTGCAGCTCACTTAAGTTGTTGAGCGGACTCGAAACAAAGTAAGGGCGCGACTAGCCGCGAGTTGGTTCCTCCGCGCACAGGTTTTCCATACAAAGTACTATCATTCGAGGAAGATAACTTAAAAATTTAAGAACTGATTGCTCAAACTTGGGCAACTTAGCTTTTCTGTCGTCTGCTTCCCGACATATGAAACTTCCTCGAGCAACGCTTGGTCCATAGTATTATCTTCTCCTCCCCTGGTTAACTTGTGCGCGAGGGAACCTTCCTTTCTTTGAGAAAAGAGAAAGAAGAGAAAATAAAGTTATGGAGCCCAGTGACTCGATATTGCTTACCGGTGTGGGTGCTGCACAAAGTGTTAGCCAAAACATGCAATAAAATGATGAAAGCATGAATTTGGCAAGTTGTGCGCAACACTGAGCTTTACTGATGCACGGGGTCTGCATCCGGCTTTGTACAAAGGATTACATGCAACAGCGGCAAGACTTGTACAAAAGGTGGTTGCCGGAACAGGTTCCGGCAACCGCGCCCTACGGGTAAAACTTACGAAGATGCTCAATGTTCCAGGAGTTGCTCACCGGAATGCCATCTTCGGTCTCAAGGCGAACAGCGCCAGGCCTAGTGACTCGTTTCACCCGATAAGGGCCTTCCCACCGGTGTCAACTTGTTTGAATTCTTGGCGGACTGAACACGCCGAAGAACAAGGTCGCCTTCCTCGAGGCTTCTGGCACTAACTTTGCGGCTATGGTAGCGACGCAAAGCTTGCTGGTAACGAGCAGCTCGTACAGCTGCCTGAAGACGATCTTCCTCATGGAGCAGCGCGTCATCTTGTCGCAGCTGCTCTTGCTCAAGCTCATCATAAGCGAGCACTCGAGGTGATCCATATACGAGTTCCGTGGGGAGAACTGCCTCTGCTCCATAGACTAGAGCAAAAGGTGTCTGGCCAGTGGCTCGATTTGGCGTCGCCCTGATCGACCAAAGAACCACCGGCAGCTCCTCAATCCAGTTTCTTCCGCACTTGTGCAGCCTGTCGAAAGTCCTGGTCTTGAGTCCGCGCAACACTTCGGCATTTGCCCTCTCGCTTGACCGCTTGCTTCTCGGATAAGCAATGAAGCAAAGCAGACCTTCGCGCCAAGATCTTGGGCGTCTTGCATGAAGGTGCGATCAGAAATTGTGTGCCGTTGTCGGTGATGATCCCGTTAGGGATTCAAACGACAAACAATCGACCGAGGAACTTGATCACGATTGTCTGTCACCTTCCTCATCGCTTCCACTTCCGGCACTTTGTGAACTTGTCGATCATGACGCATACAAGTACTCAAAGCCCCGACAGCTCGGGAAGGGGCCGAGAATGTCGAGCCCTGCACCGAAAATGGCCGTGATAAAGGGATCGTCTCGAGAGCTTGAGCTGGTTGGTGTATCTCGCTTGGAATGGAACCGCACGCTTCACACTTGGTTACTTGTGCAGTTGCATCCGGAGGGCTGTCGGCCAAAAGAAACCTTGCCGAACGCTTTGCCGGCAAGTGCTCGCACCAATGTGGTGACCACATATGCCTCCATGTATCTTCGCCAACAGCTTTTGTCCGTCTTCCCGGTGAATACACTTCAATTTCACACCGTTGAGTCTCATACATGCAGGTGTCTTTGTCGACAAACCGGTACATACTTGACTGTCGGGCTACTCTTTCCGCTTCTTCTTGCTCTTCGGGAAGTTCTCCGTCTTCAAGGAAATGGACAATCTGCTGCGCCCATGCTGGAGCTTGCGGCTCGACAACAAGGACTAAAGGCACATCTGCTGCTGCGGGAACATCAGCTTCTACGGGAGCGTCTGCTTCAACGAAACAAACCCTGGGGCTTGTCGAAGCAGACTGCCCCTCAGCATTCTTGGTGTCGATCTTGGGGACCTTCTTGGCGGCGGCTTCGGGAAGCTCTGCCGGAAAGTAGTCACCGGAGATCAACTTCCTCTTCTTGTTCTGTCCAGTTGATGGTGTTACGGTTGGCTGAGTTAGCTTGAGCACAAAAATCCCTGGTTCCACAGGCAACTTAAGTGCAGCGCACTTTGACAGGCCATCAGCAATATCATTCCGAGCTCTTGGAACATGTTCCATTTGTAGGCCGTCAAAGTGTTCTTCTAGCTTTCTCACTTCATCAACGTAGGCTTCCATCAATGGACTCTGATAATCTTTGTTCACTTGGCGGACGACAAGCTGCGAGTCACCCCTGACAATAAGCTTCCTAATCCCAAGGTCTCATCGCAATCTCGAGACCGCAAGCAAACCTTCATATTCTATTGTATTGTTTGTTGCTTGCTCCTTGGGAAAATGCATTTGGACTATGTACTTGAGGTGCTCTCCGGTGGGTGCTATAAGCAGCACGCCAAAGACCGGGCGCCTTGCAGCGAGAAGGCACCATCAAAGTACATCACCACTCTTTGCTCGCTTCCTTGACGGGATGCTCGTCTCTGGAATTTCTTCATCTTGCGTTGGGGTCCATTCCGCTATGAACTCTGCCAATGCTCTGCTTTGGATACTTGAAGTGCTTTCAAACTTGAGGCCAAAGCTTGACAGTTCCAGTGCCCACTCGACAATCCTGCCTGTCGCTTCTGGATTTTGCAGTATCCTCTTCAGCGGAAAACGAGTGACAACTGTGATCTCATGTGCCTGAAAGTAATGGCGCAGCTTTCTCGAGGCCATGAGAAGGCCGAAAAGCAATTTCTGCACTCCAGAGTACCTTGATCTAGCCCCCTGCAGAAGGGAACTGACAAAGTAAACTGGGCGCTGCACCATCCTTTTCTCAGAATCGCTCATGTGTCTCAAGCAGATCCGTCCTTGTCGGGACCAGAGCTTGCCGTGAAGCCCCTCGCTTGTCGCTGGATGTGTCTCGCCGTGGTTGCTAGCTCATCATCCGCCTCCCTCTCCGCTACATTAACGCAGCACTAACCACTTGATTGGTTGCCGCTATATATAGCAGCAACTTCTCTAGTGGCTTAGGTGCGACAAGTGTTGGAGTGGAGGACAGTATCTCTTCAAGTCTGCAGCGCTGCCTCCGCTTCCGGAGTCCATTGCATCGGACCTGCCTTTTTCAAGATTTTGAAAATGGCGAGCGCTTCAGCAGATCTAGAGATAAACTCGCCGAGAGCAGCTACGCAACCGGCAAGCCTTCAGACATCCTTGACGCGCTTTGGTGCTTCAATCTGCTCAATGGCCTTGATCTTGTCGGGATTGGCTTCAATTCCCCTGCTGAGACACGAAGAACCCGAGAAGCTTGCCGGAAGGGACTCCAAACACGCACTTCTCGGGGTGAGAATGAGGTTGATCTTGCGCAGATTTGCAAAGGTCTCATCCAAATCTTGAACCAGAGTTGCTTTGTCCTTGCTCTTGACCACTATGTCATCCATGTAGGCTTCTACATTTACGTGCATTTATGCTCAAAAGCGTCATGGACTACTCTTGCAAACGTTGAACCAGCATTCTTCAAACCGAAAGGCATCCGTATGAAACAGTATGTGCCACATGGAGTAATGAATGCGGTTTTTTCCTCATCCTCTTCTGCCATGAAGATCTGATGATATCCTGAGTATGCATCAAGAAATGAAAGAAAATCACATCCAGCCATGGAGTCAACAATCTGGTCGATGCGCGGCAAGGGAAATGGATCTTTGGGACAAGCTTTATTGACATCTGTAAAGTCGATAGAAAGCCTCCATTTCCCATTAGCCTTGCGCACAACTACATGATTGGCCAACCACGTAGGATGGAGCACTCCTCTGACAAGGCCTGCTGCTTCCAGTTTCTTGATCTCTTCTGCGATGAACTCTTGACGCTCCACTGCTTGTTTCTCGACTTTACGCTTGACGGGCGCGCGATGAGGACAAAGCGGCAAGACGGTGCTCAATTACTTTCACAGGAACCCGGGGATGTCGACGGTTGCCACGCAAACACGCCGACGTTAAGCCATTGTGAGCAACGAGCGCCTTCTTCCTATTTAGGGTCGAGAGGCACCGATGGTGAAGGTACCACCAGTCTGCCCTCCTTGGCGGACACCTTCTTGGTCTTTGGCGGAGCTGCCATCGTCTTCTTGCACTTGCCGGTGGAGCTCGATGGTGCATCCTCGACGGTAGCGCAGCACTCCGAAGAGGTGCGTTTGCCGGAGTGGGCATCAGAGCTCTTGCCGGACTTGGTCTTTTCTTCCCCCCGGGAGCTTCAATGGCAAGTGTCTTGCTTTCTGTCGCAGCTGCTGCTTCTCGGTAGATCTTGTCGGCGCAGATAAGAGCATCTTTCTTGTCGCCAGGGACAGAGATGATGCTTATCGGGCCTGGCATCTTCAGGAGGTTGTAGGCATAGTGAGAGGCTGCCATGAATTTGGCGAGTGCTGGATGGCCAAGTATTCCATTGTAGGGCAATGGAAAGTCAGCAACATCAAAGGTGACCCTCTCAGTCCTGAAGTTCAACTCGCTGCCGAATGTTACCGGCAACATGATCTTTCCCTTCGGTTTTCTCCTTCCCAGATTGATTCCTTGGAATGTGCCAGTCTCTTCGAGCTCGCTGTCAGGGATCTGAAGCTTCTGGAGCACCGCGGAGGAGATCAGGTTTAAGCCGGCCCCGCCGTCAACTAGCATCTTGGTGACCTTGAGGTTGCGGATAGTTGGTGAAACCAACATCGGCAAGCACCGACCGATTATGCGATCAGGGTGGTCCTCAATATCAAAGATGATAGGCGTGCTGGACCACTTCAGAGGCTTGCGTGACTCTACGGATGGTTCGGTTGCATTAACTTCCCGCATCCACTGCTTGAGTTGGCGGTGGGAAGTATGCAGGGAAGCACCTCCGTCAACGCAGAGGACCTCTGTAGCTTTCTGAAACTCCTGCTCATCGGCCTCGTCATCATCCATGTCTTCATCGTCGTCGTCATCTTCATCCTTGTCGCAGCCGCGGGGAGGACTGTCTCCTTGCCGCTACTTGGCCTTGCCGCGGCGCCCTCCCCGGCCGGGACGTTTCTTGCTGGCTCCTCCAGCACCTTCTTGGGCCTTCTCCTTGTCGCGCTTCGTACTCAGCTTTACGCTGTTCAACAAGCTGCTAGACCTTCTTGCAGCTCGAGGTCATGACCCTTGGTGCGGTGGATCTTGCAAGATCGCTTGCCGGAGCCGTCCCCGCTTGTCGGCGGCCGCAACAGTTGGTGGTTACGCCAGCGGCAACCTCCTTGCCGGAGCTACCAGCCTTGGCGTTCTTGTCGCCACCTCCGTTGCCGGACTGCTCGACGACTAGCACATCTCTGCCTTTCTTCTTCCTGTTGCCCCGCCGCTGGCTCTTCTTTGCCGGGGCAGTCTCTTCACTGTCGGATCCTCCTGCTTCGATATTATCTCCGGGGAGTATTCTCCCCTCCTCAGCACATGCACACTTGTCGGCCAGGGCGTATAGCTCACTGACGTCTCTGATCTTGCACATCGCCATCTCCTCCCGCATCCTGCGGTTCCGCGACGCTCGATGGAACGCTACCGGTCACCGTGGCAGGGTGGACATCCGGGATGTTGTGCTGTACACGGCTGAATCTCTGAATATACTTGCGAGGGCTCTCCTTCGCTCGGGCGGCGAGATGAAGGTCGCTTTCTTAGCCATGGGGTTTGTGGCACGCTGTAAAGGCGCCGACAAACCGATGGCATAGATCTGCCCAAGAAGATATGGAGTTGTCCGGCAAGTGCATGAGCCAGGACGACATTGGGTTTGAGCACCGGTGGGAAGTAGTTGGCAAGGATCTTGTCGTCTCGTCCCCGCAGCTGCACCGCGATGGTGTAGATCTGAGGAACTCCGACGTGCGTGTTGCCGTTGTACTTCTCCGATGACGTCGGCTCGAAGTTTTTCTTCTTTGGGCCATCGGACTTGCCGCAGCTCACGAGTGAACGTAGGGCAACCTACCGTGGTACGGCAAGTCGCTGGTTCTCTGGCGCGTGCATGTCAACAGAGGGCCCAGCGCGCTTGTCGGATTGACGTCGCGCTTCTCTTGGCGCCGATGCGAGTTCGAGCGTCCTCTTCTTGTCGATCGTGTAGCACTTGGCGCTGATCGCGATGAGCTCGTGGATCCGATGACGCAGTGGAGTCGCTGTCGAGGTGGATCCGGCGAGTCGGCGACCTTGGCCTTCGGGGCGGAGAGTGCATGGTGGTTGCACCCCCACCGGTCTTGTCGCCACCGGCTCGCGCTTGGCGTTCCTGCCGCGGCAGCGACGCACTCAGTTGCCGCGGAGCGTCGCCGTTGGCGAAGCCTATGAGACTCTGTATGGTGGCCCTCCACTCGTCGACCTTGTCGGCCGTTGGAGGGTAATCGAGGAGCAGTTGAGCTCTCGCCAGAGCTTCCGCTGGAGTAGTGGGTGGAAATGGTGAACGGTGCAAGGAGCGGGATATGCTCGGACTTCTAACTATGTTAAAAGGAGCAGCATCCCGTCCAGGCGACCGTATCTCGCTCGTGCCAGCATGTTGGCGTGCACGCTGGTCTTGAGGGCCTCGAGATCCTCCAGCTCGGTCTTGATCCAACGGCGTATGGTATTGTGAATACCATGACGCTGTTGGTCCCGCTGCTCTGAGATGGGCGCGGGACATGTACGGACGCCGAGGTTTGCGCGGCCTTGTCCTTGGACCTGGCAGCGTCACGAACTCCTTCACCGGTGCCCGTTCTTCCGCCAGCGTCTGCTCCACCACCCGTTTGCTCCGGTGATGGTGGGTTCGGCGCGGACGGCTCCGCTGCCGCCGAAGCCTTCTTCTTCGGTGGCATGTTGATGAAGACGTTGAAGATGATGAAGATGTTGCTCGTGTGAACGCTGGATCAGGTTCACACAGCCTCGACGCTTCTACAGCGCGCGCCAAAGATGTCGGGGAGGCTGATCGGACCCGCGAACACCTATGGGACCGGCGGGCCGAGTCCCTTTGGTTCGGAGGGGGCGGAGATCGCACGAAGAGCGGATCGAGGCGGCACACGAGCAGTTTACCCAGCTTCGGAGCTCTCCGGAGAGATAATACTCCTACTGCTGCTTGTCTGATTGTATTGTGTTCTTGCTAGGGAGCGATGAGAGCTACAAGACCTAGCATGAGTGTTCTCTGGTCACGTTGGAATCGAACCGACCCAAAAACCCGGAGGGAACTGATCGACCGACCAACCCCCTCTACGTTGCGCATGGGCCTCCTTTTATATGCTCAAAGGGGCTCCGACAGGTGGCAACGTAGATGAGGGTACAAATGGAAAAACAATAGTTGGTACACCTACTTGAACGGTGTATAGTGTATTCTACCTAACCCTGACGGCAAGGGACAAAAGCATTAAATGCCCGTCCCTGTCGCCTAAACGATCTGTGAGGACCGTCAGAGCGCCACCGTTCGCCACGATGGCAAGCTTGTCACGCCGCTTATCGCTGCTCCCCGCTGCCTGACCCTCTTGACCTGTGGCGCATGGAATGGTCCCATGGCGACACGTTGGTGGGTGAGCTGGAGCAGAGATGAAGAGAGGTTGTCTGCCGCGGCAAGTGCCTTGCCGCGGCTGAATCCTTGTCGCGTCCGGAGGCTTGTCGCTCTCTGAGCCTTCCCGGCAAGCTTCTCTTGCCGGGGTCTTGTCTTCTGCGTGCCTTGAATGGCCTTCCCGGCAAGCTCCTTTGCCGGGGCCTTGTCTTCTTGGTTAAATACTTTGTTCTTGAATAGCTCCAAAGGAACCACGGAGGATCTTGGCGGTGACCAGGCAAGCCTTGCCGAGGGGTGCTGCAACTGCCCGTGCACGAGTTCGGGATACTAGGGTACCCCTACTCTAGTACACCGACACTGCCGGAGGGGGGAATCATCTTCGGTGGCTATCTTCATCTTCCCGGCGGCCACCACGATGAGGGTTTGTACCAGTAGCTATGTGTTTAATCTCTCTCTCTCTCTTGTGATCTATATCATGGGCTTTGTTAACATAGATGGATCATATGATGTTTCTCCCCACTATACTCTTGTTGTGATGAATTGAGTCTTTATCCTTTGAAGTTTTGTCTTGTCTGATTGAATATTTAGATACGAGAACACATGATGTATGTCTTTTGGTATGAATACTTGAGCTGACAATGGGGTATCATATTGATTCACTTGATGTATATTATGTGATACGTCTCCAACGTATCTATAATTTTTGATTGCTCCATGCTATATTATCTACTGTTTTGGACCATATTTGGCTTTATTTTCCACTTTTATATTACTTTTGGGACTAATCTATTAACCGGAGGCCCAACCCAGAATTGCTGTTTTTTTGCCTATTTCAGTGTTTCGAAGAAACGGAATATCAAACGGAGTCCAAACGGAATGAAACCTTCGGGAACGTGATTTTCTCAACAAATATGATCCAGGAGACTTTGACCCTCCGTCAAGAAAGGAGGGAGGCGGCCACGAGTGTGGAGGGCGCCCCCTAGGGCGCGCCCCCTGCCTCGTGGGCCCCCCTTTGCTCCACCAACGTACTACTTCGTCCTATATATACCTACGTAACCCCAAACGATCAGATACAGAGCCAAAAACCTAATTCCACCACCGCAACCTTCTGTACCCACGAGATCCCATCTTGGGGCCTGTTAGGAGCTCATGGGAAGGGGAATCCACCACGGAGGGCTTCTACATCATCACCATAGCCCCTCCGATGAAGTGTGAGTAGTTTACCTCAGACCTTCGGTCCATAGTTAGTAGCTAGATGGCTTCTTCTCTCTTTTTGGATCTCAATACAATGTTCTCCCCCTCTCTCATGGAGATCTATTCGATGTAATCTTCTTTTTGCAGTGTGTTTGTTGAGACCGATGAATTGTGGGTTTATGATCAAGATTATCTATTAACACTATTTGAATCTTCTCTGAATTCTTTTATGTATGATTGGTTATCTTTGCAAGTCTCTTCGAATTATCAGTTTGGTTTGGCCTACTAGATTGGTTTTTCTTGCAATGGGAGAAGTGCTTAGCTTTGGGTTCAATCTTGCGGTGTCCTTTCCCGGTGTGATGAGGGGCAGCAAGGCACGTATTGTATTGTTGCCATCGAGGATAACAATATGGGGTTTTATCATATTGCATGAATTTATCCTCTACATCATGGCATCTTGCTTAAGGCGTTACTCTTTTTCTTGAACTTAATACTCTAGATGCATCTTTGGATAGCGGTCAATGAGTGGAGTAATAGTAGTAGATGCAAGCAGAGTCGGTTTACTTGTCTCGGACGTGATGCCTATATACATGATCATACCTAGATACTCTCATAACTATGATCAATTACACAATTGCTCAACAGTAATTTGTTCACCCACCGTAGAATACTTATGCTCTTGAGAGAAGCCACTAGTGAAATCTATGGCCCGCGGGTCTATTCTCATCATATCAATCATCCATCACTTTATTATTGCTTTGCTTTTTTACTTTACCTTTTATTTTTACTTTGCATCTTTATACCAAAAATACCAAAAATATTATCTATCATCTCTATCAGATCTCACTCTCGTAAGTGACCGTGAAGGGATTGACAACCCCTAATCGTGTTGGTTGCGTTGAGCTATTTGTTTTGTGTAGGTACGAGGGACTCGCTCGTAGCCTCCTATTGGATTGATACCTTGGTTCTCAAAAACTGAGGGAAATACTTACTCTACTCTGCTGCATCACCCTTTCTCAAGGAAATCCAACGCAGTGCTCAAGAGGTAGCAGGAAGATTTCTGGCGCCGTTGCCAAGGAGGTCTACGCAAAAGTCAACATACCAAGTACCCATCACAATCCCTTATCTCTCGCATTACATTATTTGCCATTTGCCTCTCGTTTTCCTCTCCCCCACTTCACCCTTGTCGTTTTATTCGCCCTCTCTTTTCCGTTTGCCTTTTTCTCGATCGCTTGTCGTTATGGCTAGTCTTATATCCTCTCCGTTGTCTCCCGAGAATGAAGTCTTAAATTTTAAACAAAGGGAGGGAGAAAATATAAAACACGCTTGGTATAGAATTTGCAATGCTCAAAATAGATCTACCAGGAAGCAATCTACTTCAGTTCTTCTCCGCAATTTTTATGTGGGTGCTAATCCTTGGTATAGATATATCCTTGTTACCATTAACGGAGGGAATTTCTTGGGTAGCCACACTTTTGACTCTTATAATGCTATGATAGATTTATTTGGCTCACCACCTCTTTTGGTTAATGGAACTATGTTAACTTTGGAGCATGTAATGCAAATACTTGAAATTATTGAAAATAAAGTTGCTACCGTTGAGTTAATCGAAAATCTAGATAAAAAGATCCACAATCAAATTACCCAATATGGATCTAAGGTAGGAGTAACTTTGAAAAATATTAAGGAGAAGGAACCCATAGTTAATGAGAGAATTAATCAAGATTCCACTAGAATCGATAAACTTGTGGTATCATTACCAACTTGGGAACCGCTTTTCTTAGTAAAAATACTCCAAGTCCTCCTACTAAAATTGCTAAGCTTATGTATGTTCCTAAAAATAAGGGTGAATCCTCTTATAAAGAAAATGCGGATCTTAAATCTATAAGTGTCCATCCCAATCTTTTTGCTATCATTAAGGAACCATTTGCTACGAATGAATTTTTCGATCTTTTGCCTAAAAGTTTGATAATTACTAGAAAGAAAGAAATTTCTAAGGAAGATAGATGCCTCATTGAAGAATTGCCTACCAGAGATGGCAATACCTAGATTTATCCTTGCTTTTATGCCTAGCTAGGGGCGCTAAACGATAGCGCTTGTTGGGAGGCAACCCATTTTATTTTTAGTTTTTTGCTTTTTGTTTCTGTTTAGGAATAAATAATCCATCTACCTTCTGTTTAGATGTGGTTTTCTGTTTTAGTTAGTGTTTGTGCCAAGTTAAACCTATACGATCTTCTTGGATGATAGTTATTTGATCTTGCTGTAATTTCCAGAAACTTTGCACTTAGTGCCAGAATTATTAAAAATCACCAGAACGTGATAAAATACTGTCGGTGTACTAGAGTAGGGGTACCCTAGTATCCCGAACTTGTGCACGGGCGGTTGCAGCCCTCCGCGGCAAGGCTTACCGGGTGACCGCCAAGGTCCTCCGTGGTTCCTTTGGAGCCATTCAAGAACAAAGTATTCAAGCCAAGGAGACAAGACCCGGCAAGAGGAGCTTGCCGGAAGGCCACTCAAGGCACCTAGAAGACAAGGCCCGGCAAGAGGAGCTTGCCGGGAAGGCCCGGTGAGCGACAAGCTTCCGGGCGCGACAAGACAACAACCGCGGCAAGGCGCTTGCCGCGGCAGACCACCTCTCTGTACCTACGCTCCAGCGCATCCACTTACGTGTCGCCTTGGGACCTTCCCAGGCGCGCGTGGCGAGAGGCTGTGCAGCCAGCGGTGCGTGGTGGCAAGCGGCGCTGACAAGATTGCCATCGTGGCAAGCGGTGGCGCCCCTGACGGTCCCTGTTTGCACTGTTAGGGCGACGTAGACGGGCATTTAATGCCTTTGTCCCCTGCCGTCAGGGTTAGGTATGGTACATTGTACCTTTGTACAAGTAGGTGTACCAACCACTACTTTTCCATTTGTACCCTTGTTCACGTTGCCACAGCCGGAGACCCTTGAGCATATAAAAGGAGGCCCATGCATAGCGTAGAGGGGTCGGTCAGTTCCCCCCTATGCTCGGTCTCGTTAGCAGCTCGTGTGTCTTTGTAGCACCCAGTAGCTCTGAGCAAGAACACAATACACCTAGACATGCAGCAGTAGGAGTGTTATCTCTCCGGAGAGCTCCGAAGCTGGGTAAACCTCTCGTGTGCTTTGCCTCGATCTGCTCTTCATGCGACCTCTGCTCCCTGCCGAACCGAAAGGGGCTCGGTCCGCCGGTCCCATAGGTGTTCGTGGGTCAGATCAGCCTGGCCCGACAAATACTGATTCTAATTGCTTCTGATCAATAAAAAAATTGCCTAGGTCGTCCTATTTTGGATGATTTTTTGGAGTTCCATAAGTTTGTGTTAGTTACAGATTACTACAGATTGTTCTATTTTTGACAGATTCTGTTTTTCGTGTGTTGTTTGCTTATTTTGATGAATCTATGACTAGTAAAATAGTTTATAAACCATAGAGAAGTTGGAATACAGTAGGTTTAACACCAATATAAATAAATAATGAGTTCATTACAGTACCTTGAAGTGGTCTTTTGTTTTCTTTCGCTAACGGAGCTCACAAGATTTCTGTTGAGTTTTGTGTTGTGAAGTTTTCAAGCTTTGGTTGAAATCTTTTGATGGATTATGGAACGAGTGGCAAGAGCCTAGGCTTGGGGATGCCCATGTCACCCCCAAGATAATCCAAGTACACCAAAAAGTCAAAGCTTGGGGATGCCCCAGAAGGCATCCCCTCTTTCGTCTACTTCCATCAGTAATTTTACTTGGAGCTATATTTTTATTCACCACATGATATGTGTTTTGCTTGGAGCGTCTTGTATGATTTGAGTCTTCGCTTTTTAGTTTACCACAATCATCCTTGCTGTAGACAGCTTTTGAGAGAGCCATACATGAATTGGAATTTGATAGAATACTCTATGTGCTTCACTTATATCTTTTGAGCTATATAGTTTTGCTCTAGTGCTTCACTTATATATTTTAGAGCACGGTGGTGGATTTGTTTTATAAAACTATTGATCTCTCATGCTTCACTTAGATTATTTTGAGAGTCTTAAATAGCATGGTAATTTGCTTAATAATAATAAGCTTGGTATTCAAGATTTGTAAAACTTTCTTTTGAGTGCATTGAATACTAAGAAAAGTTTGATGCTTGATAATTGTTTTGAGATATGAAGATGGTGATATTAGAGTCATGCTAGTTGAGTAGTTTTGAATTTGAGAAATACTTGTGTTAAAGTTTGTGATTCCCGTAGCATGCATGTATGGTGAACCGTTATGTGATGAAGTCGGAGCATGATTTACTTATTGATTGTCTTCCTTTTGAGTGGCGGTCGGGGACGAGCGATGGTCTTTTCCTACCAATCTATCCCCCTAGGAGCATGCACGTAATACTTCGCTTTGATAACTTCTAGATTTTTGCAATAAGTATATAAGTTCTTTATGACTAATGTTGAGTCCGTGGATTATACGCACTTTTCCCATCCTTCCACCATTGCTAGCCTCTCCAATACCGTGCACTTTTACGCCGGTATCATACACCCACCATATACCTTCCTCAAAACAGCCACCATACCTACCTATCATGGCATTTCCATAGCCATTCCGAGATATATTGCCATGCAACTTTCCACCGTTCCGTTTATTATGACACGCTCCATCATTGTCACATTGCTAGCATGATCATGTAGTTGACATCATATTTGTGGCAAAGCCACCATTCATAATTCTTTCATACATGTCACTCTTGATTCATTGCATATCCCGGTATACCGCCGGAGGCATTCATATAGAGTCATATTTTGTTCTAAGTATCGAGTTGTAATTGTTGAGTTGTAAGAAAAATAAAAGTGTGATGATCATCATTTTTAGAGCATTGTCCCAAGTGAGGAAAGGATGATGGAGACTATGATTCCCCCACAAGTCGGGATGAGACTCCGGACAAAAAAAAGGCCCAAATAAAAAATGAGAGAAAAAGAGAGAAGGGACAATGTTACTATCCTTTTACCACACTTGTGCTTCAAAATAGCACCATGATCTTCATGATAGAGAGTCTCTCATTTTGTCACTTCCATATACTAGTGGGAATTTTTCATTATAGAACTTGGCTTGTATATTCCAATGATGGGCTTCCTCAAAATGCCCTAGGTCTTCGTGAGCAAGTGAGTTGGATGCACACCCACTTAGTTTCTTTTGTTGAGCTTTCATATACTTATAGCTCTAGTGCATCCGCTGCATGGCAATCCCTACTCACTCACATTGATATCTATTGATGGGCATCTTCATAGCCCGTTGATACGCCTAGTTGATGTGAGACTATCTTCCCTCTTTTTTGTCTTCTCCACAACCACCGTTCTATTCCACATATAGTGCTATATCCATGGCTCACGCTCATGTATTGCGTGAAGATTGAAAAAGTTTTGAGAATTTCAAAAGTATGAAACAATTGCTTGGCTTGTCATCGGGGTTGTGCATGATTTAAATACTTTGTGTGGTGAATATAGAGCATAGCAGGACTATATGATTTTGTAGGGATAACTTTCTTTGGCCATGTTATTTTGAGAAGACATAATTGCTTTGTTAGTATGCTTGAAGTATTATTATTTTTATGTCAATATGAACTTTTCTCTTGAATCTTTCGGACTGAATAATCATACCACAATTAAGAAGAATTACATTGAAATTATGCCAAGTAGAACTCCGCATCAAAAATTCTCTTTTTATCATCTACCTACTCGAGGACGAGCAGGAATTAAGCTTGGGGATGCCTGATACGTCTCCAACGTATCTATAATTTTTTATTGCTCCATGCTATATTATCTACTATTTTGGACCATATTGGGCTTTATTTTCCACTTTTATATTACTTTTGGGACTAACCTATTAACCGGAGGCCCAGCCCAGAATTGCTGTTTTTTTGCCTATTTCAGTGTTTCGAAGAAACGGAATATCAAACGGAGTCCAAACGGAATGAAACCTTCGGGAACGTGATTTTCTCAACAAATATGATCCAGGAGACTTGGACCCTCCATCAAGAAAGGAGGGAGGCGGCCACGAGGGTGGAGGGCGCCCCCCCTAGGGCGCGCCCCCTGCCTCGTGGGCCCCCCTTTGCTCCACCGACGTACTCCTTCCTCCTATATATACCTACGTACCCCCAAACGATCAGATACGGAGCCAAAAACATAATTACACTGCCGCAACCTTCTCGTACTCCACGAGATCCCATCTTGGGGCTCGCTCGAGCTCCGCCGGAAGGGAATCCACCATGGAGGGCTTCTACATCATCACCATAGCCCCTCCGATGAAGTGTGAGTAGTTTACCTCAGACCTTCGGTCCATAGTTAGTAGCTAGATGGCTTCTTCTCTCTTTTTGGATCTCAATACAATGTTCTCCCCCTCTCTCGTGGAGATCTATTCGATGTAATCTTGTTTTTGCTGTGTGTTTGTTGAGATCGATGAATTGTGGGTTTATGGTCAAGATTATCTATGAACAATATTTGAATCTTCTCTGAATTCTTTTATGTATGATTGGTTATCTTTGCAAGTCTCTTCGAATTATCAGTTTGGTTTGCCCTACTAGATTGGTTTTTCTTGCAATGGGAGAAGTGCTTAGCTTTGGGTTCAATCTTGCGGTGTCCTTTCCCAAAGGATGTGAGGGGCAGCAAGGCACGTATTGTATTGTTGCCATCGAGGATAACAAGATGGGGTTTTTATCATATTGCATGAATTTATCCCTCTACATCATGGCATCTTGCTTAAGGTGTTACTCTTTTTTCTTGAACTTAATACTCTAGATGCATGCTAGATAGCGGTCAATGAGTGGAGTAATAGTAGTAGATGCAGGCAGGAGTCGGTCTACTTGTGTCGGACGTGATGCCTATATACATGATCATACCTAGATACTCTCATAACTATGCTCAATTCATCAATTGCTCAACAGTAATTTGTTCACCCACCGTAGAATACTTATGCTCTTGAGAGAAGCCACTAGTGAAATCTATTGCCCCCGGGTCTATTCTCATCATATCAATCATCCATCACTTTATTATTTCTTTGCTTTTTTACTTTACCTTTTATTTTTACTTTGCATCTTTATACCAAAAATATTATCTATCATCTCTATAAGATTTCACTCTTGTAAGTGACCGTGAAGGGATTGACAACCCATAATCGCATTGGTTGCGTTGAGCTATTTTTTGTGTAGGTACGAGGGACTCGCGCGTAGCCTCCTACTGGATTGATTCTCAAAAACCAAGGGAAATACTTACTCTACTCTGCTGCATCACCCTTTCCTCTTCAAGGAAATCCAACGCAGTGCTCAAGAGGTAACATTATGGCACTCAACTTGCTGATTCCCGAGGTGACATTGGGGTAATTTATGCATAGGGGTTAATGCACGTTTTATTATCTTTTCTCTAATAGAAACTTGGGGGTCTCCTTGTAGTTCTTTGTGTGGATTGAATGTTATGATCATGAAGTTGTTGGATGCATATCGTAGAATTAACTCACGGATACTCGTGGTGACATTGGAGTATCTAGGTGACATTAGAGTTTGTTGATGTGTGTCATATGGTGTTATTTTAGTACGAACTCTTGATTAGATCGATCGGAAAGAATAGCTTGCATTATTTTAGTATGAAATCTAGGATAGATTTATCGGAAAGAATACCTTTGAGGTGGTTTCGTACCCTACAAACAATTTCTATCTTTTGTTCTCCACTAATAGGAACTTAGGAGTGATTCTTTATTTCACTTTGAGGGATTATCATATGATCCAACTATGTTAGCATTGTTGAGAGATTGCACTAGTGACAGTACGGACCCTAGGCCTCATTTTCAAGCATTGCAATACCGTTTTGTGCCCGTTTACTATTTGCTACCTTGCTGTTTTTTTATTCAGATTATAAAAATATATTTCTACCATCAATATTACACTTTTATCATCATCTGTTCGCCGAACTAGTGCACCTATACAATTTGCCATTGTATTGGGTGTGTTGGGGACACAAGAGATTTCTTGTATTTGGTTGCAGGGTCGTTTGAGAGAGACCATCTCCATCCTACACCTCTCATGGATTGATAAACCTTAGGTCATCCACTTGAGGGAAAATTTCTATTATCCTACAAAACTCTACGCTTGGAGGCCCAACACGTGTCTACAAGAATAAAGTTTCGTAGTTGACATCAGCCTACATTAAACACGGTCATGGGCAGCCCGGCCCGATGACCCGTCCCGAGCCTGGCCTGAAAAACCCGGGCCGGTCCGGGTCGGGCTTGACATTCGGGCCGGTCTGGGTCGGGCTTGACATTCGGGCTGGGCTTGGGCCTTGTTTTGCAGCTCAGAAGATAGTTCGGGCTGGGCTCGGGCTTCATTTTTTCTGTATTTTGGGCCGGGATTTTGGGCTTTGGGCCGGGCTTGCACGTGCATACACTAAAAAACAGCGTTCGGGCAGGGCTTTCGGGCTTCGGGCTTGATTTCGGGCCGGGCTCGGGCTTGAAAATAGGGAGTATTTCAGGCTTCGGGCCGGGCTCGGTCTTGGGAAATGAAGGTCAGGCTTTTACATGCCCCGCCCGAAACCTGGCCCGGCCCGACCTTTCCCCGGGTTTAGTCTACATGATGAGTTCATCTCCCGTACTCCACCATCGCAGGTGCTTGCTCTAAGTTGAGAGTGTGATAATTGGTTTCATGTTGCATATGTTGTCTAGCCTGTATTTCTTCAATTTTGATTAAATTGCCCCTGCTGAGTTTATACGTTATACATGTGCATATGACATGCCTTTCTTTGTCTAGAATACACTGCATCTATCTATCATACCATGTTCTTAGATCAAAGTACTGTTGTTGTGTATATACCGCATCAGTCACTCATGATTGGACGCTTTTAACATGGCAGTTTGATAGTGGTTGCATCTTGCATTGATTTCTACGTTGTACTATTTCTAATTTTTTGAAATGCCACTTATGACAAGACACTTTTAACTTGGCAGAGTGATATTGGTTGCATCTTTCATATGGTGTCTAACTTGCATTACTTCTATTTTCTTGAAAATCCTTCTACTTAGTTTACACATCGTATCTGTGAATATGTCACGCCATCATGTTTTTCTTACATATTCCATCCTCATACGGTTGTCTTACATCAAAGTATTGCTTGTCTGTATCATGCATCAATGAGTTCTGAAGTGCGATTTTATTCTTTTGTGTTGTGGGTACGGCTTGACATGGTAAAGTCAAAAAAGAGAAAGGAAAAGAATATAGTAGGGAATGGTGTTACTCGTCGGGTGAAACGGAAAAGGATCTTCCCTCGAGATTCTGCTGGTACTTATAGTGCAGAAGAAGGTCCAAGTCCACCGGCTAAATCTACAAAAACAGTATCACCTGCTCCACCAGCTGCAGCATCCGCTTCAACTGTACCACCATCTCAACGAGTTACTCATTTGTTTGCTCCGGAACTGACCAGTTCCCAAGCTGCCTTCACACCTAACACTACTTCCGAAGCACTGCTGACATAGCAGGACTTGGCGAGATCAGATGAACCTCATGAGCATCAACACCAAGATGGTACCTGACCGAGTCAAGTTGCAGTTGCATGCTCCTTTATATGTACTATCACAGTTTGATGTGCACTAACACTTTCCATATTCGTTGTTGAACTAGCACCATGGCGCAAGCGGAAATAGACATCAGGGGTAATGCTTGACAGATTAACAAAATTTTAAGGAGGAAGAATGGAGATCCATTTTGAGGCAGGTTTAAAAAAGCCACGTGATGCCATAGAGTCAGCCAAGTTAGTATCAGAGGCAGTCGTTGCCGTTAGGCGTCATGCATGTATCCTCCCAACGTGGATCCAGTACAGGAATGAGAAAGACAATACCTAGTTTAACACCTTCCTTGACCATTTATCCATAAGTAATGTTATTCATTGCAATTTGTAACATTGTCTTGCTCTGTCCCATACTTTCTAGCTTCCTCCTAATAAGACTCACATTCTTTTTTCAACAGATGAGGTTCAAGTTGGATCCGAAAGATGATGCAACTAAACAAGCATGCACTCGTGTTTTCCAGTCTGCTCTGCGACAGTATCGGTACCACCTTAGAAAATCTCACTTTGAAGGCAAGGCTAACAATGAAATCGCCCAAATATCTTCAGTGGAATATATTACAGATGAAGACTGGACAGCCCTTGTTAAACACTGGTCTGATCCAAAGTATCAGGTAGGGTACATGTATTTGATCAGACCACATATTGAACTTGTATTTATGTATGTGCCTTACAAGTGTATCTTCTTCTAGGCTAACTGTTTCAAGAACAAGACCAACTGTTCTAAAGTGAAATTCCAACAGACATGGGGATCTCATAGCTATATTGCACACTGCGAGGCTCTTGTAAATAGCTGCTAGTTCCTTCTTTTTTGTGCCATATTATCGTATCTATATTGACTTGTTCCAAATACAAAGGAAAGCCCGTGCAGACCAAAAAGAACCTGAACCGAATGTAGTGCAAATCTTCAAGGATTGCCACACCAGCAAGATGAAGGGCATGAGCACACCAGTTCAAGCTGTTGTTGTAAGTCCTTGCTCCTCCTACCGTTGAACTGATTGGTATTGTGATGTGTTCATTTAACTGCTTTGTTTGCAGCCAATGTTAGTTACTCTGTTCACTTTTATACACAGTTGTCTTAACGTATCATTTCACCTTTCATGGTTTAAAAGAGATGAAGAATATTCTTTTGGTCTTGATCCATAATCTAGTTGTGATGTTCACGTGCGCACACAATGATACAATAGCCTGTTTGTTTTATATCTGTTTGCCCATGATATGAATGATGTCATACTATGTTCATCCTACTTTAAACCATGTCTCCTTATCCTTAGATGTCAATGAATGTGAGGAAATAGACAATACAGTAGGCATGCTACATGGACATATGTTCCGAAAGTGATTTTATGATGTAGATGGCACTACAATACATGCTAATGTATTACAGTAGTTCACCAAAATAAGTTATGTATAAACGTGAAACCTACTTTGTTTTTTTGTCTCAGTAGTAACTTATATGGTACACTAATCTACAAGTTCAAACTTTCAGCAAGCTAGGAACAAATGATTCAATAGCCACAACCACCTGAAGGTGACGAGGCTACCACAGGCACAATGTCACCTCTTGTTGCAATGTGTCAGTATCTCTCCACTAACAGTGCAAAAAGCACCTTCCTGCGTAATTCTAGGTTGGTTGTCAAGGTAACCTCGTCCAAATCGCCTACTGAAAAAAATCTTCCGGCTAGACAGAGTGATATATCTGTGCTCCAGACACAAGTCCAATCCCTAACGGACATCGTTTTGGAAATAAGAATAGTGGTTGACAAATGTCGTCAACATATGAATGGTTTTGAAACCAAACTATTAGACATTTGCTTCGTTGTTCAAGAGCAACCGCGGAAAAAGGGGAAGATCATGCTGCTCCATCAGATTCTACAGCCTGAAACATTAGCACTCAGGTCAAATGATATGTGCTTCTATACATCTGATGGTGCTTTTATCTGCAAGGCCTGTAAACTTTGTGCCAACAGGCCTTTTATTGTATGGTTGGAATTTATTTTGTTGTGATACAACATTTATGATGTTGTCAAAGGCTGGAGTAATTATGACGCTATTTTTGTATAGTGTAGGTTTATCTTAGTAATGTATTCGGCCGAAAGCTTCATAGGATCCCAACATGCCAACATTCGTCGGGCCCATTCCAATTGGGCTAAAAACGATTATGGGCCGTAATTTGCATGTAGCCCACTAAAAATATTTGGGCCTGATCAGCATAAGCTTTCATATTTTTCTGGTAGGCATGTGCCCATAGTGGGCCTTTAACAGGCCTAAACATAATTTGGGCCCTCAGTAACAATAGGTCGTTTACAGGTGTAAATATCTCGAGCCCATAAAAAACATGGGCCTTTAATAGGCCGAAAGTGAGATTGGGCCCTAATTGTGCCAAATAACCCACTGGTCATTAGCAGGCCGAATTGATGGCCCATTTACAATGCGGATCGTTCACAGGCCGAAATTCAGACGGGTCGTAAATGGGCCGACCTACTACATGGGCCTTTAACAGGCCGGAAGTTTGGTCGGGTTTGATTAGTGTCAGTTTTATATGGGCCGTTAATAGGCCCGATGTGACGTTCGGCCACATATGGCCCATGAATTTCGTCCGACGTTAACAGGCCGAAAATCACAACAGGCTGAAAGTGGCCCAACTATAGTGGGCCTCTAACAGGCCGAATGTCAGACATGGCCGAATATGACCCAAATCCTTCATGGTCATTTATGGCCGAAAGTTTCAATGGCCTATAAATGGGCCCAAATGAAGCAGGACCATTAACAGGCCGGAAATACACCGGGCCGTAATTCGGCCCAAATACTTAGCGGACTGTTAACGGGCCAGAAGTGACCATGGGCCGCGATGATGACAAGTTTAGGACGGGCCGTTGACGGGCCGATTTGACACTAGCCGTACGGACCTTAGCTGGGAATGTTGGGCCTTTAGCTGGGCCGGCCCATTACGGTCTGCAAAATCTTGTGGGCCTTTAGCTAGGTCGGCCCATTATGGTCCATAAAATCTTGTGGGCCTTTAGTTGGGCCGGTCCATTTAATCTTTATGGGCCACTTTTAGGCCGATCCACGTGTCAACATATCATAGGCGCATCTCGCCCATTGGATGAGTGACACCTGCGCCAACATGGAGCTGACACGTGGTTCCGTCGGCCAATGAGAATTTTACACATGGAAAACCGGCATTGGTCATGGCTGTCGGCCAATGAGACCCGTTACGATGGATGCCACGTGTCAGTTACCCTTGACGAAAGCACTTCCATGACGCGCCATTTATCGTCATGGAAGTGGACACTTCCGTGATGATAATTTTGGTAATGTCATGGAACACTTCTACAACAACACAGGTATGACTATCTTGATTCTGTCATAAAATCGTCATGGATGTACATGCATGACAGAAAACGTGACCTACTGTGACAAACACATATCATCACAGAAGTGTATTTTTTTGAAGTGCGGGCGGCGGTTGGAGCAGAGAGAGAGATGTATTTTTTGGAGAAAAAAACCGTGTTGACCGAATATAACCAAAGCCCAGGTAGACCGGTTATTTTTTGTCAGAAATCACTTTTTTGTGAAGTAAGTGCTATAAAAATGTAATAAAGTGGGGCCTTTCCATTTTTCATCCAAAGTAGACCACAGTGGATGCACACTGCCCAAGTTTAATGAATTTTCAAGCTTTATTTCTATGTTTCATCCATTTACTGAATTTCTACAGATTTATCCGATTAGCTCTAATTTGAACCACAATTGTCATGTATGTATGTCCTGAAAATTGGAAAATTCATTTTTACCTTTTGAATTGGTGGTGTAGGCACTGGGCACAACAAAAGTTGGAATTCCCAACAGTTTGGTAGGTCTGGTCAACCTTGCAAGTTTGACCTCATTTTGGAAAAAAAACAAAGAAAATGAAAAGGCCTCAAAAAATGAAATCCTTACGCATGGAGCCCTATTGTCTGAACTAGTTACTGAAAAATAATTATGGACTTGCAATACCACAATTTTGGAAAAAACATCACAAAATGGCCTATCTATACTATGAATTTGTATGGATTTCAACGCACATGCCCATCGTCATGGTCACATCCATGTCATACTTCATAATTACATGTCCAAATTTGGCACACCCATGGGTGTTACCATTGTGGATAATGTTAGCATAGCAATTATGTATATATATTTGGAATAAAAACATTTTTTTCATTTTTCGAGTCCCGGAAATCGCCTTTTTGTGAAGTAAGTGCTACAAAAAAGTAATAAAATTGGGTCCTTCCATTTTTATCCAAAGTAGACCACAATGGATGCACACTGCCCAAGTTTCATGAATTTTCAAGCTTTATTTCTATATTTCATCCATTTAACAAATTTATACATATTTATCCGAACTAGCTCAAATTTGAACTACAAGTGTCATGTATGTATGTCCTGAAAATTGGCAAAAATCATTTTTACTTTTTGAATTGGTGGTGTAGGCACTGGGCACAACAAAAGTTGAAATTCCCAACAGTTTAGTAGGTCTGGTCAACCTTGCAAGTTTGACCACATTTTGAAAAAAAAGTCAAAGAAAATGAAAAAAGTCTCAAAAATGACATCCTTGTGCATGGAGCCCTTTGTGTGAACTAGTTACTGGGAAAAATCATGGCTTGCAATGCCATAATTTAAAAAAAAACTTCATAAAATGGCCTATCTATTATGAGCTTGTATGGATTTCAACGCACATGCCCATTGTCATGGCCACATCGATGGCATAGTTCGTAATTACATGTCCAAATTTGGCATACCCATGGGTGTTACCATTGTATTTTGGGGTCAAAGGAAGGGTTTCGGGGTTTATCGGGCAATACCGGGTATTACCGATAAATAATATATATATTGGAAAATGTTTCCAGAGATGTTAAATTAATAATAAAAGGCTCTAATAATAGTTGGGAGGCTTTTATATTTATATTAATATCAACGGGCTTTAAAACGCCAAGAGGGTGGAGAGCTACCTGGGCCACTTGGGCCCAAATAGGTGGAGGCGCCCCCTTCCTCCTTGTAGAAGGAATGGGAGGCCAAATTGGAGGGGGGTCCCCCTCCTTGGCCGACCAAAGGGAGAGGTTTTCCTCCCCTTGTGGCGCCCCCTCTCCCTTCCCTCCAACATATATATACTTGAGCACTTTGGCCCTTTTGGACACACAAGTTTTGGAGCCTCCTCTAGTTCATCTAGTTCTAGTTGGTCCAAGTTGACTAAATAGAGCTAGACCTAGTCCCTCTAATCCTCATAATTAGAAGCCCAGTATGGTTCTAATATCCCCCCTCCAATTATATGGCAATGATTAGCTCTGGATGGTGAAGCGCTGTCGGATCGTGAAGACTGTGCGCTTGCAATCAAGTAGAGAGGCCATGCTTTCGGTCTTCTGTTCAACGGATCATTCAAGGGCGGTTCGCGGAATCATCATCAATGGTTCGAGGGACTCCAAGTATGATCTACACCGACTCGTCTACTTTCGCTGTACTCCGGAGTCGGTAACAGTTGTTGATCCAAACCCTATATGCATCTTCGTATTGCTCCCGATTGATCATAGGGCGATTTTTTTTGTTTTCTACTATGTTTCCCAACAAGGAGCCCCCGGGCTTAGTCTGTAAGTCCCTACTACTCACGCGTACGTCGTGCTGAAGGGTTGGTTGTCCTACTGGTGCAGGGCTCATTCATGGCAAGGCTGGCCGCTTTTGTAGAGCGACGACCGATATGGGTTGTCAGTGGTTTGTGGCCCTGGTCGCCGGTACGACCTCTGGTCGTTCTACTGATTCTTGTGGGCACTAGCGAGTAGGGTGGTTGGCAGCGGATAAGGCACTACCAGTGCCTGCGAGCCATTCCCTTGAGTGAGAAATGTTGTCATTTAGAGAGAAGTTTTCCGGCAAAAAATCTTAAACGAGAGTTGTATAGCAATACATAATCACCTACATTAAACTCACGCTTTTGTATCCTTTTGTCGTGACATCTTTTAACTTTTTCTTTAAATAACTTGGCATTTTCATAAGCTTGGGTTCTCCATTCATCAAGTGAGCTAATATCAAATAACCTCTTCTCACCGGCAAGTTTGAAATCATAGTTGAGCTCTTTAATAGCCCAATATGCCTTATGTTCTAGTTCGAGAGGTAAGTGACATGCTTTTCCATAAACCATTTTATATGGAGACATACCCATAGGATTTTTATACGCAGTTCTATAGGCCCATGATGCATCATCAAGTTTTTTGGCACAATTCTTTCTAGACCTATTGACAGTCTTTTGCAAAATTAATTTGAGTTCTCTATTACTCAATTCTACTTGACCACTAGACTGTGGGTGATAAGGAGATGCAATTCTATGATTAACATCATACTTAGCAAGAATTTTACGGAAAGCACCATGAATAAAATGTGAACCACCATCAGTCATTAAGTATCTAGGGACTCCAAACCTCGGGAAAATAACTTCTTTAAGCATTTTAATAGAAGTGTTATGATCAGCACTACTAGTTGGAATAGCTTCTACCCACTTAGTAACGTAATCAACAGCAACTAAAATATGTGTATATCCATTAGAGGCAGGAAAAGGTCCCATATAATCAAAGCCCCAAATATTAAATGGTTCAATAACAAGTGAATAATTCATAGGCATTTCTTGACGTCTACTAATATTACCAATCCTTTGACATTCATCACAAGATAAGACAAACTTACGGGCATCCTTGAAGAGAGTAGGCCAATAAAAACCAGATTGCAATACCTTATGTGCAGTTCTATCTTCAGCATGGTGTCCTCCATAAGCTTCAGAGTGACACTTGCGTAGGATCTGTTCCTGTTCATGCTCAGGTACACAACGTCTAATAACACCATCTACTCCTTCTTTATAAAGATGTGGGTCATCCCAAAAGTACTATCTCAAATCATAAAAGAACTTTTTCTTTTGTTTGTATGTGAAACTAGGTGGTATAAATTTAGCAACAATGTAATTAGCATAATCAGCATACCATGGAGTACTACGAGAAGTACTTATAACATTTAATTGTTCATCAGGAAAGCTATCATCAATAGGTAATGGGTCATCAAGAACATTTTCTAACCTAGACAAGTTATGCGCAGCAGGGGTTCTCAGCTCCCTTTCTATCAACAATATGCAAATCAATTTGTTGTAGCAAGAGAACCCATCTAATAAGTCTAGGTTTAGCATCTTTCTTTTCCATGAGATATTTAATAGCAGCATGATCAGTGTGAATAGTTACTTTAGAATCAACAATATAAGGTCTGAACTTATCACAGGCAAATACAACTGCTAAGAATTCTTTTTCTGTAGTAGCATAATTTCTTTGAGCATTGTCTAGAGTCTTACTAGCATAATGGATAACATTTAATTTCTTATCAACTCTTTGCACTAGAACAACACCTACAACATAATCACTAGCATCACACATAATTTCAAAGGGTAAATTCCAATTAGGTGGCTGAACTATAGGTGCAGAGATCAATGCTTTCTTAAGTATTTCAAATGCTTCTACACAATCATCATCAAAGACAAATGGTATATCTTTTTGTAATAAATTAGTCAGAGGCCGAGAAATTTAGAGAAGTCCTTAATGAACCTCCTATAAAATCCGGCATGACCAAGGAAACTTCTTATACCTTTGATGTCCTTGGGACATGGCATCTTTTCAATAGCATCAACCTTGGCTTTATCAACTTCAATACCTCTTTCAGAAACTTTATGTCCCAAGACAATACCTTCATTAACCATAAAGTGGCACTTTTCCCAATTCAAGACAAGATTAGTTTCTTCACATCGCTGCAAAACTCGATCAAGATTGCTCAAGCAATCATCAAAAGAAGATCCATAGACGGAAAAATCGTCCATGAAAACCTCACAAATCTTTTCATAAAAGTGAGAGAATATAGCCATCATGCATCTTTGAAAGGTAGCAGGTGCATTACATAAACCAAAAGGCATACATCTATAAGCAAAAGTACCAAAAGGGCATGTAAAAGTAGTCTTTGATTGATCTTTAGCCGACATAGGTATTTAAGAGAATCCAGAGTAACCATCTAGAAAGCAATAGTGTGTATGTTTGCATAATCTTTCTAGCATTTGATCGATAAAATGTAAGGGGTAATGATCTTTCTCAGTAGCCTTATTTAATTTGCGGAAATCAATTACCATCCTATAACCTGTAATAATTCTTTGGGGAATCAATTCATCTTTATCATTAGGAACAACAGTAACACCTCCCTTCTTAGGGACACAATGAACATGACTTACCCAATCGACTATCAAAGAGAGATAAATTATATCTACCTCCAAAAGCTTTAGTATTTCTTTTCTTACCACTTCTTTCATCTTAGGATTCAGCCGTCGTTGATGATCATGAACCAGTTTGGCATCTTCTTCCAAATTTATTTTATGTTGACATAGAGTGGGACTAATTCCCTTAAGATCATCAAGAGTATATCCAATAGCAGCACGGTGCTTCTTCAGAGTTTTCAATAATCTCTCTTCTTCATGCTCTGAAAGGTTAGCACTAATAATAATAGGATATATCTTCTTTTCATCAAGATAAGCATATTTAAGATTGTCAGGCAACGGTTTAAGCTCAAACACGGGATCACCCTTGGGTGGAGGGGGATCCCCTAGGATTTCAACGAGCAAATTGTGTCTCAAAATAGATTCCTGTTTAAAGAATACTTCATCTATTTCCCTTCTTTCATTCATAAACATATCATTTTCATGGTCTAGCAAATATTGTTCTAAAGTGTCACTAGGAGGTACGGCAATAGAAAAAAAAAGCAAGACCAATAATTTCATCCTTACTAGGCAATTCTTCTTCACGGTGTTGTCTACTAAATTTAGAGAAATTAAACTCATGAGACATATCACCCAAACCAATAGTAACAACATTCTTTTCACAGTCTATTCTAGCATTGATAGTATTCAAGAAGGGTCTACCAAATATTATGGGACAAAGCTATCTTGTGGGGAACCAAGAACAAGAAAATCAGCAGGATATTTAGTTTTCCCACACAAGACTTCAACATCTCTAACAATTCCAATTGGTGCAATAGTGTCTCTATTGGCAAGCTTAATTGTGACATCAATATCTTCTATCTGCAGGTGCAATATCATGCATAATTTCTTTGTATAAGTCATAAGGTATTGCACTAACACTAACACCCATATCACATAAGCCATGATAACAATAATCTCCTATTTTAACAGAAATAACAGGCACGCCTACCACATGTCTATGTTTATCTTTAGCACAAGGTTTGGCAATTCTAGCAGTTTCGCCGCAGAACTGAATAACATGCCCATCAATATTATCACACAAAAGATCTTTAACAATAGCAATATTAGGTTCTACTTTAACTTGCCCAGGAGGTGTATAAGTTCTAATATTACTTTTACGAACCACAGTTGAAGCTTTAGCATGATCCTTTATTCTAACAGGGAAAGGTGGTTTCTCAACATAACAAGTAGGAACAATAGGATCATTATAAGTGACAGTCTTTTCTTCAACTTTAGTAGGTGCCACTACTTTTACTTCTATGGGAGGATGATATTTAAACCACTTCTCCTTGGGGAGATCAACATAAGCAGCAAAAGATTCACAGAAAGAAGCTACTATCTCAGAGTCAAGTCCATATTTAGTGCTAAGCTTACGGAAAATATCGATATCCATAAAAGATTTAACACAATCAAACTTAGGTGTCATACCTGACTCCTTACCTTCATCGAGATCCCAATCTTCAGAGTTGCATTTAATTCTATCCAATAAATTCCATTCGAATTCAATAGTCTTCATCATAAAAGAGCCAGCACAAGAAGTATCGAGCATGGTGCGATTATTTTCAGAAAGTCGAGCATAAAAGCTTTGAAGAATTATTTCTTTTGAGAGCTCATGATTGGGGCATGAATATAACATTGATTTAAGCCTCCCCCAAGCTTGAGCGATGCTTTCTCCTTCGCGAGGCCAACAATTATATATATAATTGCGATCATGATGAACAAGATGCATAGGATAATACTTTTGATGAAATTCCAGCTTCATTCGTTTATAGTTCCATGATCCCGTATCATCACATAGCCTATACCATGTCGATGCATCTCCCTTCAAAGATAAAGGGAAGACCTTCTTCTTAACAACATCATCGGGTATACCTGCAAGCTTAAATAATCCACAAACTTCATCCACAAATATTAGGTGCTCATCAGGATGCTCTGTTCCATCTCCTGTAAAAGGATTATCTAGCAGTTTTTCCATCATACCCGAAGGAACTTCAAAAGGAACATTTTTATTTTCAGTAGGTTGAGGAGCAACTCTTTGCTCAACTGGTCGGGGTGAAGATACCCCGAACAAGCCCCTCAGAGGATTACTTTCCATAGTAACAAGTGACAGTAAATTTCAGCACACTATATAAATTTTTCATACCAAATTCCACCTACCAAAGGCGCTTCACTCCCCAAAGAATCTGCGCTAAAAGAGTCTTGATGACCCACAAGTATAGGGGATCTATCGTAGTCCTTCGATAAGTAAGAGTGTCGAACCCAACGAGGAGCGAAGGAAATGATAAGCGGTTTTCAGCAAGGTATTCTCTGCAAATCTTGAAATAAGTGGTAACAGATAGTTTTGTGATAAGATAATTTGTAACGAGCAACAAATAACAAAAGTAAATAAAGTGTAGCAAGGTGGCCCAATCCTTTTTGTAGCAAAGGACAAGCCTGGACAAACTCTTATATAAGGAAAAGCGCTCCCGAGGACACATGGGAATATCGTCAAGCTAGTTTTCATCACGTTCATATGATTCGCGTTCGGTACTTTGATAATTTGATATGTGGGTGGACGATTGCTTGGGTGCTGTTCTTACTTGAACAAGCATCCCACTTATGGTTAACCTCTATTGCAAGCATCCGCAACTACAACAAAAGTATTAAGGTAAACCTAACCGTAGCATGAAACATATGGATCCAAATCAGCCCCTTAAGAAGCAACGCATAAACTAGGGTTTAAGCTTACATCACTCTAGCAACCCATCATCTACTTATTACTTCCCAATGCCTTCCTCTAGGCCCAAATAATGGTGAAGTGTTATGTAGTCGACGTTCACATAACACCACTAGAGGCTAGACAACATATAACTCATCAAAATATCGAACGAATACCAAATTCACATGACTACTAATAGCAAGACTTCTCCCATGTCCTCAGGAACAAACGTAACTACTCACAAAGCATATTCATGTTCATAATCAGAGGGGTAATAATATGCATATAGGATCTGCACATATGATCTTTCACCAAATAAACCAACTAGCATCAACTACAAGGAGTAATCAACACTACTAGCAACCTACTAGTACCAATCCCAGACTTGGAGACAAGAATTGGATACAAGAGATGAACTAGGGTTTTGAGAGGAGATGGTGCTGGTGAAGATGTTGATGGAGATTGCCCTCTCCCGATGAGAGGAGCGTTGGTGATGACGATGGCGATGATTTCCCCCTCCCGGAGGGAAGTGTCCTCGGCAGAACAGCTCTGCTGGAGCCCTAGATTGGTTCCGCCATGGTTCCGCCTCGTGGCGGCGGAGTTTCATCCCGAAAGGTTTCTTATGATTTTTTCCCCGACGAAATACCTCATATAGCAAAAGATGGCCATCGGAGAGCCAACAGGGGCCTGAGGCGGGCGCGCCAGGGGGTAGGCGCCCCCACCCTCGTGGCCAGGTGGGGCCCCTCTGGTGAACTTCTTCCGCTCAGTATTTTTTATTATTTCCAAAAATGACTTCCGTGGAGTTTCAAGACTTTTGGAGTTGTGCAGAATGGGTCTTTAATATTTGCTCCTTTTCCAAATTTCAAAATTCCAGCCGCATTCTCCTCCTTATGTAAACCTTGTAAAATAAGAGAGAATAGGCATAAGTATTGTGACATAACGTGTAATAACCACCCATAATGCAAAAATATCGATATAAAAGCATGATGCAAAATGGTCGTATCAGTGCCCTTGGCAGGATCTGGTAGACAGTCTGGCTTCTCAGCCTTTTTCATTTGTAGATGTCTGTACTCAGACATTTTAAGCTTCCGCGTGTGCTTTGACTTGTATGCTCTGAATGTTGGGTCATGAGACCCATGTTTGTAATATCTTGCTCCTCGGAGCCTATTGAATAAATACTTTGAGTCGTAGAGTCATGTTGTGATGCCATGTTGTATTTACACATATCGAGCATATTGTGTGTATGAAATGCTTGGTATGTGTGGGATCCGACAACCTAGTTGTCTATCCTTGGTAGCCTCTCTTATGGGGAAATATAGTCCGTGCTTCCATCGAGCCATGGTAGTCTGCTACAGCCCGGTTTACCGGAGTCCTGTTAGCCCAGTTGCTACTGCTCCGGAACACTTAGACTGGCCGGCATGTGTCCTTCTTCGATCATGTGTCTATCCCTTCGGGGAAATGTCACGAGGTGTCTTTCGGAGTCCTGTTAGCCTACTACAGCCCGGATTCCTTGAATCCTGCTAGCCCAGTTGCTACAGCCCGAATTCACTCACTGGTGACCAACACGTTCGTTGCTGGGTCATGTATGTATGTCCCTGTAAGTTAGTGCCACTTTGGGTTTATGACTAGTCATGTCGGCCCGGGTTCTCTTTCATATGGATGCTAGCGACACTATCATATACGTGAGCCAAAAGGCATAAGCGGTCCCGGGCCAGGTAAGGTGGCACCCGTGGGAATACCGTGCGTGAGGCCGCAAAGTGATATGATGTGTTACATGCTAGATCGGTGTGACTTAGGATCGGGGTCCTAACAGGAATCCCGACGGTGAGCTTACTGGGAGGCCCGTGTCAACCTGCTGCTAGGGTATTGCGAAGGGGTCGGTGGGTGGTTGCATCATGACGGCCATCAACCCCGACGCAGGCAGGTGTGAGGAGGTGGGCCATGTCGTTACTATTGCCTGTGGTACTCTCATGGTTGGTTTCATTATCATAATTTGATGGAGGAAGATTGCCGGTGGAGCTTCTGACTAAGATGTCTCCTGGTCGGTGGTGTCAGCGGCCTCTAAGCTTGGGGGATTCTGATTCTCCCTAGAGGTCGGAGTAGGTGACTTGGTTGATGGTTTGAGGGCCGACGTTTTTCTCCTCGTCCGTGAGGCAGAGTGGTCCTTCATCGCGGCTTTCATTGTCCCAGGTCGAGATGATGTCAAATAGATTGGTGTCATTGCTAGTGTTGAGGTCGGCAATGAGGCAATCTTCTGGTGTGTGGACGAGGCGCCAATTGCCACAGACCATCGCGATGAGTTGGATGGTTGGTTCCGGCTCCTCCGGGTATGTGTGACTGAGGTGACCCATGGTTCCCGCTGATCCTGATGCTGATGCATGCCCTCCAGATCGGGTGCAACCGCTGTGGGTTCTTACTGGAGATCCTGTAGTAATAGGGTGGGTCGGTGGGTTGATGTTGACCCGACCCATCTCGTTGACGATGAAGATGAGGGAGCTGAACAATGGGCTCGTTCCCGGCGAGAGGTCATCGGGGGACAAAACAGATCTGGCCCAAGATCAGTTTCTAGCCAACTCCGCTCATGCTTGGCGAGCCAACTGGCGGTGCAAAATACCGTTAGATCCCTTGGTAGGGATCCGGGCGCAGCTGGAAGTCTTAGATTGGAGGTCTCATAAAGGGTTTATCTAGGTTCGGGCATCCGGAGAGTAAACCCTACGTCCTGCTTGTTTTTGTTATTCATGATGGTTGGATACCTTGTGTGAGGGGTTACAATGCTGTATGAGATTGCTACCAAGAGTTTGTCTATCTGAGAATAGATAATCCAGAGAGATCCCCGACCTTTTCCTTTATATAGGAAGGAAGGTCTAAGGTTTACATGGTGGTAGATGCGATCTTGGGAGTCGTCGCCCGTAGCCTTGGAGGGCATGAAGGTCCCCATCGCTCCCTAGGGCTTCTTCCTTGTATTGGGCCAAGTGGGCCCCTTGTAGATGTCAAGGTCGTGCTCCCTTGAGAGAGCCAGTCCTAGTGCGGGGCACCGTCACTATGAATCAAATCAACGAAAAGAAACGCTGGAAAATCTCTCTTCGCTCGTTCTTTTTCCGAGGGGAATAAAACCATCGTGTGCCATATATAAGAATATCTGAAATGCTCAACGCATGCGGTTAGTCCGCAAAGTGCAGTGTCGTCAACATCAAAACCAACTAAAGAGAGATATGCCCTAATAGCCTTCCCTGTTGAATTACCTAGAACTCAAAACCCAAAGCCTACTATATTGTTCTAGAGTTCCATTTTTTCTTCCTAGATTGCTTGAAGTTTAGACTTCCTAGGGTTTCATAAGCTGCAGCCGCCGCCGTCGCAAGGGATTTTGTGGACCCTTGCATCCGGCTGCCATCTTGGCACTGAGAGGTGGGGTGACCTCACATCTTCAAGAGTTTTATGTTTTTCGTCATCGTATTTTGTGAAAATAAATTTACTCGTATTTTTGGCGGTGCCATGAGGTTAGAGAACTTTCTGTCATTGCAGATCCGATTTTTCGGATCTGATAAGTTTATGTTATGGTGTCAAAAAAATTTGTTGGATTGATTATTTGTGAAGTTGAAATCTTTCATCGAGACAATGGTATATTGTGATCTGACATCCTGCACTTCTAGGGGATCATCCCTTGCCCAAGTACGTTCATGATCAAGGTTGGATGGGTGAGTCAAGGCGTTTTCAAAATCCATTATTGATAATGTTTGTGCGAGTAAAAAAGTGACAAAATTGTTGCTCCAGTCCAATTGCAGACTCTTTGCCCAAGTCTTTGGAGTATTTGCACAAGTAAAGATTGATACCCCGAAGAAGGTGTTTCCAACAGATTTTATTGTAATTCTTAGTCATAAGAGTTACTTTGTATTTTTCTTGGATTTTACAGTGTTGTTTTGCACCCGAGCTCACATGAGCTTGGGTGAACAGTAAAATCCAAAAAAATGTTAAACAAAATTATAAAAATCAGATTTTTTTTGGCATTAAATATTGATATTTTTTCAACATGCATGCAAAACTTCGCTATGAAACCACAGATCAATTTTGTTTTTTGCCCACACCTACACGAATGTGATTTCATAGCGAACTGTGCACACGTGTTGGAAAAACATCAATGTTGCTTGCAATAATATTCAGATTTTTTTTACATTTTTTCAGATTTTACTGTTGAGCTCGGACCCCTCAAAGATTAACAGTTGCGTTCGAGTGAAAAAAAGAAAAACTATACTGTTCTCGAACCCCTCAAATAAAAACTATGAGTAAAATGCAAGCGCGGTCCTAATTCTTTCCCAAAAATGTTGATTGGGTCCTAATTCTTTCAACATGCACATCTGAGTCCTAATTCTTTCTAAGTTGTTCATCCGAGATGCTAATTTCTTCTGACCGCCGCTGACCAGCTCGTGTGGCGCTTTGACCGCCGCCACGTCGACTCGAGGGCCCACGCGGGATAACGACCAGCCGTGCGTTTTTTCAAAAGAGCCCCCCAACCCTAATCTCTCCGCAGCCTGTGACGCCCGGATATTTAAGCTACAGTGAACCCCGCTAATGATGCCACATCACCTTAATTACTTTGCTAATCTCACGTTCATTTGAAGCCGGTTCGAATTCAAAATCATGCAAACAATAAAGGTTTTCAAATGCTAAAACAAAAATGTTCGGTTTGTGCCGAATATTACATAGGTAACTATAGTAAGGAAAAAACTTGTTTATAAAATACTAAACTGCTCTAAAAATAAAGAAAATGGTAAAAGAAAATAAATAAAAAATAAAACGTTCTAAACAAAATAAAAAAACAAAAAAACAAAAATGCAAAAGAAAGAACCCCCCCTGCTGGGCCGTGGCCCAGCTGACCACTGGGCCAACCAGGCCGGCCCAGCCGCGCCCCGACCCTCACTCCCTTATCCCCCTGGACGACCAAACCCTAACCCCCGACTGCACCACTCCGCCCCCCCCCCCACTCGTCCCACTCCTCCCTCTGCTTCCCCCCGATCCAGATTGGATCGGGCGCTCGACGGCGCCTCTCGCCGCGCCGGCCATCGACCCCACCTCGCCGGAGTCGCCCCACCGTCTTTTAAGACGTCGCTACACCCTGTCCCGCGTCGAACGCCACCTCGACCGCCTCCTCGCCGGACCTCGCGTCTTCGCCCTCTTCCCCGTCGGCCGCCAGCAAGCCTCGGAGCCCCCTCTCCCCATCAACGCCGGTGAGCCCCCCCAGCCTCTACTCCTCTCTCTACCCTCGCACACGACCGCGGCCATCACGCCCCGGGCCGCGTCCAAGCTCGTCGCCCGTGTCGTCCTGCTGCCCCGCGCTTTGGCCACGCCTGGCCTTGCCCTCCTCGCCGCTGCTCCGCCCGGTCGCCAGCGGCCCCGCCCCGCCCGGCATGTCACCTCACGCGCTCGCGCCCGTGCTCTGGCCGGCTACCGCGTGCTGCTCCTTCTGCGGCTGCGCCGCCCCCACTCCTCGCGACCACCACCGTGCCACCGGCCCCGCCTCACTCGCCTGCTCCCCTCACCCGCGCTGGCTCGCCCAGCCGCGCCCCCTGCTCCGACCGGCCGCACGACACTAGAGCCACATGCCGCTTGCACCGGCTGCGCCCCTCACCCGCATCGCGCGACGCCTGACGCTCTCCATCGCCGCTCCTACTCCATCCCACCTCCGCCAGTGCTGCCGCCTACACGCGTGCACGCCTCCGCTCCCCTCACCCCGCTCTAGTCCGAGCTCGCGCCGATGCCGCACTGCACTGCTCCGGCTGCCGCCGTGGCCGGCGGCCCCCTCGTTGGCCTTGGGCCTCCAAGCGGGCGCCCGTCCCGCTACGCCCGCTAACCGCGTGCCCGTTAGCCCTTCTGGGCCATAGACATGTGGGGCCCAGCCCGCAGAATGTTTAAAAAAAGAGAATTTAAAAAACAAATAATAATTAATTTAAATCTGTTAATAGTAAAATTTATTAAAACTTTGAAAATTAATATAAAATAATCGGTAGCTCGGATGAAAATATTTTGTACACGAAAGTTGCTCGGAACGACGAGACGAATCCGAATACGTAGCCCATTCGTCCGCCACACATCACTAGCATATCAAACACGCAACTTTCCTCCTCCGGTTCATCTGTCCAAAAACACAAAACACCAGGAATACATTCCCGGATGTTTCCCCCCTTCGCAGGTATCAACTCCTACTGCGTTAGGGCACGCCTAGCACTGTTCGTTGTCATGTCATGCATCGTTGTGCATCTGTTTGCATTGTATTCATTGTTTCTTCCCCCTCGTCTCTTTGATAGACTACGAGACTTACATCGCTGCTGGCGCCCCGATCGACTACATTGTTGACGACCCCTACTTGCCAGAGCAACCAGCCAAGCCCCCCCCCCCCCCTTGATCACCAGATATCGCCTATTCTTCTCTCTACTGCTTGCATTAGAGTAGTGTAGCATGTTACTGCTTTTCGTTAATCCTATCCTGATGCATAGCCTATCCTTACTACTACTGTTGTTACCTTTACCTGCAATCCTACATGCTTAGTATAGGATGCTAGTATTCCATCTGTGGCCCTACATTCTTGTCCGTCTGCCATGCTATACTATCGGGCCGTGATCACTCAGGAGGTGATCACGGGTATATACTTATATACATATTATATGATACATGTGGTGACTAAAGTCGGGTTGTCTCGTAGAGTACCCGCAAGTGATTCCGATGTGGGGGGCTAGAAGGACAGCTGGCTCCATCCTGGTAGATGTGGGCCTGGGTTCCCGACGGCCCCCGACTGTTAGTTTGTGGCGGAGCGACAGGGCAGGTTGAGACCACCTAGGAGAGAGGTGGGCTGGCCCTAGTTGGCGCCCGCGGTTACTTCATAATAACACGCTTAACAAGATCTTGGTATTTGATCTGAGTTGGGTCGTTGACCTTATACGCACTAACCGCCACGTGGGACAAGATATGGGCAACCGGCGTCATGGTATCAGCCGAAGCTCTTTTTGACGTCAGCGACTGAGCGGCGCGCGCCGCATTGGACCGTAAGATCGCACTTGTATTAAGGGGGCTAGGTCTGCTTCCGGCCGCGTAAGCAACGTGCAGGTGTGCAATTGGCGATGGGCCCAGACCCCTGTGCGCATAGGATTTAGACCGGCGTGCCGACCTCCCTGTTGAGCCTAGGTAGGGCTGCGACGTGTTGATCTCCTAAGGCCGGACATGACCCAGGAAAGTGTGCCCGGCCAGAGGGATCGAGCGTGTCGGGTAATGTGGTGCACCCCTGCAGGGAAGTTGATCTATTCGAATAGCCGTGTCCATGGTAACAGGCGACACGGAGTTGTACCTTGACCTTATGACAACTAGAACCGGATACTTAATAAAACACACCCTTCCAAGTGCCAGATATAACCCGGTGATCGCTCTCACACAGGGCGACGAGGAGAGGATCGCCGGGTAGGTTTATGCTATGCGATGCTACTTGGTGAACGTACCATCTACTCTCTTCTACATGTTGCAAGATGGAGGCTACCAGAAGCATAGTCTTCGACAGGATTAGCTATCCCCCTCTTATTCTGGCATTCTGCAGTTCAGTCCACCGATATTGCCCCTTTACACAGATACCAATGCATAAGTAGTGTAGATCCTTGCTTGCGAGTACTTTGGATGAGTACTCACGGTTGCTTTTCTCCCCCTTTCCATTCTTCCTGTTTGTAGCAACCAGATGCTGGAGCCCAGGAGCCAGACGCCACCGTCGATGACGACTCTTACTACACCGGAGGTGCCTACTACTATGTGCAGGTCGCTGACGACGACCAGGAGTAGTTTAGGAGGATCCCAGGCAGGAGGCATGCGCCTCTTTCGATCTGTATCCCAGTTTGTGCTAGCCTTCTTAAGGAAAACTTGTTTAACTTATGTCTCTACTCAGATATTGTTGCTTCCGCTGACTCGTCTATGATCGAGCACTTGTATTCGAGCCCTCGAGGCCCCTGGCTTGTATTATGATGCTTGTATGACTTTTATGTTTTAGAGTTGTGTTGTGATATCTTCCCGTGAGTCCCTGGTCTTGATCGTACATGTTTGCGTGCATGATTTGTATATGATATAATCGGGGGCGTCACAAGTTGGTATCAGAGCCGACTGCCTGTAGGTAGCCCCCTTTCCAACTCCTTGGCCGAAGTCGAGTCTAGTCACTACAAAAACTTTTACTAACATGGTTGTGTCTCTTACGGGCCTACATTGCCATTGGGTGGTATTAGGATCTTTTAGTCCTCGTCTATGCTCTGGGACTCTGATCTCTCTTCTATTCGGGTTAAATAATTTTGCTAAAATCTAACTCTAGGTTCTCGTTACCACTTCCTACCGGAGAGTCCCTTCATTCCAGATGATCGACTCCTTCAACAAAAGATTATGACAATACTCTTCGATGTTATCCCGAGACTTTGTACCATCACTTTTGCAATTCCCTTCCATCGACAAACCCTATGGATAACCACATACACTTGCCATTCATACAATGATTCCCCGTTGATCTTGTTATTACAAGATACCTCGAAATTCTCTCAATTGTTCCGAAAATACTTTGTGCCTACTGCCTTACAATTCTTAGCCACATGAATACCCCTATGGATAATTCCTCGCACTTATCGAGTATCCGCTCATTCCCAGTTGTTCATGTGTTTCACAAAAGTCTTCGAAATACTATTCGATCTTTCGAAAATCCTGAGCAGTCTATTGCTCTTGAAATTCTTGCTTGCTTGCATTATGTTTAATCCCGTAAGTCTCGTAATCTTATTGGCATCCCTTGTCATTATCATTTTGAGTCCGTTGATTCAATTTTTTGCGAATGCCCACAATCCTCAACAATTCATCCTTCTGGCTCATATGCATTTGGATATGAGCTGGTTCTTGACCAATCAATGCCTTGATCGGTTGTATCCCTAAGTCTATTCAGCTTAACCATCCTTAATCAGAGCATTTGCTTCTGATCCCTTGATTTGGAAATCATAATTCCTTGTAATTTGATCATTGAATTAGTTTGTTCCTTCTATAATCCAATGTCTTTGCATTGTTTGTTCCTCGATTGTGAGACGATGCTCACATCAGCTCCCTTATGGACTGTCAGATCCTTTGTTGAATTATCATTTGACAGTGTTCTTCGTATACAAAAACCTCAAGAAGTTCTTTCCCTGATACATAATGCCATTGGTAAATCCTATTCTCAGATTTGGCTAACCATGCTCTGTTTTCGAGCTAGTGACATTTACTCTTGAAGCTTCTGGTATATGTTTCCATGATGCCCCGATGGGTTGAACCTAGGCCTTCCTTAATATGTGTGACCTCGAAAGTTTTCACGAGTCATACTCTTCTGGTATTTTGCTAGATAAAATTTCAACATTACAACTTCTTCGAAAATGAGAAGTGAATGAAAGGTTATGCATTGGAGAAGTGGGAGTCGACCTTGAACTTTGTGTTCATGCCCATGGACCCAATGTGGAACTTATCATGGAAGCTTCTTGCAAAAGTATTGAATCATTTGAACAATTCTTCCAGAATCATTATATTGGATCCCTTGCAGCTATGGTTCCGACAATGCTAACTTTATTTAATATATTTCTAAAAGGAAACCATTCCAGTGCCTCGTCTATTTTGACAAGGTTAATGTATTTGCTATCGTTACTCAACAATCCAATTCAGTTTCTATCCTGGTCTACTTCGAGTATTACCCCCTGGTATCTCGAGGATACCAACCTATTGCACTTCATCTTGTGAATTTCTGATGAAGTAATACCTTTCCCTATCATAGTCACTCCACGAGTTCTGGGTTGTCGTCAACCGAGAACACTAAATAGTGAAGTGAGTCCGCACTGCGATTCGACAACTCTTAGTAACCTTCATTTCTTACGAGTTTGTACTCGATCATGTCATTCCCAACTAATTGACTACATCGTCATTGTCAGGCTGACTGCTTGACCATCCTACCTATGTCCTTCATCCCAGAGACACAATCCCGACAGTGCTCTAAGCTTACATCGAACTTTCCGCATCATATTGTTTGTCTTGAGAGACAACTCTGAAATATGAGATGGCATCTTACCTATGGTTATAGTAACCTTTTGCTTCACCATTCCCTTGGTGTGATGTCGTCGCCGACCGATTACATCTTCTTGAAACCTCTCGATAAATGTGTCGTGATCATCGTCAACATTTTAACTTCTTCCGAGACGTACATTGAGTTCCTGATGAGAAATTCCATGCTTTGTCGCCTCGATGATTTGTGTTAACATCGACAACATTATTGATCTCCCTCCCAACACAAAACTTGTTCTAGTTTTGCGTGGTACCTTGAGTTCCTTGCTATCCAACTTATGTTATGTCCTACCTTGGAGTATTACCATCTTTTATGTCAAAAATGCGGTGAGGATTTCACCACCTCTTAAGAATTCTTGATATAGTAATACTTCTCGCCATCTCCGTTCATATCTTGGTCCCCGTGTTGATTCTAACCGGGATACCAACAAGTGAACGGTGCTGCTTGGATTCTGCACTTCTAGCAACCCTATTGCTTTGAAGTTGATGGTCGATAGTTCGTTCTTAGACTATTGGTTGTTGAACCACCATTCTAACGTTGATCATGCTACATAAGCCCATCTTTTGGTTGCACCTTTCAACCAATGTTTACTTGTGTATGTTTTCCTCGAGCATACCTCATTATATCATTTGATCTGACAAATGTTATCTCCTTGTTCACATAAGTGTGGAAATCCATCTTTTGAAAATCTCAATGAATTGTCGCTGAGTCAATCAGCCACCTCCTCACCTCTCCTTGATTTAATGATGAACTCTTGTTTCGGAACTTGCTTCCATAGTTCAATTCCCGAGAATCATACAATGTCATCTCGACAATTTGTGTTGCACCTTTCTTCTCAGGAATCCTGAGTCTGAGTTATCCTGACACCAATCAGGTGTGAATCTCGGTCAGATATGATGGTTGGAACATATTTCCAAGAGTTATAACAATGGTCTTTATGAGACCCGGTAAGGTGATGTCGTGCCTAGCACACCTGGCCGGAGGCCCTATTGTTATAGATTCCTTTTTAGCAAGGTTATCTATTCTTCCATGAGGAAATGGTAAGACTTATTCTATAAGTTGTTCCTGATGAATCCTTTGTGTATCCAAAGTCTGACCTTTGCTTGAAGACCATGTGAATGCTATCTCGAAGCTTGTCTGTGGTACTCCGATCATCGATAAGAACATTTGAACTACAATGCTAAATTTTCCTTATCAATTATCCAAACACCTTTGTATGGGTAATGTCATGAATTTTTTTCTCCTCTTACCTAAAGGGTTTTCTATGTTATATCCTGTCATGGATATCATACCCTGCTTGTCCTTGGGAAGGATATACCCCTGAAATATGTGTTTAAACACATTTTCCTTTCCATTGTTCTGTTTAATCTGATAACCATATTTTCCTTTCCATTGGTTGGTTTAACGTTTCTTGTGATCTATATGATCTAAGCAGTAATATTCTCTTGCTTATGTAAACACCTCGGTGTACAATTCTGTCAGCAAGACCCTGTTACTATTGTCGATGACATTCCGGTAGCCGCTGATGGATGAGAACTTTGCCTATTGGCCCGCCTTGTTCAACGAGCAGGAAAATGGTTCTCTTCGTCCCTCGCCCTTGGTGCCGACATTGTTGCCGACATAACGGATAGGCTACACTCTGACATGTCTTGCTATCATGACCGTGCAAGATGTCAACGCCCTTCCTACTTTTAGCCACATGGTGGGCCCATAACCCACAGGTCCCAGGATTGAAACCTGGCTCTTCTGTACATCCCTGTTCCCAAGGTTATTCCTCATGCTTGGCTTCGTGTGTAATTCACGAGCCACCTTCTTAGTGATCAAATCTGGTATCAGACACAATACTTATTCCCATTGCTTTGACCCCTTTCACGCCATGTTTCAGGCATCGAAGGATTGCCTGCCCGCTTGAAACTTTCCATGATACCTCCTTACTTTGCTCTCGATATTTTCTTAAGTGTCAATTCGAGAGTTTCTTTCCGCCACCTTCCCCGATGTTATCGACCAGATAGTTAACCTTGCAGAGGTCCATTCTCCCGGAATATCCACCCTTTATTCTTCCGTAAATTCGATGGAGTTTCCGAAGAAAGGATGTCGGCTTCATCATGATAACATGGAGTAGAGAAATGAAGACATCAACGAGAAGCGTCAACCTCTTCGAGAAGAGCAACTAAGACCGAGAAAATCCGTTAGACTTTCGTAACCTAGTCTTTCCCCCTTAATCCACCCCTTAAAATCTCGGGACGAGAATTCTTGTAGTGGAGGAGAATTGTGCCGCCCGGATATTTAAGCTACAGTGAACCCCGCTAATGATGCCACGTCACCTTAATTACTTTGCTAATATCACGTTCGTCTGAAGCCGGTACGAATTCAAAATTCAAAATCAGGCAAACAATAAAGGTTTTCAAATGTTAAAACAAAAATGTTCGGTTTGTGCCGAATATTACATAGGTAATTATAGTAAGGAAAAAACTTGTTTATAAAATACTAAACTGCTCTAAAAATAAAGAAAACAGTAAAAGAAAATAAATAAAAATAAAAAGTTCTAAACAAAACAAAAATGCAAAAAAAGAAACCCCCCTGCTGGGCCGTGGCCCAGCTGACCACTGGGCCAACCAGACCGGCCCAGCCGCGCCCCGACCCTCACTCCCTTATCCCCCTGGACGACCAAACCCTAACCCCCGACCGCACCACTCGCCCCCACTCGTCCCACTCCTCCCTCTTCTTCCCCCCGATCCAGATTGGATCGCGCGCTCGACGGCGCCTCTCGCAGCGCCGGCCCTGTCGGCCATCGACCCCACCTCGCCGGAGTCGCCCCACCATCTTCCTCGACGTTGCTACGCCCCATCCCGCGTCGAACGCCACCTCGACCGCCTCCTCGCCGGACCTCGCGTCTTCGCCCTCTTCCCCGACAGCCGCCAGCAAGCCTCGCAGCCCCCTCTCCCCATCAACGCCGGTGAGGCCCCCCTCCCCCCGGGCCTCTCCTCCTCTCTCTGCCCTCGCACACGGCCGCCACCATCACGCCACAGGTCGCGTCCAAGCTGGTCGCCCGCATCGTCCCGCTGCCCCGCGCTCTGGCCTTGCCTGGCCTTGCCCTCCTTGCCGCTGCTCCACCCGGTCACCGCGGCCCCGCCCCGCCCGGCGTGTCACCTCATGCGCTCGCGCTCGTGTTGGGGCCGGCTACCGCGTGCTGCTGCTTCTGCGGCTGCGCCGCCCCCGTTCCTCGCGACCACCATCGTGCCACCGGCCCCGCCTCACCCGCCTGCTCCCCTTGCCCGCGCTGGCTCGCCCAGCCGCGCCCCCTGCTCCGACCCGCCGCAGGACACCAGAGCCACATGGCGCTCGTGCCAGCTGCGCCCCTCACCCGCATCGTGCGACGCCTGCCGCTCTCCATCGCCGCTCCTGCTCCATCCCACCTCCGCCAGTGCTGCCGCCTACACGCGTGCACGCCACCGCTCACCTCGCCCCGCTCTAGTCCGAGCTTGCGCTGACGCCACGCCGCATTGCTCCAGCTGCCACCGTGGCCGGCGGCCCCCTTGTTGGCCTCGGGCCTCCAAGCAGGCGCCCGTCCCGCTACGCCCGCTATCCGCGTTCCCGTTAGCCCTTCTGGGCCACAGACATGTGGGGCCCAGCCCCCAGAACATTTAAAAAAAGAGAATTTAGAAAACAAATAATAATTAATTAATTAGTTAAATAATTAATTAACTTAATTAGATCTGTTAGCTTAACCTAATCACTTAATTAAACTAGCTATCTATTTAGTTAAACTAAGTCAATGACAGACGGGACCCACCGTCAGTTTGACTGGTCAATGGTCAGAGTTGACCGCTGATGTCATGCTGACATCATAATGCATTTTCTAATTAATTTAAATCTGTTAAAAGCAAAATTTATTAAAACTCTAAAAATTAATATAATATAATCGGTAGCTCGGATGAAAATACTTTGTACATCAAAGTTGCTCACAACGTCGAGACGAATCCGGATACGCAGCCCGTTCGTCCGCCACACATCACTAGCATAGCAAACATGCAACTGTCCTCCTCCGGTTCATCTGTCCGAAAAGGCGAAACACCAGGAATGCTTTCCCGGATGTTTCCCCCCTTCGCCGGTATCACGTCCTACCGCGTTAGGGCACGCCAAGCACTGTTCATTGTCATGTCATGCATCGTTGTGCATCTGTTTGCATTGTATTCATTGTTTCTTCCCCCTCTTCTCTCTGATAGACTACGAGACTCACACTGCTGCTGGCGCCCCGATCGACTACATTTTTTATGACCCGTACTTGCCAGAGCAATCAGGCAAGCCCCCCCCCCCCCCGTTCACCAGATATCGCCTATTCTTCTCTCTACTGCTTGCATTAGAGTAGTGTAGCATGTTACTGCTTTCCGTTAATCCAATCCTGATGCATAGCCTGTCCTTGCTACTACTGTTGTTACCTTTACCTGCAATCCTACATGCTTAGTATAGGATGCTAGTATTCCATCTGTGGCCCTACATTCTTGTCCGTCTGCCATGCTATACTATCGGGCCGTGATCACTCGGGAGGTGATCATGGGTATATACTTATATACATATTATATGATACATGTTGTGACTAAAGTCGGGTCGGCTTGTAGAGTACCCGCAAGTGATTCCGATGTGGGGTGGCTGGAAGGACAGGTAGCTCCATCCCGGTAGAGGTGGGCCTGGGTAACTAACGGCCTCCGATTGTTACTTTGCGGCGGAGCGACAGGGCAGGTTGAGACCACCTAGGAGAGAGGTGGGCTTGGCCCTGGTCGGCGTCCGCGGTTACTTCATAATAACATGCTTAATGAGATCTTGGTATTTGTTCTAAGTTGGGTCATTCACCTTATACGCACTAACCGCCATGTGGGACAAGATATGGGCAACCGGCGTTGTGGTATCAACCGAAGCTCTTTTTGACGTCAGCGTCTGAGCGGCGCGTGCCGCATTGGACCGTAAGCTCGCGCTTGTATTAATGGGGCTAGGTCTGCTTCCGGCCGCGTATGCAACGTGCAGGTGTGCAATGGGCGATGGGCCCAGACCCCTGCGCGCATAGGATTTTGACCGGTGTGCTGATCTCTCTGTTGAGCCTAGGTAGGGTTGCGACGTGTTGATCTCCCGAGGCCGGACATGACCTAGGAAAGTGTGCCCGGCCAGAGGGATCGAGCGTGTCGGGTAATGTGGTGCACCCCTGCGGGGAAGTTGATCTATTCGAATAGCCGTGTCCATGTTAATAGGCGACTCGAAGTTGTACCTTGACTTTATGACAACTAGAACCGGATACTTAATAAAACACACCCTTCCAAGTGCCAGATATAACCCAGTGATAGCTCTCACACAGGGCGACAAGGAGAGGATCGCCGGGTAGGTTTATGCTATGCGATGCTACTTGGTGAACTTACCATCTACTCTATTCTACATGCTGCACGATGGAGGCTGCCAGAAGCGTAGTCTTCGACAGGATTAGCTATCCCCTCTTATTACGGCATTACGCGATTCAGTCCATCGATATTGCCCCTTTACACAGATACCCATGCATAAGTAGTGTAGATCCTTGCTTGCGAGTACTTTGGATGAGTACTCACGGTTGCTTTTCTCCCCCTTTTCCCCTTTCCTTTCTTCCTGGTTGTCGCAACCAGATGTTGGAGCCCAGGAGCCAGACGCCATCGTCGATGACGACTCCTACTACACCAGAGGTGCCTACTACTACGTGCAGGCCGCTGACGACGACCAAGAGTAGTTTAGGAGGATCCCAGGCAGGAGGCATGCGCCTCTTTCGATCTGTATCCCAGTTTGTGCTAGCCTTCTTAAGTCAAACTTGTTTAACTTATGTCTGTACTCAGATATTGTTGCTTCCGCTGACTCGTCTATGATCGAGCACTTGTATTCGAGCACTCGAGGCCTCTGGCTTGTATTATGATGCTTGTATGACTTTTATTTTTTAGAGTTGTGTTGTGATATCTTCCCGTGAGTCCCTGATCTTGATTGTACACGTTTGCGTGCATGATTAGTGTACGATTGAATCGGGGGCGTCACACAGCCGTAGTCCTTTTCCTCTCCTCTTCCCCACATCTCTCCGCTCTGGCGAAACAGGGGAGATCGACGGCGGTGGTCCGGTGAGAAGAGGCAGGCGTCCATCGCAGGCGCTTGTCCGGCGGCGGCGCTGCTAGGATGGCGCTCGTGCATCGGCGACCCAGAGATCCTCCTCCGCGATACGGTCAGTGTGGTGCCCGTAACCTTAACCCTGAATCCTATTTTTTTGTGGAGCGATGGTAGTATTTGATTGAATCCCTCGATACCTAGGAGCACAAGAGGAGGTTTTTACTGTAGAAATCAACTATGCTAGATTTTCCTGCAGATTTGGCCGATCGAAGACGTATGTCGATGTGAAAGTTGCTTTTTGAGAACCAACTATACCTCTTGAGCACTGCGTTGGTTTTCCCTTGAAGAGGAAAGGGTGATGCAGCAAAGTAGCGTAAGTATTTCCCTCAGTTTTTGAGAACCAAGGTATCAATCCAGTAGGAGGTCACGCACGAGTCCCTCGCACCTACACAAACAAATAAATCCTCGCAACGAACGCGATAAGGGGTTGTCAATCCCTACACGGTCACTTACGAGAGTGAGATCTGATAGATATGATAGGATAATATTTTTGGTATTTTTAAGATAAAGATGCAAAACAAAATAAAAATGGCGCCAGAAATAGCTTGTTGTCGGGAGATTAATATGATGGAAAATAGAACCGGGGGCCATAGGTTTCACTAGTGGCTTCTCTCATGAGCATAAGTATTTACGGTGGGTGAACAAAATACCGTTGAGCAATTGACATAATTGAGCATAGTTATGAGAATATCTAGGTATGATCAAGTATATAGGCATAACGTCCGAAACAAGTAGACCGACTCCTGCCTGCATCTACTACTATTACTCCACACATCGACCACTATCCAGCATGGATCTAGAGTATTAAGTTCATAAGAACAGAGTAACGCTTTAAGCAAGATGACATGATGTAGAGGGATAAATTCATGCAATATGATATAAACCCCATCTTGTTATCCTCGATTGCAACAATACAATGCATGCCTTGCTGCCCCTACTGTCAATGGGAAAGGACACCGCAAGATTGAACCCAAAGCTAAGCACTTCTCCCATTGCAAGAAAGATCAATCTAGTAGGCCAAACCAAACTGATAATTCGAAGAGACTTGCAAAGATAACCAATCATACATAAAAGAATTCAGAAAAGATACAAATATTGTTCATAGATAAACTTGATCATAAACCCACAATTCATCGGTCTCAACAAACACACCGCAAAAGAAGATTACATCGAATAGATCTCCACAAGAGAGGTGGAGAAAATTGTATTGAGATCCAAAAGAGAGAAGAAGCCATCTAGCTAATAACTATGGACCCGAAGGTCTGAGGTAAACTACTCACATATCATCGGAGAGGCTATGGTGTTGATGTAGAAGCCCTCCGTGATCGATGCCCCCTCCGGCGGAGCTCCGGAACAGGCCCCAAGATGGGATCTCACGGGTACAGAAGGTTGCGGCTGTGGAATTAGGTTTTTGGCTCCGTATCTAGTAATTTGGGGTACGTAGGTATATATAGGAGGAAGAAGTACGTCGGTGAAGCAACAGGGGGCCCACGAGGGTGGAGGGCGCGCCTGGGGGGGGGGGCTAGGCGCGGCCCCCTACCTCGTGCCCTCCTGGTTGATGTCTTGATGTAGGGTCCAAGTCCTCTGGATCACGTTCGTTCCGACAGTCACGTTCCCGAAGGTTTCATTCCGTTTGGACTCCGTTTGATATTCTTTTTCTGTGAAACACTGAAATAGGCAAACAAACAGCAATTCTGGGTTGGGCCTCCGTTTCCTCCGTTTTGCGGTACGCCACACCCATCCCGATCAACAGGACCCCCGTTTCGACCGTAGGAGATGCGTTTCGTCCGTTTTGCGGTACGCCAGACCCCTCCCGATGAACAGGATCCCGTTTCGAACATGGTCGGTCGAACACAAGGCCGTTTCCTCCGTTCTGCGGTACGCCAGGCCTCGTTTCCATCGCCTGTTCCGTCCAAGCCCTCCCGATGAACACGACCACGCATTCCGTTCCGACCCAGCCGGTTGACTCCCACACGTTCCGTTGCCTCCCGATGAACACGACGCATTCCATTGCCTCCCCATGAACACGACGCATTCCCTTGCCTCCCCATGAACACGACGACGACGCTGTTTCTCCGTTCCGACCCAGCCATGTACACGATCCCTGGCCGTACGTATGCTCGAGTAGGCGTTCGAGACCCCGCCCGTATGTACACATACGTGGCCGTATTTTCTTTCTTGCACCACGGCGGCAGATGCGTACGTGTACATGCTACGTGCGCGCCTCTACTACGACACGTACGCGCCTCTACTATGACACGTGCGCGCCTCTACATCCACCAGTATATATGTACGTACACGTTCGCGACCAGAATGACAACGCTACGTACGCTTCGACCAGGTGGGTCCCGACTGTCAGGCACTTCCTTGCGTGCGAAGGTGTAGCTGGTGGGTCCCACCAGTCAGGGGGGCGAATCGTTTTTTTTTTGCCCGGACACACTTCCTTGCGTGCGAAGATGTAGCTGGTGGGTCCCAGCAGTCAGGGGCAAACGTTTTTTTCGTGAAATACGTTGGCCCGTCCGGTGGGTCCCCGCTGTCAGGTGGAGGAATAATTATTTTGCACGTAATAAGGAGGCACTTCCTTGCTGCAGCCATGGACCCAGCTGTCAGCCTCTCCATGTACAGTCCACGTCCGATGGAAGCCATTCCTTGACCATGTTGACCACGCCATGCCGAGAGCACCAGGGTGGTGGACGATGGCGAGGTCTAGGAAGGGGACGACACGGAGCTGGGGAAGACGCGGTAGTGGATGCCCACGCGTAGAGGAGTATGAGGGTTCACTCGTTCGGCTGCGGTGTGAGGTTGCCATCGCTGCAGAATAACAGGGGGTGTGGGTGCATAGAGGGATGGTCTGGCCAGCGGTGGGAGTAGTAGGGGCGGTGAGGCCTCCGCGGCATCACAGTCAGCCATGGGCGGCAGGAGCAGGCGGCACGACCGGTGCTGCTTTGTGCGGCTGGAGCAAGAAGACCAGAGCTTGAAGAAGCACTACGGCCGTTGGATGGACATCGTACGGTCACTTGAGCTAGAATCGTTCATATATTGACTAAAGTTGACAAAGGCCTCCGTCCCAGTCAACTTAGTAGGCCCACAAGTCAGCCTCCCACCAAGGTGGGTCCCAGCTAGCAGGGGGTATTCATTTTTTTGTGCATAATAAGGAGGCACTTCCGGTGGGTCCGATCTGATAGCGTGGGGAATGTTTTTTCGCGAAATACGGTGGCCCGTCCTGTGGGTCCCAGCAGTCAGGGGGAAACGTTTTTTTCGCGAAATACTGGTGGCCCGTCCGATGGGTCCCTGCTGTCAGGTGGAGGAATAATTATTTTCCGTGTAATAAGGAGGCACTTCCTTGCAGCTGTCATGGACCCAGCAGTCAGCCTCTCCACGTACAGTACTCTTCTGATGGAAGTCGGTCGTTGACCACATTGACCAGCTGCGCCGAGAGCACCACAGTGGTGGACGACGGCGAGGCCTAGGAAGGGGACGACGCGGAGTCGGGGAAGATGCGGCAGTGGAAGCCCGCGCGGAGAGGAGTACAAGGGTTCACTGGTTCGGCTGTGGTGTGAGGCTGCCGTCGCCGCAGAATAACAGGGGGTGTGGGTGAGTAGAGGGATGCCCTGCCAAGCGATGGGAGTAGTACGGGGCGCTGAGGCCTGCACGGCAGCACAGCCGGCCACGGGAGGTGGGAGTAGGCGATCCCGCCGGCGCTGCTTTGGCGGCTAGAGCAAGATGATCAGAGATTGAAGAAACACGACGGCCGTTGGATTGACATCCAACGGTTACGTCTGCTAGAATCGTTTGTTGACGTATATAATAACTAAAAAAATCTTGCATACGCGTCAACTAAACAGGCCCACAAGTCAGACCACTCCTTCTTTTTAATAACTTATATATAGCTGATGGCAACTTCTTATGTAATTTATTGCAGTCGTTTTTTTTTGGTTGGCCAGGGCCAATTTCGCATATTTCTGTGGGTTCCAAACTATTTTTAATACCGAAATGTCAAGCCAGATTTAAAGTACTTTGAAGATATATTTAAATTAAGTTAATGCCCAGCGAAATAGGAATCTCAAAATGTGAAAAAATTCAGAAATTATAAAGTAATTGCCAATTTGTCATCTGTTTTTATATTTACAACCCATTTTGTATTACTTTCAAGATTTGCAGGCGTCTTGAAAGAGTTGCAGCCCATCAGGGCGTAGAAAAATAAGTAGGCCTGGATTGGGTATTCTTCAGAAAAAATAAACTGGGCTCATTTCACAAAGAAAAAATAGCTGGGTGCTACGTCTCGAGCTTGCGTTGGTTTTCCCCGAAGAGGAGAGGATGATGCAGCACAGTAGCATAAGTATTTCCCTCAGTTTTTGAGAACCAAGCTATCAATCCAGTAGGAGGTCACACGCAAGTCCCTCGTACCTGCACAAAACGATAGCTACTCGCAACCAATGCGATTAGGGGTTGTCAATCCCTTCACGGTCACTTACGAAAGTGAGATCTGATAGAGATAATATTTTTGGTATTTTTGGTAAGATGCAAAGTAAAAAGTAAAAGCAAAACAAGTAAATAAAGTGATGGAGATTGATATGATGAGATAGACCCGGGGGCCATAGGTTTCACTAGTGGCTTCTCTCAAGAACATAAGTATTCTACGGTGGGTGAACAAATTACTGTTGAGCAATTGACAGAATTGAGCATAGTTATGAGGTTATCTAGGTATGATCATGTATATAGGCATCACGTCCGTGACAAGTAGATCGAAACGATTACGCATCTACTACTATTACTCCACTCATCGACCGCTATCCAAAGATGCATCTAGAGTATTAAGTTAAAAACAGAGTAACGCCTTAAGCAAGATGACATGATGTAGAGGAATAAATTCATGCAATATGATAAATACCCCCATCTTGTTATCCTCGATGGCAACAATACAATACGTGCCTTGCAACTCTTTCTTTCACTGAGTAAGGACACCGCAAGATTGAACCCAAAGCCATGCACTTATCCCATTGCAAGAACTACGAATCTAGTTGGCCAAACCAAACGGATAATTCGAAGAGACTTGCAAAGATAACTCAATCATACATAAAAGAATTCAGAGAAGATTCAAATATTATTCATAGATAAGCTGGATCATAAACCCACAATTCATCGGTCTCAACAAACACACCGCAAAAAGAAGATTACATCGAATAGATCTCCATGAGAGAGGGGAGAACATTGTATTGAGATCCAAAAAGAGAGAACAAGCCATCTAGCTACTAGCTATGGACCCAAGGTCTGAAGTAAACTACTCACACTTCATCGGAGGGCTATGGTGTTGATGTAGAAGCCCTCCGTGGTGGATGCCCTCTCCGTGAGCTTCTAACAGGCCCCAAGATGGGATCTCGTGGATATGAGGAAGTTGCGGCGGTGGAATTAGGTTTTGGCTCCTCTTCCGATCGTTTGAAGTGCGTGAGGTATATATAGGAGGAAGGAGTACGTCGGTGGAGCTTCGAGGGGCCCACGAGGTAGGGGGCGCGCCCAGGGGGGCGCCCTCCACCCTCGTGACCTCGTCGGAAGCTTCTTAGAGTAGGGTCCAAGTCTCCTGGATCACGTTCGGTTGGAAAATCACGATCCCGAAGGTTTCATTCCGTTTGATATTACATTTCTTGAAATCTTTGAAAAAGGCAAAAAACAGCAATTAATTTGGGCCTCTGGTTAATAGGTTAGTCCCAAAAATAATATAAAAGTGAAAAATAAAGCCCATTATAGTCCAAAACAATAGATAAAGTAGCATGGAGCAATCAAAAATTATAGATACGTTGGAGACGTATCAGGCATCCCCAAGCTTAATTCCTGCTCGTCCTTGAGTAGGTAAATGATAAAAAGAGAATTTTTGATGCGGAGTGATACTTTGGCATAATTTCAATGTAAATCTTCTTAATTATGGTATGAATATTCAGATCCGAAAGATTCAAGACAAAAGTTCATATTGACATAAAAATAATAATACTTCAAGCATACTAACTAAGCAATTATGTCTTTTCAAAATAACATGGCAAAAGAAAGTTCATCCCTACAAAATCATATAGTTAGGCTATGCTTCATTTTAAATCACACAAAGATGTTCCCAACTTCTATACCCCGATGACAAGCCAAGCAATTGTTTCATACTTAAATAATCTCAAACTTTTTCAACCTTCACGCAATACATGAGCGTGAGCCATGGATATAGCACTATGGGTGGAATAGAATATGATGATGGGGATTGTGTGGAGAAGACAAAAAAGGAGAAAGTCTCACATCTACGAGGCTAATCAATGAGATATGGAGATGCCCATCGATTGATGTTAATGCAAGGAGTAGGGATTGCCATGCAACGGATGCACTAGAGCTATGAATGCTCAACAAAAGAAAACTAGTGGGTGTGCATCCAACTTGCTTGCTCATGAAGACCTAGGGCATTTTGAGGAAGCCCATCGAGGAATATACAAGCCAAGTTCTATAATGAAAAATTCCCACTAGTATGAACAAGACAACTTAAGAGACTCACTATATGAAAAACATGGTGCTACTTTGAAGCACAATATATGAGACTCACTACATGAAGAACAAGGTGCTACTTTGAAGCACAAGTGTGGAAAAAAAGATAGTAGCATTGCCCTTTTTTTTGGCCTTTCTTTTTTTGGCCTTTCTCTTTTTTTTGGGCAATGCTCTAGTGATGATCATCACACTTTCATTACAACATAAGAATTACAACTCGATACTAGAACAAGACATGACTCTATATGAATACCTCCGTGGTGTGCCGGGATGGTGCAATGAATCAAGAGTGACATGTATGAAAAATAATGCATGGTGGCTTTGCCACAAATACGATGTCAACTACAAGATCATGCAATGGCAATATGACAAAAGTAATGCATGTCACGATGATGATGATGATGGTGGAAGTTGCATGGCAATATATCTCGGAATGGCTATGGAAATGCCATAATAGGTAGGTATGGTGGCTGTTTTGAGGAAGATATAAGGAGGTTTATGTGTGATAGAGCGTATCGTATCACGGGGTTTGGATGCACCGGCGAAGTTTGCACCAACTCTCAAGGTGAGAAAGGGCAATGCACAGTACCGAACAGGCTAGCAAAGGCGGAAAGGTAAAAGTGCGTATAATCCATGGACTCAACATTAGTCAAAAGAACTCATATACTTATTGCAAAAATTTAGAACTCATCAAAAATCAAGTACTACGCGCATGCTCCTAGGGGGATAGATTGGTAGGAAAAGACCATCACTCGTCCCCGACCGCCACTCATAAGGATGCACAAGCTAGGTACACTTCATGTTTCAAATTTGTTACACAACTTTAACCATACGTGCATGCTACGGATTTGCAATCTTCAACACAAGTATTTCTCAAATTCACAACTACTCAACTAGCACGACTTTGATATTATCACATCCATATCTCAAAACAATTATCAAGCATCAAACTTATCTTAGTATTCAACGCACTTCAAAAGAAAGTTTCACATATCTTGAATACCAAGTATATTAACATTAAGCAAATTACCATGCTATTAACGACTCTCAAAACAATCTAAGTGAAGCATGAGAGATCAAGTTTCTTTAAAACAAATCCACCACCGTGCTCTAAAAGATCTAAGTGAAGCACTAGAGCAAAAATTATCACGCTCAAAAAGATATAAGTGAAGCACTATGAGCAAAACTATCAAGCTCAAAAGATATAAGTGAAGCACATAGAGTATTCTAACAAATTCCAAATCATATATGGCTCTCTAAAAGGTGTGTACAGTAAGGATGATTGTGGTAAACTAACAAGCAAAGACACAAATAATACAAGACGCTCCAAGCAAAACACATATCATGTGGTGAATAAAAATATAGCTCCAAGTAAATTACCGATGGAAGTGGACGAAAGAGGGATGCCTTCCGGGCATCCCCAAGCTTTGAATTTTGGTGTCCTTGGATTATCTTGGGGGTGCCATGGGCATCCCCAAGCTTAGGCTCTTGCCACTCCTTGTTCCATAATCCATCAAAAGAATTCACCAAAAACTTGAAAACTTCACAACACAAAACTCAATAGAAATCTCGTGAGCTCCGTTAGAGAAAGAAAACAAAAGACTACTTAAAAGTACTGTAATGAACTCATTCTTTATTAGTATTGGTGTTAAACCTACTGTATTCCAACTTCTCTATGGTTTATAAACTATTTTACTAGCCATAGATTCATCAAAATAAGCAACCAACACACGCAAAACAGAATCTGTCAAAAACAGAACAGTCTGTAGTCATCTGTAACTAACGCAAACTTCTCGAACCCAAACAATTCTACAAAATTAGGAGACCTGGGAAATTGGTTTATTGATCAGCAGCAATTGGAATCAATATTTTATCACGTTCTGGTGATTTTTAACAATTCGGGCACTGGGCGCAAAGATTCTGGAAATTACAGCAAGATCAAATAACTATCTCCCAAGAAGATCTAATAGGTTTAACTTGGCACAAACACTAATTAAAGACAAAACCACATCTAAACAGAATCTAGATGTATTATTTATTACTAGGCAGAAAGGATAAATATTGGGTTGTCTCCCAACAAGCGCTTTTCTTTAAGGCCTTTTTAGCTAGGCATTGAGATTTCAATGATGCTCACAAGAAAGACAAGAATTGAGGCACAAAGAGAGCATCATAAAACATGTGACAACCACATCTAAGTCTAACATACTTCCTATGCATAGGCATCTTATAGGCAAAGGAATCAAGGCAAGCAAAAACTATCATATGCAAGGAAGCGGAAAGGAACGATAGCAATCTCAACATAACGAGAGGTAATTTAGTAACATGAAAATTTCTATAACCATATTTTCCTCTCTCATAATAATTACATGTAGGATCATAAGAAAATTCAACAATATAGCTATCACATAACATATTCTTAACACGATCCACATGCATGCAAAGTTGACACTCTTCAAAAATAGTGGGATTAACATTAACTAAAGTCATGACCTCTCCAAACTCAATTTTATTATTATTGCAAACAATATTATCAATCTCATATTCATCATGGGGATTAAATAAATTTTCAAGATCATAAGAAGAATCACCCCAATCATGATCATTGCAACAAGTAGTAGGCATGGCAAAACTAGCATCCCCAAGCTTAGGGTTTTGCATATTATTAGCACAATTGACAACAAAATAATTTATAATAAAATCATTCCAATCATGCTTTTATTCAAAGATCTATCGTGAGTCACTTCACGGATTTCAGGCAAAACCTTATAAATATAATCTAGTGCATCCAAATCACTAGGAATTGGTTCATCATAATTGGATCTCTTAAAAGATCGGCAAGCGGATCAAGATCCATAGATATTGGCTTGTTTGTTTAGGAATAAATAAGCATCTAATCCAACACACGAGCAAACAAAAAGGCAAAGGGAAAAAGAGGAGGATATTGGGAAAGAGAGGGCGAATAAAACGGCAAGGGTGAAGTGGGGGAGAGGAAAACGAGAGGCAAATGGCAAATAATGTAATGCGAGAGATAGGGATTGTGATGGGTACTTGGAATGTTGACTTTTGCGTAAGCCTCCCCGGCAACGGCACCAGAAAACCTTCTTGCTACGTCTCGAGCTTGCGTTGGTTTTCCCCGAAGAGGAGAGGATGATGCAGCACAGTAGCGTAAGTATTTACCTCAGTTTTAAGAACCAAGGTATCAATCCAAAGAGGAGGTCACGCGCAAGTCCCTCGTACCTCCACAAAGCGATAGCTACTCGCAACCAATGCGATTAGGGGTTGTCAATCCCTTCACGGTCACTTACGAGAGTGAGATCTGATAGAGATAATATTTTGGTATTTTTCAGTATAAATATGCAAAGTAAAAGTAAAAAGCAAAACAAGTAAATAAAGTGATGGAGATTGATATGATGAGAATAGACCCGGGGCCATAGGTTTCACTAGTGGCTTCTCTCAAGAGCATAAGTATTCTACGATTGGGTGAACAAATTATTGTTGAGCAATTGATAGAATTGAGCATAGTTATGAGGTTATCTAGGTATGATCATGTATATAGGCATCACGTCCGTGACAAGTAGATCGAAATGATTCGCATCTACTACTATTACTCCACTCATCGACCGCTATCCGGCATGCATCTAGAGTATTAAGTTAAAAACAGAGTAACGCCTTAAGCAAGATGACATGATGTAGAGAAATAAATTCATGCAATATGATAAATACCCCATCTTGTTATCCTCGATGGCAACAATACAATACGTGCCTTGCAACTCTTTCTGTCATTGAGTAAGGACACTGCAAGATTGAACCCAAAGCCATGCACTTCTCCCATTGCAAGAACTACCAATCTAGTTGGCCAAACCAAATGGATAATTCGAAGAGACTTGCAAAGATAACTCAATCATACATAAAAGAATTCACAGAAGATTCAAATATTATTCATAGATAAGCTGGATCATAAACCCACAATTCATCGGTCTCAACAAACACACCGCAAAAAGAAGATTACATCAAATAGATCTCCACGAGAGAGGGGAGAACATTGTATTGAGATCCAAAAGAGAGAAGAAGCCATCTAGCTACTAGCTATGGACCCGAAGGTCTCAAGTAAACTAATCACACTTCATCGGAGGGGCTATGGTGTTGATGTAGAAGCCCTCCGTGGTGGATGCCCTCTCCGTGAGCTCCTAACAGGCCCCAAGATGGGATCTCGTGGATACTGAGGAAGTTGCGGCGGTGGAATTAGGTTTTGGCTCCTCTTACGATTGTTTGAAGTGCGAGGTATATATAGGAGGAAGGAGTACTTGGTGGAGCTCGAGGGGCCCACGAGGTAGGGGCGCGCCCAAGGGGCGCGCCTCCACCCTCATGACCTCCTCGGAAGCTTCTTGGAGTAGGGTCCAAGTCTCACGGATCACGTTCGGTGGAAAATCACGATCCCGAAGGTTTCATTCCGTTTGGACTCCGTTTGATATTACATTTCTTGAAATCTTGAAAAAGGCAAAAAAACAGCAATTAAATTTGGGCCTCCGGTTAATAGGTTAGTCCCAAAAATAATATAAAAGTGAAAAATAAAGCCCATTATAGTCCAAAACAATAGATAAAGTAGCATGGAGCAATCAAAAATTATAGATACGTTGGAGACATATCACTAGACTAGTCACATGGTGAACACAAAATATAAGCCTGGGCTAGACGGGCCACAGCCCAGTTCAAACCCTGCTCCGTCTCAACAATACCAAACAAAAAAAATACTGCTCGAGTAGCTACGTCCCAGGTGTCGGTAATCTTGTGTTGTTCTCTCGTCTATTGACTATATACGCTCACAATGTCGTGGGTCCCGGATGTCGAGAAAACACTAGGAGGAAGCATTTTATTTTTCCATACGCCGACGTGGTGGGCCCCTCATCATCATCTCCACGTTCTTACGCCGATTCCTGTTGTTTGTTGACCATGTTGACAATGCGAGAGGGCGGCGCCGGGCGAAGCGCACCAAAGCGCTGGAGGACGCCGGGCGTTAACGATTTAGGAGACGGTGGGGCGGTGATGCGTCTTGTTGGCGCAGCCAACCGTGGGAGGCCAGCGGAAGCGGCGCCGCTGCCGCTGGTTTGGTTTTGGCGGCTGGAGGAAGACAGGATCAAGAAACACGATGCATCGTAAAAGCAACAGGAGTACTTAACAACCTTAATCGAAACCGCAGGGCACTTAACAACCAAAGCTGAAAGCAGTATGAGTACTTATACTTTGGTTCAACCGTACAAAGCACGCCTTGAACAGTGCTACTTTGCCTCTGATTAACCAAGGGTGAGGCCGCCAAGCCCCAGGACAAGGCCCAGGCACCACCCCGCGCATCCACAACCTTCTGAAAGCGGCTTCACCTTGCAACGTGGTAAATAAACAGGATATTCGCTTTAGAGCCATGGAAAAGCATGAACATAATCTTCTGTCCTATTCTCCAAGATGGACGGGCCTTCATTATTTGAGACCACCCATGAATAAGTATCTTTTCACCTCCAAGGGGAATTGAGTAGGTCGACATAAACATCATGTTGTGACCAAGCGCAAGTCTGACCCAATCATGGTCGAGCATACGTATAGTAACAATAGAACTCGGCAGTTCCTGTTTCAAGAAGATCACAGCTGTAAAATTGTGTATAAGCAATAGTTTATGAAAAACATATATAATAGAAAACAGCTCGTACCATAAGTTTCTCGACACAGTTGGACCTGTTCAACGAGTGCAGCAGTGGCACACATATCCCACGTGGCCTTCCACCATTGAAACGCCCCACAAGGACCTCAAGACGATCAATAAAGCGTAGGAACTTGTGGATGTCGATCCAGTCAACTTCAGTGGCATTAGTAACAGCCGAGTTATTAGAGTAACAAACGAGCAGACTGCTTAACTCTGAAAAAAACCTACACGTGCCACCAATTATAAGAAAATATTAGTTAGAAGTAGCATCTTCGTGAGAGATTCGTTGCTACTTCTAAAGTTAAATTGTGATTAGTTAGACATAATAGGTGGATTAAGAAGTAATCGAGGCAACAAGCAAGAACCAAATACAAAACTAACATGGATGAACAATTGGAACGTCGTCAGGGTGGAAGATCGCAGTGAAGATGAGACCAGGTTCTGCTATTTCCATCAACATTCGTGCGCCAACTTTCAGTCTGTAACACTTGAGAAAGTTTATCCAAGTTCGGCCATAAAAAAAGCAGCGATCTTCTTGGTTCATGAACCCAACTCGGGACTTATATCCATGGCTTGTCTTCACTGTGACCATTAAGCTAGTGTATTCAGTTATGGCAAGGCCGAGCATCTTGAGTACATGTGTTCTGGCACAGCAAATAATACACTGCAGGAAAAATAATATGAGAACATAGCATGTTCAAAAAAAAACCACCCTCCCGGATAGAAAAGAGGATTCTAGGAACATACTGTGCACGTTTCAAAATTCTGTGTTAGGATGAGAAGGAACAAGTGTGGCGTCTCGCCGAGGGCGCAGAAACCTGTAGGGTACTCGCACTTTGGGCACTGCAAATGAAACACACTAGATTCAGTAGGAAGAAAAATGCATCAACGGCGGCGGCTGCCATCCTAGGATTACCTGCGACCAAGGGACTTGGATTTATCGGGGATGGATGAAGAATTCGTACCTGATTCTCCATGAGAAAACCCTATGCAATCGCCGAGAGGGGGTTTTCTCTGAACAAGCAGACGAGGGAGAAGGGGATTCAGGCCCAGTGAAATATTGCCGCTTCGTCCATCCAGCTTACTGCTAAAGCTGGAAAGGGGGGTTGTGATTTGACGGCTCATTGGGCATTACTGCGGCGCTACGACCGGGTGTGTCTACCGTGAAGTTGTGCACTCTAATTTGTGCATATCGAACGACAGTTTCTAACCAGCAATCAGAGTTGCAATTCTATCAACGATATACCATGTGATAAATAATATTGTCGTACTACTTATACACACATGACACTTGTTTCACCATGCCAGATTATTACATCAAAATCTCTCGGAGGATAGATCAGTTCGGCAATATGCGTCGCTCTTGAAGAATTTCAAAGTTGATTTGGACCAGCTCTCTTTGCCAAGAAAGTTCGATTTTGACATCCCCTACCGCAAGATATGATTTAGATTTGAACCTTGACCATCCTTTAGCATCAATCATCATGCGACCATCCTTTGTACTTACGGTATATTCAGCAGGTTCATTCACACCAAGGCTGCGGATGGTAAGAGAAACTTGGCTGTTGTCGCCCGGATTGTTGAACGACTCCCTCGTTGCTCTAGGAATTCTCTATTTGCAAACAAGAAGACATACCCAAATAGTTAGATCAACACAGTGAATCATGTGAAACAACATGGAAAGAAAAAAGAATGAAGCACTTGGGCGGCCAATGCTTACCAAGAAGGTGGACATGTCGGTTTTTGTACGGACTTTGGTATATGAAGTGCGGCGCAGCCCGATCTATTGCGGTGCAACTGCACGGGCCGGAGTAGATGCAAGTGCAAGTGTTGGTGCAGGTGCCGAAGCCGCTGCTGCTGCCGGAGATGGTGCTCCTTGTAGAGCTGGTGCCGGTGTCGGAGCAGGTGCCGGTGTTGATGCCCGATCCTCCGGTAGATCAGACTGATCCGCTGACGCGGTCGGTGCCCAATCCTCAGCTGGATCAGACTGAGCTGCTGCCGCTGTCAGTGCTAGAGCAACTGCCGGTGCTCGATCTGTGTGAGACAGCGGCGATCGTGTCTGGTCTGCTATGATCAGCTTTCTAACTTGACTAGGATTCGTGACCGTGATCCAGTTTTTTTTCTTCATTTCTTTTAAACGCGAGAAGGACTAATTGTGGCATTTTTGTTAAACCAAATTGCAGTTCATCATAGGGATTCAGCTTGTACTCAGACAACAGACTGATCCAATTTTTTCCAGTAATATAAGTGATGGACAGTGCCTTCGTTACTGACACGACATAAGAAGTGAAACCTGCAAAAATATCCATCGTAGAGCAAACCAAACGGTTTATTCTGTGATGAATGTCACATGGCAAAACCTGCATCGTAAAATTGCAGGAAAAGAAAGAAAACATGACATTAAATCAATAAGATTTAGACAGTAAATCAATAAGATTTACTTGATGTGACATGAATGAATCCTTACCAGGAAATCACTATGTTGAAGTACTAAACATAAGATTGATCGTCCAACTACGTGTGGCATGCAGGGGCCCCGCCTATTCCTAAGCAAGGATAGTCCAAAGGTCGTGACAAATCGTATGGACCGAACATCCATGGACCTGGAAATCCTGGTGGGTGCGACAAACCCTGCAATGCATATGAGATATTGGAGTGTAACCATAATTGATAAACCATCCTCACAAAAATATGATCTGGATACTTCAAAATATCTGGTGAATTGAGTGGACAGATATTAACATAGACCGTTCTCGGGACTGACCACACACCAAAAGCGGCAGTACTAATAAACAATACAGGTTCACAAACACAAATCAAGTCTTGAACAATAGTACTTACTACAGACAAGCAAAGTTGCACTAACTAAACTCGCAGACTATTTCTTGCCACCGACCTATGGGATGAACCCGCATAATCGACTAGGCCATGGACTTCGTGTGAGATGTCTACATGCACCATCACCATCTTGTCAACCTTGGAGAACCTAACAGTGGTCTTTCCACTCATAAACATGATGATGAAGACAGGCCGCCTCAGTTGTTGGGAAGCTTTACAAGAACCACACCCTTCGTAATCGAAGGCACAGCCAGGAAATTGTTGTGGTCAAGTACAGCCTCGAGAACACGCCTGGCAACAATGCTACAGGAAAACACTAGTTCAGGACACATGGCGACAAGGACACGACAGTTGGATAGTTCAGCAGCATAACTCATCATCAAGTCTTCCAGTTCACACAGCATGACTTTGAGAACTTCATCCCCACTCCGGACCTGGTTCTAATTCAAACAGAAACCATATTTTATTACTACCTCCATTCAGAAATATAAGATGATTTTCGATATTATACTCCATATATGACCACATATACGGACAGAAATGAGTGAACAAAGACACTAGAACATGTCTTCAAAGGCATGAGAGCGGAGGGATTACATGCAATATCCATAACACAAGTTCTTGGGGCAAATATACCCTCTTAAAAGGTAGCATTGATGTTCATAAAGTACTCCCTTCGTCCCAAAATTCTTGTCTTAGATTTGTCAATATACGGATGTATAGAGTCGATAAATCAGGAGCTAGAAAAATCTAAGACAAGAAATTTGGGACAGAGGGAGTAGTTGAAAGTAATCTATAAGAAATCAGTGTCAACCTCTCGCATGTTTTGGTCAAAAGAGGCATTTAGAACCGTCATTTGGCACACTAAAATCACATGCAAGTTAACCCAGAAAGTTGTACTACCAAGATTACTAATCTGCGTGTTAGATGAAAAACACGATCAAGATCAAGAAAAAGATCGTCAACAAGAGACATTACCTGGACTTGCTTAATGAGGGATCCGGAGAGGGGGCTTGGATAGGGCGATGGCTTTGAGCTTGTCTGCGATAGTCTCGGCGGGGTGCTTGCGCTTCTTCGTACCATGAGCCTCGACGGTTTTGGCCAGAGCCATAGACATCACTTCGGCCGGTGCTCCCGCGTCCATCAAGAAACTATCAAATAGAAATAAAAGAAAAGAAACCATAATCACAAACCCAAAAGAAGAAAGAGAGGGAGTTATAGGATCAGTCTCGGGGTTGTAAGACCGGGCCTTGGCTAGAATCAATACCATTGATGCGCTCACTTTCCTTCTTTGGGAGATAAGAACAATGGCAGAAGCAGGTCGGGGTTTTCTTGAAGAAATGAGGACCAAGATGAGGGAGAAGCGAGGGTTGGGTAGAGAGGAAGTTGAGAGAGAAGAGTGAAATGATGGTTGCTTCGTCCGTCCAACTTACTGCTGGAAAGGAGGGGGTTTTGTGATTTGACGGCTCATTGGACATTACTACGGCGCTTTGATCAGGGTAGTCTACCGTCACTCTACTACAGATTAATTTAGTGCATGGCTGGTGGACCCGATCTTGGCTGTCCCACGTCGTGAAAGTGAGTAATTTAGTGCATGGTGGAGGAGGATCCGCACGGTAGAGCGTGTCCACTCGCTTTTACGAAGAAAAAAATGATTACAAGCGTTTCCACTCTTACAACGGAGGAGTGCGAAACACGGCAGCCAACTGGAACATACACGGTGCTCCTACAACTAGGCATGTGCGATGGTTCATATGTCGATTACTACATAATCTTGTTGCTAGTGTAGTAAGATATGACGACAACAAATGATGTTGTGTGCATGTCAACTATATGAACAGTAATGTAGTAGCATAGTACCGCTTTCTCATTTGCCGGTCGAGAATGAACGGTGAGATCAATGTTAACAGAATCCACGTCTACAAAGGCACGGAGAGTGCGGTGCTACAAGACTCACGAAACATGAACCATATGAAGCACGAATAGTGTTAGGCAGGGTGTATGAAGGGTGCAGGAGATGGGAGCAAAAGTTCCCTTCTCGACCCACTTTTGGGTGTTTGGAGAGTGCATGAAGGGTGCATGAGTCCACACTAGTAGGTTAACACAAATACGCGAAGAGGAAACAACTACTCCGTCTAGGTGTGTAAGACATCTTACGTTGTGCACCGTGACCAAGGCGGAGAGGAAAATGAGAAAACTTAATGTATTTTTGCTAATTAATAGCATTGCATGCAATGAACTAACCAACGCATGTCATGTTTATTAGTCTCAAGTTATTGAAAGCATGCACGGCCCACGTCTCTTATTGGTTGATATGTCACAAAACAAGAAACGGGGAGGGAGTTAATGTACTGTGCCTAAGTGTTTTGGGATTATTTGGTTTTCGTAAGGTGACTTACACACTATATTGAGATGAGAATGCAACCAAACACACCCACACGCTTTGTGCTACAGTGACTGATCTGCACCGTCTGAGTTTGATCCAGCGGTCATGTTGCACCGAGACATGGACATGCCCATGCAGAGGGCGCCTAAACACCACCGAAGTCCCTACGCTTCTCGAGGCGCACGACGTTGGTGATGCAGGTGCAACCGCCATAAAGCCCGCTCCCGGTCGACGGAGCCAGCTCACAAAGACGGCGTCCAATGGCATGAATGGATTCGGTGGCGGAGCCACGAAAGGATTCGCCCAAGAACGGCGATGGAAGCCCGCAACCCCTCCTTGTCCAGCTCAGCCCCCACCATCGTGCGGAGACGGCTCAGCTCCTCGGAGATATAGGTGAAGATGGAGACCAGGTCAGGAAGCCGCAGCTCGTTGAAGTCGACCGGGTGGTCAAACGGGTTTAGCCCGACCGCCGGCATCGTCACGCTGGCACGACGGTAGGCATCCCGCAGCCGCAACACGTGCGTGGCAACTTGGTTCACCAAGTGGCTGAGGCGATCCTGGACCTTGTCACGATCGGCCCGCTCGCGCTCCAGCTGGCTCCCCTGACGGCCTATCGTATCTCCCGCTTTCTACAGCAACACCGCCGACGCCTCGAGCATCTTTGTGGTGGACGCCTGCCGCTTTTGAAGCTCCATGAACTCCCGCACATAACGGAGGACCATGGCACTCCTCTCCTCCTTGAGCTCACGGAGCTCCACGTCCTTGGCCCTGAGCTCCGCATCCTTGAAATGGAGCTCCTGTGTCAGGCGCCTCACATCGGACTCCGTGATCTGCTGCGCCGCCATGGCACCAGGTACAAGCAATGGGGAGAGGAAGCAAAGGGGGCGAAACGGCTGAAAGGAAATGCAATCTATGGGAAGGCGGAGGGAGCGGGGAATCTTTTAGTTTTCACCATGGTAAAACACCAGTCGACGACTTCTCACATCAGGGAGCAGTGGGTTTTTACAGGCGGAGTCATCGTGACTAATTGCTGCTACCTCTTGAGCACTGCGTTGGATTTCCCCGAAGAGGAGAGGATGATGCAGCAAAGTAGCGTAAGTATTTCCCTCAGTTTTTGAGAACCAAGGTATCAATCCAGTAGGAGGCCACGCACAAGTCACTCGTACCTGCAAAAAACAATAGCTCCTCGCAACCAACGCGATTAGGGGTTGTCAATCCCTTCACGGTCACTTACGAAAGTGAGATCTGATAGAGATAATATTTTTGGTATTTTTGGTATAAAGATGAAAAGTGAAAAGTAAAAGGCAAAGTAAAAACAAAGGAAGTATTAAAGTGATGGAGATTGATATGATGAGAATAGACCCGGGGGCCATAGGTTTCACTAGTGGCTTCTCTCAAGAGCATAAGTATTATATGGTGGGTGAACAAATTACTGTTGAGCAATTGATGTAATTGAGCATAGTTATGAGTATATCTAGGTATGATCATGTATATAGGCATCACGTCCGAGACAAGTAGATCGAAATGATTCTGCATCTACTACTATTACTCCACTCGTCGACCGCTATCCAGCATGCATCTAGAGTATTAACTTAAAAACAAAGTAACGCCTTAAGCAAGATGACATGATGTAGAGGGATAAATTCATGCAATATGATAAAACCCCATCTTGTTATCCTCGATGGCAACAATACAATACGTGCCTTGCTGCCCGTTCTGTCACTGGGAAAGGACACCGCAAGATTGAACCCAAAGCGAAGCACTTCTCCCATTGGAAGAACTACCAATCTAGTTGTCCAAACCAAACGGATAATTCGAAGAGACTTGCAAAGCTAACCAATCATACATAAAAGAATTCAGAGAAGATTCAAATATTGTTCATAGATAATCTGGATCATAAACCCACAGTTCATCCGTCTCAACAAACACACCGCAAAAAGAAGATCACATCGAATAGATCTCCACGAGAGAGGGGGAGAACATTGTATTGAGATCCAAAAAGAGAGAAGAAGCCATCTAGCTACTAGCTATGGACCCGAGGTCTGAAGTAAACTACTCACACTTCATCGGAGGGGCTATGGTGATGATGTAGAAGACCTCCGTGGTGGATGCCCCCTCTGGCGGAGCCCCGAAACAGGCCCCAAGATGGATCTCGTGGATACAGGAAGTTGCGGCGGTGGAATTAGGTTTTATGCTCCTGTTCTGATCGTTTGGGGGTACGTAGGTATATATAGGAGGAAGGAGTACATCGGTGGAGCAACAGGGGGCCCACGAGGCAGGGGCGCGCCCTAGGGGGCGTGACCCCCACCCTCGTGACCGCCTCTTTTGTTCCTTGGAGTAGGGTCCAAGTCTCCTGGATCACGTTCGGTGAGAAAATCACGTTGGAAGGTTTCATTCCGTTTGAACTCCGTTTGATATTCCGTTTCTTGAAACACTGAAATAGGCGAAAACAACAATTAGGGTTGGGCCTCCGGTTAATAGGTTAGTCCCAAAAATAATATAAAAGTGGAAAATAAAGCCCAATATAGTCCAAAACAGTAGATAAAGTAGCATGGAGCAATCAAAAATTATAGATACGTTGGAGACGTATCGAGGCATCCCCAAGCTTAATTCCTTTCGTCCTTGAGTAGGTAAATGATAAAAAGAGAATTTTTGATGCGGAGTGATACTTTGGCATAATTTCAATGTAAATCTTCTTAATTATGGTATGAATATTCAGATCCGAAAGATTCAAGACAAAAGTTCATATTGACATAAAATAATAATACTTCAAGCATACTAACTAAGCAATTATGTCTTTTCGAATAACATGGCAAAAGAAAGTTCATCCCTACAAAATCATATAGTTAGGCTATGCTTCATTTTAAATCACACAAAGATGTTCCCAACTTCTATACCCCGATGACAAGCCAAGCAATTGTTTCATACTTAAATAATCTCAAACTTTTTCAACCTTCACGCAATACATGAGCGTGAGCCATGGATATAGCACTATGGGTGGAATAGAATATGATGATGGGGATTGTGTGGAGAAGACAAAAAGGAGAAAGTCTCACATCTCTGAGGCTAATCAATGAGATATGGAGATGCCCATCGATTGATGTTAATGCAAGGAGTAGGGATTGCCATGCAGCGGATGCACTAGAGCTATGAATGCTCAACAAAAGAAAACTAGTGGGTGTGCATCCAACTTGCTTGCTCATGAAGACCTAGGGCATTTTGAGGAAGCCCATCGTAGGAATATACAAGCCAAGTTCTATAATGAAAAATTCCCACTAGTATGAACAAGACAACTTAAGAGACTCACTATATGAAAAACATGGTGCTACTTTGAAGCACAATATATGAGACTCACTACATGAAGAACAAGGTGCTACTTTGAAGCACAAGTGTGGAAAAAAGATAGTAGCATTGCCCTTTTTTTTGGGCCTTTCTTTTTTTTGGCCTTTCTCTTTTTTTTGGGCAATGCTCTAGTGATGATCATCACACTTTCATTACAACATAAGAATTACAACTCGATACTAGAACAAGACATGACTCTATATGAATACCTCCGGCGGTGTACCGGGATGGTGCAATGAATCAAGAGTGACATGTATGAAAAATAATGCATGGTGGCTTTGCCACAAATACGATGTCAACTACAAGATCATGCAATGGCAATAGGACAAAAGTAATGCATGTCACGATGATGATGATGATGGTGGAAGTTGCATGGCAATATATCTCGGAATGGCTATGGAAATGCCATAATAGGTAGGTATGGTGGCTGTTTTGAGGAAGATATAAGGAGGTTTATGTGTGATAGAGCGATCGTATCACGGGGTTTGGATGCTGCCGTGAAGTTTGCACCAACTCTCAAGGTGAGAAAGGGCAATGCGCGACCGAACAGGCTAGCAAAGGCGGAAAGGTAAAAGTGCGTATAATCCATGGACTCAACATTAGTCAAAAGAACTCATATACTTATTGCAAAAATTTAGAACTCATCAAAAATCAAGTACTACGTGCATGCTCCTAGGGGGATAGATTGGTAGGAAAAGACCATCACTCGTCCCCGACCGCCACTCATAAGGATGCACAAGCTAGGTACACTTCATTTTTCAAATTTGTTACACAACTTTAACCATACGTGCATGCTACGGGATTTGCAATCTTCAACACAAGTATTTCTCAAATTCACAACTACTCAACTAGCACGACTTTGATATTATCACATCCATATCTCAAAACAATTATCAAGCATCAAACTTATCTTAGTATTCAACGCACTTCAAAAGAAAGTTTCACATATCTTGAATACCAAGTATATTAACATTAAGCAAATTACCATGCTATTAACGACTCTCAAAACAATCTAAGTGAAGCATGAGAGATCAAGTTTCTTTAAAACAAATCCACCACCGTGCTCTAAAAGATCTAAGTGAAGCACTAGAGCAAAAATTATCACGCTCAAAAAGATATAAGTGAAGCACTATGAGCAAAACTATCAAGCTCAAAAGATATAAGTGAAGCACATAGAGTATTCTAACAAATTCCAAATCATATATGGCTCTCTAAAAAGGTGTGTACAGTAAGGATGATTGTGGTAAACTAACAAGCAAAGACACAAATAATACAAGACGCTCCAAGCAAAACACATATCATGTGGTGAATAAAAATATAGCTCCAAGTAAATTACCGATGGAAGTGGATTTAAAGAGGGATGCCTTCCGGGCATCCCCAAGCTTTAATTTTTGGTGTCCTTGGATTATCTTGGGGGTGCCATGGGCATCCCCAAGCTTAGGCTCTTGCCACTCCTTGTTCCATAATCCATCAAAAGAATTCACCAAAAACTTGAAAACTTCACAACACAAAACTCAATAGAAATCTCGTGAGCTCCGTTAGAGAAAGAAAACAAAAGACTACTTAAAAGTACTGTAATGAACTCATTCTTTATTAGTATTGGTGTTAAACCTACTGTATTCCAACTTCTCTATGGTTTATAAACTATTTTACTAGCCATAGATTCATCAAAATAAGCAACCAACACACGCAAAACAGAATCTGTCAAAAACAGAACAGTCTGTAGTCATCTGTAACTAACGCAAACTTCTCGAACCCAAACAATTCTACAAAAATTAGGAGACCTGGGAAATTTGTTTATTGATCAGAAGCAATTGGAATCAATATTTTATCACGTTCTGGTGATTTTTAACAATTCGGGCACTGGGCGCAAAGATTCTGGAAATTACAGCAAGATCAAATAACTATCTCCCAAGAAGATCTAATAGGTTTAACTTGGCACAAACACTAATTAAAAGACAAAATCACATCTAAACAGAATCTAGATGTATTATTTATTACTAGGCAGAAAGGATAAATATTGGGTTGTCTCCCAACAAGCGCTTTTCTTTAAGGCCTTTTTAGCTAGGCATTGAGATTTCAATGATGCTCACAAGAAAGACAAGAATTGAGGCACAAAGAGAGCATCATAAAACATGTGACAACCACATCTAAGTCTAACATACTTCCTATGCATAGGCATCTTATAGGCAAAGGAATCAAGGCAAGCAAAAACTATCATATGCAAGGAAGCGGAAAGGAACGATAGCAATCTCAACATAACGAGAGGTAATTTAGTAACATGAAAATTTCTATAACCATATTTTCCTCTCTCATAATAATTACATGTAGGATCATAAGAAAATTCAACAATATAGCTATCACATAACATATTCTTAACACGATCCACATGCATGCAAAGTTGACACTCTTCAAAAATAGTGGGATTAACATTAACTAAAGTCATGACCTCTCCAAACTCAATTTTATTATTATTGCAAACAATATTATCAATCTCATATTCATCATGGGGATTAAATAAATTTTCAAGATCATAAGAAGAATCACCCCAATCATGATCATTGCAACAAGTAGTAGGCATGTCAAAACTAGCATCCCCAAGCTTAGGGTTTTGCATATTATTAGCACAATTGACAACAAAATAATTTATAATAAAATCATTCCAATCATGCTTTTTATTCAAAGATCTATCGTGAGTCACTTCACGGATTTCAGGCAAAACCTTATAAATATAATCTAGTGCATCCAAATCACTAGGAATTGGTTCATCATAATTGGATCTCTTAAAAAGATTGGCAAGCGGATCAAGATCCATAGATATTGGCTTGTTTGTTTAGGAATAAATAAGCATCTAATCCAACACACGAGCAAACAAAAGGCAAAGGGAAAAGGAGGAGGATATTGGGAAAGAGAGGGCGAATAAAACGGCAAGGGTGAAGTGGGGGAGAGGAAAACGAGAGGCAAATGGCAAATAATGTAATGCGAGAGATAGGGATTGTGATGGGTACTTGGTATGTTGACTTTTGCGTAAGCCTCCCCGGCAACGGCACCAGAAAACCTTCTTGCTACGTCTCGAGCTTGCGTTGGTTTTCCCCGAAGAGGAGAGGATGATGCAGCACAGTAGCGTAAGTATTTCCCTCAGTTTTTAAGAACCAAGGTATCAATCCAGTAGGAGGTCACGCGCAAGTCCCTCGTACCTCCACAAAACGATAGCTACTCGCAACCAATGCGATTAGGGGTTGTCAATCCCTTCACGGTCACTTACGAGAGTGAGATCTGATAGAGATAATATTTTTGGTATTTTCAGTATAAAGATGCAAAGTAAAAAGTAAAAAGCAAAACAAGTAAATAAAGTGATGGAGATTGATATGATGAGAATAGACCGGGGCCATAGGTTTCACTAGTGGCTTCTCTCAAGAGCATAAGTATTCTACTTGGGTGAACAAATTATTGTTGAGCAATTGATAGAATTGAGCATAGTTATGAGGTTATCTAGGTATGATCATGTATATAGGCATCACGTCCGTGACAAGTAGATCGAAACGATTACGCATCTACTACTATTACTCCACTCATCGACCGCTATCCAAAGCATGCATCTAGAGTATTAAGTTAAAACAGTAACGCCTTAAGCAAGATGACATGATGTAGAGAAATAAATTCATGCAATATGATAAATACCCCCATCTTGTTATCCTCGATGGCAACAATACAATACGTGCCTTGCAACTCTTTCTGTCATTGAGTAAGGACACCGCAAGATTGAACCCAAAGCCATGCACTTCTCCCATTGCAAGAACTACCAATCTAGTTGGCCAAACCAAATGGATAATTCAAGAGACTTGCAAAGATAACTCAATCATACATAAAAGAATTCACAGAAGATTCAAATATTATTCATAGATAAGCTGGATCATAAACCCACAATTCATCGGTCTCAACAAACACACCGCAAAAAGAAGATTACATCAAATAGATCTCCACGAGAGAGGGGGAGAACATTGTATTGAGATCCAAAAAGAGAGAAGAAGCCATCTAGCTACTAGCTATGGACCCGAAGGTCTGAAGTAAACTACTCACACTTCATCGGAGGGCTATGGTGTTGATGTAGAAGCCCTCCGTGGTGGATGCCCTCTCCGGTGAACTCGGAACAGGCCCCAAGATGGGATCTCGTGGATCTGAGGAAGTTCTGGCGGTGGAATTAGGTTTTGGCTCCTCTTACGATCGTTTGAAGTGCGTAGGTATATATAGGAGGAAGGAGTACTTGGTGGAGCTCGAGGGGCCCACGAGGTAGGCGCGCCCAAGGCGCGCCCTCCTCGTGACCTCCTCGAAAGCTTCTTGGAGTAGGGTCCAAGTCTCCTGGATCACGTTCGGTTGGAAAATCACGATCCCGAAGGTTTCATTCCGTTTGGACTCCGTTTGATATTTTGTTTCTTCGAAATACTGAAAAGGCAAAAAACAGCAATTACGAAATTTGGGCCTCCGGTTAATAGGTTAGTCCCAAAAATAATATAAAAGTGAAAAATAAAGCCCATTATTGTCCAAAACAATAGATAAAGTAGCATGGAGCAATCAAAAATTATAGATACGTTGGAGACATATCACTAGACTAGTCACATGGTGCACACAAAATATAAGCCTGGGCTAGACGGGCCACATCCCAGTTCAAACCCTGCTCCGTCTCAACAATACCAAACAAAAAAAATACTGCTCGAGTAGCTACGTCCTAGGTGTCAGCCAATCTTGTGTTGTTCTCTTGTCTATTGACTATATACGCTCACAATGTCGTGGGTCCCAGATGTCAGGAAAACACTAGGAGGAAGCATTTTATTTTTCCATACGCTGACGTGGTGGGCCCCTACTGTCATCATCTCCACATTCTTCTGCCGATTCCTGTTGTTTGTTGACCATGTTGATAATGCGAGAGGGCGGCGCCGCGGCGAGCGCACCAAAACGCGCGGAGGACGTCGGCGTTAACGATTTAGGAGACGGTGGGGCGGTGATGCGTGCGCTGAGGCGCAGCCAGCCGTGGGAGGCGGAAGCGGCAGCGCTACCGGGCGCTGGTTTGGTTTTTTGGCGGCCGGAGGAAGACGGGACTGAAGAAACACGGCATTGTAAAAGCAACAGGAGTACTTAACAACCTTAATCGAAACCGCAGGGGCACTTAACAACCAAAGCTGAAAGCAGTATGAGTACTTATGAGGTTCAACCGTACAAAGCACGCCTCGAGCAGTGTTACTTTGCCTCTGATTAACCAAGGGTGAGGCCGCCAAGCCCAGTGACAAGGCCTGTGCACCACCCAGCGCATCCACAACCTTTCCGAAAGCGGCTTCACCTCATAGCGTGGTAAATAAACAGGATATTCGCTTTAGAGCCATGGAAAAGCATGAACATAATCTTACATCCTATTCTCCAAGATGGACGGGCCTTCATTATTTGAGACCACCCATGAATAAGTATATTTTCACCTCCAAGGGGAATTGAGTAGGTCGACATAAACATCATGTTGTGACCAAGCGCAAGTCTGACCCAATCATGGTCAGGCATCTGTATAGTAACAATAGAACTCGGCAGTTCCTGTTTCAAGAAGATCACAGCTGTAAAATTGTGTATAAGCAATAGTTTATGAAAAACATATATAATAGAAAACAGCTCGTACCATAAGTTTCTCGACACAGTTGGACCTGTTCAACGAGTGCAGTGAAGGCACACATATCCCACGTGGCCTTCCACCATTGAAACGCCCCACAAGGACCTCAAGACGATCAATAAAGCGTAGGAACTTGTGGATGTCGATCGATCAACTTCAGTGCCATTAGTAACAGCCGAGTTATTACAGAGTAACAAACGAGCAGATCGCTTAACTCGAAAAAACCTACACGTGCCACCAATTATAAGAAAATATTAGTTAGAAGTAGCATCTTCGTGAGAGATTCGTTGCTACTTCTAAAGTTAAATTGTGATTAGTTAGACAGAATAGGTGGATTAAGAAGTAATCGAGGCAACAAGCAAGAACCAAATACAAAACTAACATGGATGAACAATTGGAACGTCGTCGGGGTGGAAGATCGTAGTGAAGATGAGACCAGGTTCTGCTATTTCCATCAACATTCATGCGCCAAATTTTAGTCTGTAACACTTGAGAAAGTTTATCCAAGTTCGGCCATAAAAAAAGCAGCGATCTTCTTGGTTCATGAACCCAACTCGGGACTTATATCCATGGCTTGTCTTCACTGTGACCATTAAGCTAGTGTATTCAGTTATGGCAAGGCCGAGCATCTTGAGTACATGTGTTCTGGCACAGCAAATAATACACTGCAGGAAAAATAATATGAGAACATAGCATGTTCAAAAAAAAACACCCTCCCGGATAGAAAAGAGGATTCTAGGAACATACTGTGCACGTTTCAAAATTCTGTGTTAGGATGAGAAGGAACAAGTGTGGCGTCTTGCCGAGGGCGCAGAAACCTGTAGGGTACTCGCATTTTGGGCACTGCAAATGAAACACACTAGATTCAGTAGGAAGAAAAATGCATCAACGGCGGCGGCTGCCATCCTAGGATTACCTGCGACCAAGGGAATTGGATTTATCGGGGATGGATGAAGAATTCGTACCTGATTCTCCATGAGAAAACCCTATGCAATCGCCGAGAGGGGGTTTTCTCTGAACAAGCAGACGAGGGAGAAGGGGATTCAGGCCCAGTGAAATATTGCCGCTTCGTCCATCCAGCTTCTTGCTAAAGCTGGAAAGGGGGTTGTGATTTGACGGCTCATTGGGCATTCTTTAGGGCGCTTCGACCGGGTGTGTCTACCGTGAAGTTGTGCACTCTAATTTGTGCATATCGAGCAGCAGGTTTCTAACCAGCAATCAGAGTTGCAATTCTATCAACGATATACCATGTGATAAATAATATTGTCGTACTACTTATACACACATGACACTTGTTTCACCATGCGATTATTACATCAAAATCTCTCGGAGGATAGATCAGTTCGGCTTTGCGTCTGCATCTTGAAGAATTTCAAAGTTGATTTGGACCAGCTCTCTTTGCCAAGAAAGTTCGATTTTGACATCATCCCCTACCACAAGATATGATTTAGATTTGAACCTTGACCATCCTTTAGCATCAATCATCATGCGACCATCCTTTGTACTTACGGTATATTGAGCAGGTTCATTCACACCAAGGCTGCGCATGGTAAGAGAAACTTGGCTGTTGTCGCCCGGATTGTTGAACGACTCCCTCTTTGCTCTAGGAATTCTCTATTTGCAAACCAGAAGTCATACCCAAATAGTTAGATCAACACAGTTAATCATGCGAAACAACATGGAAAGAAAAAGAACGAAGCACTTGGGCGGCCAATGCTTACCAAGAAGGTGGACATGTCGGTTTTGTAAGGACTTTGGTATATGAAGTGCGGACTGCAGCCCGATCATTGCGGTTGCAACCGCACGGGCGGGAGCAGTCTGCAAGTGCAAGTGTTGGTGCAGTCTTTGAAGCCGCTGCTGCCGGAGATGGTGCTCCTTGTAGAGCTGGTGCTGGTGTCGGAGCAGGTGCCGGTGTCGATGCCCGATCCTCCGGTAGATCAGACTGATCCGCTGACGCGGTCGGTGCCCAATCCTCAGCTGGATCAGACTGAGCTGCTGCCGCTGTCAGTGCTAGAGCAACTGCCGGTGCTCGATCTGTGCGAGACAGCGGCGATCGTGTCTGGTCTGCTATGATCAGCTTTCTAACTTGACTAGGATTCGTACCGTGATCCAGTTTTTTTCTTCATTTCTTTTAAACGCGAGAAGGACTAATTGTGGCATTTTTGTTAAACCAAATTCCAGTTCATCATAGGGATTCAGCTTGTACTCAGACAACAGATTGATCCAATTTTTTCCAGTAATATAAGTGATGGACTGTGCCTTCGTTACTGACACGACATAAGAAGTGAAACCTGCAAAAATAGCCATCGTAGAGCAAACCAAACGGTTTATTCTGTGATGAATGTCACATGGCAAAACCTGCATCGTAAAATTGCAGGAAAAGAAAGCAAACATGACATTAAATCAATAAGATTTAGACAGTAAATCAATAAGATTTACTTGATGTGACATGAGTGAATCCTTACCAGGAAATCACTATGTTGAAGTACTAAACATAAGATTGATCGTCCAACTACGTGTGGCATGCAGGGGCCCCGCCTATTCCCACAAGCAGGATAGTCCAAAGGTCGTGACAAATCGTATGGACCGAACATCCATGGGACTGGAAATCCTGGTGGGTGCGACAAACCCTGCAATGCATACAGATATTGGAGTGTAACCATAATTGATAAACCATCCTCACAAAAAATATGATCTGGATACTTCAAAATATACAGACTGAATTGAGTGGACAGATATTAACATAGACCGTTCTCAGGACTGACCACACACCAAAAGCGGCAGTACTAATAAACAATACAGGGTTCACAAACACAAATCAAGTAATCGAACAATAGTACTTACTACAGACAAGCAAAGTTGCACTAACTAAACTCTGCAGACTATTTCTTGCCACTGACCTATGGGATGAATCCCGCATAATTGACTAGGCCATGGACTTCGTGTGAGATGTCTACATGCACCATCACCATCTTGTCAACCTTGGAGAACCTAACAGAGTGGTCTTTCCACTCATAAACATGATGATGAAGACAGGCCGCCTCAGATTTGTTGGGAAGCTTTACAAGAACCACACCCTTCGTAATCGAAGGCACAGCCAGGAAATTGTTGTGGTCAAGTACAGCCTCGAGAACACGCCTGGCAACAATGCTACAGGAAAACACTAGTTCAGGACACATGGCGACAAGGACACGACAGTTGGATAGTTCAGCAGCATAACTCATCATCAGGTCTTCCAGTTCACACGGCATGACTTTGAGAACTTCATCCCCACTCCGGACCTGGTTCTAATTCAAACAGAAACCATATTTTATTACTACCTCCATTCAGAAATATAAGATGATTTTCGATATTATACTCCATATATGACCACATATACGGACAGAAATGAGTGAACAAAGACACTAGAACATGTCTTCAAAGGCATGAGAGCAGAGGGATTACATGCAATATCCATAACACAAGTTACTGGGGCAAATATACCCTCTTAAAAGGTAGCATTGATGTTCATAAAGTACTCCCTTCGTCCCAAAATTCTTGTCTTAGATTTGTCTAGATACGGATGTATCAAGTCACATTTTAGTATTAGATACATCCGTATCTAGAAAAATCTAAGACAAGAAATTTGGGACAGAGGGAGTAGTTGAAAGTAATCTATAACAAATCAGTGTCAACCTCTCGCATGTTTTGGTCAAAAGAGGAATTTAGAACCGTCATTTGGCACACTAAAATCACATGCAAGATCACCCAGAAAGTTGTACTACCAGTACTAGTACTGCGTGTTAGATGAAAAAACACGATCAAGATCAAGAAAAAGATCGTCAACAAGAGACATTACCTGGACTTGCTTAATGAGGGATCCCGGAGAGGGGGGCTTGGATAGGGCGATGGCTTTGAGCTTGTCTGCGATAGTCTCGGCGGGGTGCTTGCGCTTCTTCGTACCATGAGCCTCGACGGTTTTGGCCAGAGCCATAGACATCACTTCGGCCGGTGCTCCAGCGTCCATCAAGAAACTATCAAATAGAAATAAAAGAAAAGAAACCATAATCACAAACCCAAAAGAAGAAAGAGAGGGAGTTATAGGATCAGTCTCGGGGTTGTAAGACCGGGCCTTGGCTAGAATCAATACCATTGATGCGCTCACTTTCCTTCTTTGGGAGATAAGAACAATGGCAGAAGCAGGTCGGGGTTTTCTTGAAGAAATGAGGACCAAGATGAGGGAGAAGCGAGGGTTGGGTTGAGAGGAAGTTGAGAGAGAAGAGTGAAATGATGGTTGCTTCGTCCGTCCAACTTACTGCTGGAAAGGAGGGGGTTTTGTGATTTGACGGCTCATTGGACATTACTACGGCGCTTTGATCAGGGTAGTCTACCGTCACTCTACTACAGAGTAATTTAGTGCATGGCTGGTGGACCCCGATGCTGGCTGTCCCACACGTCGGCGAAAGTGAGTAATTTAGTGCATGGCTGGAGGAGGATCCGCACGGTAGAGCGTGTCCACTGTTTTTCTGAAGAAAAAAATGATTACAACAAGCGTTTCCACTCTTACAACGGAGGAGTGCGAAACACGGCAGCCACTGGAACATACACAGTGCTCCTACAACTAGGCATGTGCAGTGGTTCATATGTCAGTACTACATAATCTTGTTGCTAGTGTAGTAAGATATGACGACAACAAATGATGTTGTGTGCATGTCAACTATATGAACAGTAATGTAGTAGCATAGTACCGCTTTCTCGACTGCCCGGTCGAGAATGAACGGTGAGATCAATGTTAACAGAACTACGTCTACAGTGCACGGAGAGTACGGTGCTACAGTACTCCACGAAACATGAACCATATGAAGCACGAATAGTGTTAGGCAGGGTGTATGAAGGGTGCAGGAGATGGGAGCAAAAGTTCCCTTCTCGACCCACTTTTGGGTGTTTGGAGAGTGCATGAAGGGTGCATGAGTCCACACTAGTAGGTTAACACAAATACGCGAAGAGGAAACAACTACTCCGTCTAGGTGTGTAAGACATCTTACGTTGTGCACCGTGACCAAGGCAGAGAGGAAAATGAGAAAACTTAATGTATTTTTGCTAATTAATAGCATTGCATGCAATGAACTAACCACTGCATGTCATGTTTATTAGTCTCAAGTCATTGAAAGCATGCACGGCCCACGTCTCTTATTGGTTGATATGTCACAAAACAAGAAACGGGGAGGGAGTTAATGTACCGTGCCTAAGTGTTTTGGGATTATTTGGTTTTCGTAAGGTGACTTACACACTATATTGAGATGAGAATGCAACCAAACACACCCACATGCTTTGTGCTACAGTGACTGATCTGCACCGTCTGAGTTTGATCCAGCGGTCATGTTGCACCGAGACATGGACATGCCCATGCAGGGCGCCTAAACACCACCAAGTCCCTCTCGCTTCTCGAGGCGCACGACGTTGGTGATGCAGGGTGCAACCGCCATAAAGCCCGCTCCGGTCGACGGGAGCCCGGCCAAAAGACGGCGTCCAATGGCACGCGAATGGATTCCGGTGACGGAGCCCTGAAAGGATTCGCCCGGCAACGGCGATGGAAGCCCGCAACCCCTCCTTGTCCAGCTCAGCCCCCACCATCGTGCGGAGACGGCTCAGCTCCTCGGAGATATAGGTGAAGATGGAGACCAGGTCAGGAAGCCGCAGCTCGTTGAAGTCGACCGGGTGGTCAAACGGGTTTAGCCCGACGGCCGACATCGTCACGCTGGCACGACGGTAGGCATCCCGCAGCCGCAACACGTGCGTGGCAACTTGGTTCACCAAGTGGCTGAGGCGATCCTGGACCTTGTCACGATCGGCCCTTCGCGCTCGGCTCCCCTGACGGCCTATTGTATCTCCCGCTTTCTATAGCAACACCGCCGACGCCTCGAGCATCTTTGTGGTGGACGCCTGCCGCTTTTGAAGCTCCATGAACTCCCGCACATAACGGAGGACCATGGCACTCCTCTCCTCCTTGAGCTCACGGAGCTCCACGTCCTTGGCCCTGAGCTCCGCATCCTTGAAATGGAGCTCCTGTGTCAGGCGCCTCACCTCGGACTCCGTGATCTGCTGCGCCGCCATGGCACCAGGTACAAGCAATGGGGAGAGGAAGCAAAGGGGGCGAAATGGCTGAAAGGAAATGCAATCTATGGGAAGGCGGAGGGAGCGGGGAATCTTTTAGTTTTCACCATGGTAAAACACCAGTCGACGACTTCTCACATCAGGGAGCAGTGGGTTTTTACAGGCGGAGTCATCATGACTAATTGCTGCTACCTCTTGAGCACTGCGTTGGATTTCCCCGAAGAGGAGAGGATGATGCAGCAAAGTAGCGTAAGTATTTCCCTCAGTTTTTGAGAACCAAGGTATCAATCCAGTAGGAGGCCACGCACAAGTCACTCGTACCTGCAAAAAACAATAGCTCCTCGCAACCAATGCGATTAGGGGTTGTCAATCCCTTCACGGTCACTTACGAAAGTGAGATCTGATAGAGATAATATTTTTGGTATTTTGGTATAAAGATGAAAAGTGAAAAGTAAAAGGCAAAGTAAAAACAAAGGAAGTATTAAAGTGATGGAGATTGATATGATGAGAATAGACCCGGGGCCATAGGTTTCACTAGTGGCTTCTCTCAAGAGCATAAGTATTCTACGGTGGGTGAACAAATTACTGTTGAGCAATTGATGAAATTGAGCATAGTTATGAGTATATCTAGGTATGATCATGTATATAGGCATCACGTCCGAGACAAGTAGATCGAAATGATTACGCATCTACTACTATTACTCCACTCGTCGACCGCTATCCAAAGCATGCATCTAGAGTATTAACTTAAAAACAAAGTAACGCCTTAAGCAAGATGACATGATGTAGAGGGATAGATTCATGCAATATGATAAAAACCCCATCTTGTTATCCTCGATGGCAACAATACAATCGTGCCTTGCTGCCCTTACATCCTTTGGGAAAAGACACATAAGATTGAACCCAAAGCGAAGCACTTCTCCCATTGCAAGAACTACCAATCTAGTTGTCCAAACCAAACGGATAATTCGAAGAGACTTGCAAAGCTAACCAATCATACATAAAAGAATTCAGAGAAGATTCAAATATTGTTCATAGATAATCTGGATCATAAACCTACAATTCATCGGTCTCAACAAACACACCGCAAAAAGAAGATTACATCGAATAGATCTCCACGAGAGAGGGGAGAACATTGTATTGAGATCCAAAAAGAGAAGAAGCCATCTAGCTACTAGCTATGGACCCGAGGTCTGAAGTAAACTACTCACACTTCATCGGAGGGGCTATGGTGATGATGTAGAAGACCTCCGTGGTGGATGCCCCCTCTGGCGGAGCCCCGGAACAGGCCCCAAGATGGGATCTCGTGGATACAGGAAGTTGCGGCGGTGGAATTAGGTTTTATGCTCCTGTTCTGATCGTTTGGGGGTACGTAGGTATATATAGGATGAAGGAGTACGTCGGTGGAGCAACAGGGGCCCACGAGGCAGGGGCGCGCCCTAGGGGGCGTGACCCCCACCCTCGTGACCGCCTCTTTTGTTCCTTGGAGTAGGGTCCAAGTCTCCTGGATCACGTTCGGTGAGAAAATCACGTTCCCGAAGGTTTCATTCCGTTTGAACTCCGTTTGATATTCCGTTTCTTCGAAACACTGAAATAGGCGAAAAACAACAATTCTGGGTTGGGCCTCCGGTTAATAGGTTAGTCCCAAAAATAATATAAAAGTGGAAAATAAAGCCCAATATAGTCCAAAACAGTAGATAAAGTAGCATGGAGCAATCAAAAATTATAGATACGTTGGAGACGTATCGAGGCATCCCCAAGCTTAATTCCTGCTTCGTCCTTGAGTAGGTAAATGATAAAAGAGAATTTTTGATGCGGATTGATACTTTGGCATAATTTCAATGTAAATCTTCTTAATTATGGTATGAATATTCAGATCCGAAAGATTCAAGACAAAAGTTCATATTGACATAAAAATAATAATACTTCAAGCATACTAACTAAGCAATTATGTCTTTTCAAAATAACATGGCAAAAGAAAGTTCATCCCTACAAAATCATATAGTTAGGCTATGCTTCATTTTCGTCACACAAAGATGTTCCCAACTTCTATACCCCCGATGACAAGCCAAGCAATTGTTTCATACTTAAATAATCTCAAACTTTTTCAACCTTCACGCAATACATGAGCGAGCCATGGATATAGCACTATGGGTGGAATAGAATATGATGATGGGGATTGTGTGGAGAAGACAAAAAGGAGAAAGTCTCACATCTCTGAGGCTAATCAATGAGATATGGAGATGCCCATCGATTGATGTTAATGCAAGGAGTAGGGATTGCCATGCAACGGATGCACTAGAGCTATGAATGCTCAACAAAAGAAAACTAGTGGGTGTGCATCCAACTTGCTTGCTCATGAAGACCTAGGGCATTTTGAGGAAGCCCATCGTAGGAATATACAAGCCAAGTTCTATAATGAAAAATTCCCACTAGTATGAACAAGACAACTTAAGAGACTCACTATATGAAAAACATGGTGCTACTTTGAAGCACAATATATGAGACTCACTACATGAAGAACAAGGTGCTACTTTGAAGCACAAGTGTGGAAAAAAAGATAGTAGCATTGCCCTTTTTTTGGCCTTTCTTTTTTTGGCCTTTCTCTTTTTTTTGGGCAATGCTCTAGTGATGATCATCACACTTTCATTACAACATAAGAATTACAACTCGATACTAGAACAAGACATGACTCTATATGAATACCTCCGGCGGTGTACCGGGATGGTGCAATGAATCAAGAGTGACATGTATGAAAAATAATGCATGGTGGCTTTGCCACAAATACGATGTCAACTACAAGATCATGCAATGGCAATATGACAAAAGTAATGCATGTCACGATGATGATGATGATGGTGGAAGTTGCATGGCAATATATCTCGGAATGGCTATGGAAATGCCATAATAGGTAGGTATGGTGGCTGTTTTGAGGAAGATATAAGGAGGTTTATGTGTGATAGAGCGTATCGTATCACGGGGTTTGGATGCACCGTGAAGTTTGCACCAACTCTCAAGGTGAGAAAGGGCAATGCACAAGATCGAACAGGCTAGCAAAGGCGGAAAGGTAAAAGTGCGTATAATCCATGGACTCAACATTAGTCAAAAGAACTCATATACTTATTGCAAAAATTTAGAACTCATCAAAAATCAAGTACTACGCGCATGCTCCTAGGGGGATAGATTGGTAGGAAAAGACCATCACTCGTCCCCGACCGCCACTCATAAGGATGCACAAGCTAGGTACACTTCATGTTTCAAATTTGTTACACAACTTTAACCATACGTGCATGCTACGGGATTTGCAATCTTCAACACAAGTATTTCTCAAATTCACAACTACTCAACTAGCACGACTTTGATATTATCACATCCATATCTCAAAACAATTATCAAGCATCAAACTTATCTTAGTATTCAACGCACTTCAAAAGAAAGTTTCACATATCTTGAATACCAAGTATATTAACATTAAGCAAATTACCATGCTATTAACGACTCTCAAAACAATCTAAGTGAAGCATGAGAGATCAAGTTTCTTTAAAACAAATCCACCACCGTGCTCTAAAAGATCTAAGTGAAGCACTAGAGCAAAAAATTATCACGCTCAAAAAGATATAAGTGAAGCACTATGAGCAAAACTATCAAGCTCAAAAGATATAAGTGAAGCACATAGAGTATTCTAACAAATTCCAAATCATATATGGCTCTCTAAAAAGGTGTGTACAGTAAGGATGATTGTGGTAAACTAACAAGCAAAGACACAAATAATACAAGACGCTCCAAGCAAAACACATATCATGTGGTGAATAAAAATATAGCTCCAAGTAAATTACCGATGGAAGTGGATTTAAAGAGGGGATGCCTTCCGGCATCCCCAAGCTTTGAATTTTGGTGTCCTTGGATTATCTTGGGGTGCCATGGGCATCCCCAAGCTTAGGCTCTGCCACTCCTTGTTCCATAATCCATCAAAAGAATTCACCAAAAACTTGAAAACTTCACAACACAAAACTCAATAGAAATCTCGTGAGCTCCGTTAGAGAAAGAAAACAAAAGACTACTTAAAAGTACTGTAATGAACTCATTCTTTATTAGTATTGGTGTTAAACCTACTGTATTCCAACTTCTCTATGGTTTATAAACTATTTTACTAGCCATAGATTCATCAAAATAAGCAACCAACACCATAAAACAGAATCTGTCAAAAACAGAACAGTCTGTAGTCATCTGTAACTAACGCAAACTTCTCGAACCCAAACAATTCTACAAAAATTAGGAGACCTGGGAAATTTGTTTATTGATCAGCAGCAATTGGAATCAATATTTTATCACGTTCTGGTGATTTTTAACAATTCGGGCACTGGGCGCAAAGATTCTGGAAATTACAGCAAGATCAAATAACTATCTCCCAAGAAGATCTAATAGGTTTAACTTGGCACAAACACTAATTAAAAGACAAAACCACATCTAAACAGAATCTAGATGTATTATTTATTACTAGGCAGAAAGGATAAATATTGGGTTGTCTCCCAACAAGCGCTTTTCTTTAAGGCCTTTTTAGCTAGGCATTGAGATTTCAATGATGCTCACAAGAAAGACAAGAATTGAGGCACAAAGAGAGCATCATAAAACATGTGACAACCACATCTAAGTCTAACATACTTCCTATGCATAGGCATCTTATAGGCAAAGGAATCAAGGCAAGCAAAAACTATCATATGCAAGGACGCGGAACGGACCGATAGCAATCGCAACATAACGAGAGGTAATTTAGTAACATGAAAATTTCTATAACCATATTTTCCTCTCTCATAATAATTACATGTAGGATCATAAGAAAATTCAACAATATAGCTATCACATAACATATTCTTAACACGATCCACATGCATGCAAAGTTGACACTCTTCAAAAATAGTGGGATTAACATTAACTAAAGTCATGACCTCTCCAAACTCAATTTTATTATTATTGCAAACAATATTATCAATCTCATATTCATCATGGGGATTAAATAAATTTTCAAGATCATAAGAAGAATCACCCCAATCATGATCATTGCAACAAGTAGTAGGCATGGCAAAACTAGCATCCCCAAGCTTAGGGTTTTGCATATTATTAGCACAATTGACAACAAAATAATTTATAATAAAATCATTCCAATCATGCTTTTTATTCAAAGATCTATCGTGAGTCACTTCACGGATTTCAGGCAAAACCTTATAAATATAATCTAGTGCATCCAAATCACTAGGAATTGGTTCATCATAATTGGATCTCTTAAAAAGATTGGCAAGCGGATCAAGATCCATAGATATTGGCTTGTTTGTTTAGGAATAAATAAGCATCTAATCCAACACACGAGCAAACAAAAAGGCAAAGGGAAAAAGAGGAGGATATTGGGAAAGAGAGGGCGAATAAAACGGCAAGGGTGAAGTGGGGGAGAGGAAAACGAGAGGCAAATGGCAAATAATGTAATGCGAGAGATAGGGATTGTGATGGGTACTTGGTATGTTGACTTTTGCGTAAACCTCCCCGGCAACGGCACCAGAAAACCTTCTTGCTACGTCTCGAGCTTGCGTTGGTTTTCCCCGAAGAGGAGAGGATGATGCAGCACAGTAGCGTAAGTATTTCCCTCAGTTTTTAAGAACCAAGGTATCAATCCAGTAGGAGGTCACGCGCAAGTCCCTCGTACCTCCACAAAACGATAGCTACTCGCAACCAATGCGATTAGGGGTTGTCAATCCCTTCACGGTCACTTACGAGAGTGAGATCTGATAGAGATAATATTTTTGGTATTTTTCGTATAAAGATGCAAAGTAAAAAGTAAAAGCAAAACAAGTAAATAAAGTGATGGAGATTGATATGATGAGAATAGACCCGGGGGCCATAGGTTTCACTAGTGGCTTCTCTCAAGAGCATAAGTATTCTACGGTGGGTGAACAAATTATTGTTGAGCAATTGATAGAATTGAGCATAGTTATGAGGTTATCTAGGTATGATCATGTATATAGGCATCACGTCCGTGACAAGTAGATCGAAGCGATTACGCATCTACTACTATTACTCCACTCATCGACCGCTATCCAGCATGCATCTAGAGTATTAAGTTAAAAAGCAGTAACGCCTTAAGCAAGATGACATGATGTAGAGAAATAAATTCATGCAATATGATAAATACCCCATCTTGTTATCCTCGATGGCAACAATACAATACGTGCCTTGCAACTCTTTACGTCATTGAGTAAGGACAACGCAAGATTGAACCCAAAGCCATGCACTTCTCCCATTGCAAGAACTACCAATCTAGTTGGCCAAACCAAATGGATAATTGAAGAGACTTGCAAAGATAACTCAATCATACATAAAAGAATTCACAGAAGATTCAAATATTATTCATAGATAAGCTGGATCATAAACCCACAAGTCATCGGTCTCAACAAACACACCGCAAAAAAGAAGATTACATCAAATAGATCTCCACGAGAGAGGGGGAGAACATTGTATTGAGATCCAAAAAGAGAGAAGAAGCCATCTAGCTACTAGCTATGGACCCGAAGGTCTGAAGTAAACTAATCACACTTTATCGGAGGGGCTATGGTGTTGATGTAGAAGCCCTCCGTGGTGGATGCCCTCTCCGTGAACTCCGAACAGGCCCCAAGATGGGATCTCGTGGATACAGGAAGTTGCAGCGGTGGAATTAGGTTTTTGGCTCCTCTTCTGATCGTTTGGGGGTACGTAGGTATATATAGGAGGAAGGAGTACTTCAGTGGAGCTCCGAGGGGCCCACGAGGTAGGGGGCGCGCCCAAGGGGGCGCGCCCTCCACCCTCATGACCTCCTCGGAAGCTTCTTGGAGTAGGGTCCAAGTCTCCTGGATCACGTTCGGTTGGAAAATCACGATCCCGAAGGTTTCATTCCGTTTGGACTCCGTTTGATATTCTGTTTCTTCGAAATCTTGAAAAAGGCAAAAACAGCAATTACAGGCTGGGCCTCCGGTTAATAGGTTAGTCCCAAAAATAATATAAAAGTGAAAAATAAAGCCCATTATTGTCCAAAACAATAGATAAAGTAGCATGGAGCAATCAAAATTATAGATACGTTGGAGACATATCACTAGACTAGTCACATGGTGAACACAAAATATAAGCACAGGCTAGACGGGCCTGACCCGATTCAAACCCTGCTCCGTCTCAACAATACCAAACAAAAAAAATACTGCTTTCGAGTAGCTACGTCCCTGTGTGTCAGCCAATCTTGTGTTGTTCTCTTGTCTATTGACTATATACGCTCACAATGTCGTGGGTCCCGGATGTCGTGAAAACACTAGGAGGAAGCATTTTATTTTTCCATCTGGCGGCGTGGTGGGCCCCTCTTGTCATCATCTCCACATTCTTACGCCGATTCCTGTTGTTTGTTGACCATGTTGATAATGCGAGAGGGCGCTGGCGAAGCGCACCAAAACGCAGCGGAGGACGTCGGCGTTAACGATTTAGGAGACGGTGGGTGATGCGGTGATCGAGGCGCAGCCACCGTGGGAGGCGGAAGAAGCGGCTACCGGGCGCTGGTTTGGTTTTGGCGGCCGGAGGAAGACAGTTGAAGAAACACGATGCATTGTAAAAGCAACAGGAGTACTTAACAACCTTAACTGAAACCGGCGGGGCACTTAACAACCAAAGCTGAAAGCAGTATGAGTACTTATCTGAGTTCAACCGTACAAAGCACGCCTCGAGCAAGTGCTACTTTGCCTCTGATTAACCAAGGGTGAGGCCGCCAAGCCCAGGACAAGGCCAGTGCACCACCCGCGCATCCACAACCTTCTGAAAGCGGCTTCACCTCGCAACGTGGTAAATAAACAGGATATTCGCTTTAGAGCCATGGAAAAGCATGAACATAATCTTCTGTCCTATTATCCAAGATGGACGGGCCTTCATTATTTGAGACCACCCATGAATAAGTATCTTTTCACCTCCAAGGGGAATTGAGTAGGTCGACATAAACATCATGTTGTGACCAAGCGCAAGTCTGACCCAATCATGGTCAGGCATCTGTATAGTAACAATAGAACTCGGCAGTTCCTGTTTCAAGAAGATCACAACTGTAAAATTGTGAATAAGCAATAGTTTATGAAAAACATATATAATAGAAAATAGCTCGTACCATAAGTTTCTCGACACAGTTGGACCTGTTCAACGAGTGCAGCAGTGGCACACATATCCCACGTGGCCTTCCACCATTGAAACGCATACAAGGACCTCAAGGCGATCAATAAAGCGTAGGAACTTGTGGATGTCGATCGATCAACTTGATTGCCATTAGTAACAGCGAGTTATTACAGAGTAACAAACGAGCAGAGGCTTAACTCTGAAAAAACCTACACGTGCCACCAATTATAAGAAAATATTAGTTAGAAGTAGCATCTTCGTGAGAGATTCGTTGCTACTTCTAAAGTTAAATGTGATTAGTTAGACAGAATAGGTGGATTAAGAAGTAATCGAGGCAACAAGCAAGAACCAAATACAAAACTAACATGGATGAACAATTGGAGCGTCGTCGGGGTGGAAGATCGCAGTGAAGATGAGACCAGGTTACGCTATTTCCATCAACATTAAATGCGCCAACTTTGATCTGTAACACTTGAGAAAGTTTATCCAAGTTCGCCATAAAAAAGCAGCGATCTTCTTGGTTCATGAACCCAACTCGGGACTTATATCCATGGCTTGTCTTCACTGTGACCATTAAGCTAGTGTATTCCAGTTATGGCAAGGCCGAGCATCTTGAGTACATGTGTTACACGACAAATAATAACTGCAGGAAAAATAATATGAGAACATAGCATGTTCAAAAAAAACCACCCTCCGGATAGAAAAGAGGATTCTAGGAACATACTTGCACGTTTCAAAATTACGTGTTAGGATGAGAAGGAACAAGTGTGGCGTCTCGAGGGCGCAGAAACACAGAGGGTACTCGCATTTTGGGCAATCGCAAATGAAACACACTAGATTGATGGGAAGAAAAATGCATCAGCATGGCGGCTGCCATCCTAGGATTACCTGCGACCAAGGGAATTGGATTTATCGGGGATGGATGAAGAATTGCACGATTCTCCATGAGAAAACCCTATGCAATCGCCGAGAGGGGTTTTCTCTGAACAAGCGAGCGAGGAGAAGGGATTCAGGCCCGGTGAAATATTGCCGCTTCGTCCATCCGACTTTTATCGCTAAAGCTGGAAAGGGGGTTGTGATTTGTGACTCATTGGGCATTCTTTGGCGCTTCTGACCGGGTGTGTCTACCATGAAGTTGTGCACTCTAATTTGTGCATATCGAACGACAGTTTCTAACCAGCAATCAGAGTTGCAATTCTATCAACGATATACCATGTGATAAATAATATTGTCGTGGAAGCTCAACTAGAGAAACTAAGTGGGTGTGCATCCAACTCGCTTGCTCACGAAGACCTAGGGCATTTGAGGAAGCCCATCATTGGAATATACAAGCCAAGTTCTATAATGAAAAATTCCCACTAGTATATGAAAGTGACAAAATGAGAGACTCTCTATCATGAAGATTTTGGTGCTACTTTGAAGCACAAGTGTGGTAAAAGGATAGTAGCATTGTCCCTTCTCTCTTTTTCTCTAATTTTTTTTATTTGGGCCTTTTCTATTTTTTATGGCCTCTTTTCTTTTTCATTTTTATTTTTTTTATTTTTCGTCCGGAGTCTCATCCTGACTTGTGGGGGAATCATAATCTCCATCATCCTTTCCTCACTGGGACAATTCTCTAATAATGATGATCATCACACTTTTATTTTTCTTACAACTCAACAATTACAACTCGATTCTTAGAACAAAATATGACTCTATATGAATGCCTCCGTGATGTACCAGGATATGCAATGAAACAAGAGTGACGTGTATGAAAGAATTATGAACGGTGGCTTTGCCACAAATACGATGTCAACTACATGATCATGCTAGCAATATGACAATAATGGAGCGTGTGATAATAAACGGAATGGTGGAAAGTTGCATGGAAATATATCTCGGAATGGCTATGGAAATGCCATGATAGGTAGGTATGGTGGCTGTTTTTAGGAAGATATATGGTGGGTGTATGATACCGGCGATAAGTGCGCGGTATTAGAGACGCTAGCATTGGAGGAAGGATGGGAAAAAGTGCATATAATCCATGGACTCAACGTTAGCCATAAAGAAATCATATACTTATTGCAAAAATCTAGAAGTTATCAAAGCAAAGTATTACGCGCATGCTCCTAGGGGGTTAGATTGGTAGGAAAAGACCACCGCTCGTCCCCGACCGCCACTCATAAGGAAGACAATCAATAAATAAATCATGCTCCGAGTTCATCACATAACGGTTCACCATACGTGCATGCTACGGGAATCACAAACTTCAACACAAGTATTCTTTAAATTCACAACTACTCAACTAGCATGACTCTAATATCACCATATTCATATCTCAAAACAATTATCAAGCATCAAACTTTTCTTAGTATTCAACGCACTCAAAAGAAAGTTTCACATATCTTTAATACCAAGTATATTAATATTAAGCAAATTACCATGCTATTAACGACTCTCAAAATAATCTAAGTGAAGCATGAGAGATCAATAGTTTCTTTAAAACAAATCCACCACCATGCTCTAAAAGATCTAAGTGAAGCACTAGAGCAAAAATTATCACGCTCAAAAGATATAAGTGAAGCACTATGAGCAAAACTATCAAGCTCAAAAGATATAAGTGAAGCACATAGAGTATTCTATCAAATTCCAATTCATGTATGGCTCTCTCAAAAGGTGTAAACAGCAAGGATGATTGTGGTAAACTAACAAGAAAATACGCAAATAATACAAGACGCTCCAAGCAAAACACATATCATGTGGTGAATAAAAATATAGCTCCAAGTAAATTACCGATGTAAGTAGACGAAAGAGGGGATGCCTTCCGGGGCATCCCCAAGCTTTGACTTTTTGGTGTCCTTGGATTATCTTGGGTGCCATGGGCATCCCCAAGCTTAGGCTCTTGCCACTCCTTGTTCCATAATCCATCAAAAGAATTTACCCAAAACTTGAAAACTTCACAGCATAAAACTCAATAGAAATCTTGTGAGCTCCGTTAGAGAAAGAAAACAAAAGACTACTTTAAGGTACTGTAATGAACTCATTCTTTATTTATATTGGTGTTAAACCTACTGTATTCCAACTTCTCTATGGATTATAAACTATTTTACTAGCCATAGATTCATTAAAATAAGCAAACAACACACGGAAAACAGAATCTGTCAAAAACAGAACAGTCTGTAGTAATCTGTAACTAACGCAAACTTCTGGAACTCCAAACAACCTACCAAAGTTAGAAGACCTAGAAAATTTTCTTATTGATCAGCATAAATTGGAATCAGTATTTTATCACGTTCTGGTGATTTTTAATAATTGGATCACTGAGCGCAAAGTTTCTGGAAATTACAGCAAGATCAAATAACTATCATCCAAGAAGATCCAATAGGTCTAGCTTGGCACAAACACTAACTAAAACATAAAACCACATCTAAACAGAGGCTAGATGGATTATTTATTTCTAAACAGAAGCAAAAACAAAAAAAAACTAAAAATAAAATTGGGTTGCCTCACAACAAGCGCTATCATTTAACGCCCCTAGCTAGGCATAAAAGCAAGGATAGATCTAGGTATTGCCATCTTTGGTAGGCAATCCATAGGTGGATCTCATGATAGACTCATATGGTAATTTTATTTTCTTTCTAGGGAAGTGTTCCATGCCCTTGTTTAAGGGAAATTGGAATCTAATATTCCCTTCCTTCATATCAATAATTGCACCAATCGTTCTAAGGAAAGGTCTACCAAGAATAATAGGAGATGAAGGATTGCAATCTATATCAAGAACGATAAAATCTACGGGCACATAATTCCTATTTGCAACAATAAGAACATCATTAATTATTCCCATAGGCTTTTTAATAGTGGAATCCGCAAGATGCAAGTTTAGAGAGCAATCATCAAAATCATGGAAATCTAGCAAATCACACAAGGTTTTGGGGATAGTAGAAACACTAGCACCCAAATCACACAAGGCATGAAACTCATAATTTTTTATTTTAATTTTAATATTAGGTTCCCACTCATCATAGAGCTTTCTAGGGATAGAAACTTTCAACTCAAGTTTTTCTTCATAAGATTGCATCAAGGCATCAACAATGTGTTCAGTAAAGGCCTTATTTTGACTATAAGCATGAGGAGAATTTAGCATGGATTGCAACAAGGAAATACAATCAATTAAAGAGAAATTTTCATAATTAAATTCCTTGAGATCCAACATAGTGTGTTTAGCAACATCTGAGTTTTTATTTCATTCAATCCCACTTTTATCAATTTCATCATCATGATCTAAAAACTCCGAATTCTTAGAACGCCTTCTAGGTAAAGGAATATCATATTCAGTTTCATCAAAATTCATATTGCAAAACAAAGATTTAATGGGGACACATCAATAACTTTTAGATCTTCATCTTGATTTTCATAGGAATTCAGTTTAGCGGCCATCTTATTGACTAAGGTAGCTTGCATATCCGAAATTTCAGCGGTCAACTTTTCAAGACGAGCAATTTGGGATCTTATACCATCAAATTCATTAGACATATCATCGAGCTCTTTATTCATATAACTCACAAAACCTTTTTGTTCCTTAAGCTCTTTTCTAAAGAAATTATTATGCTCAAATTGCAGAACCATAAATTTCCTGACATTGGTTTCGATCTCCTCTAACCTTTTAAGGTGAAGATCACCAAATCTAGGTAGAGCCATCGTGACAAACAAGCAATCCAACACACGAGCAAACAAGCGGACGAGAAAAAGGCAACGGGAAAAAGAGGAGGAGATTGGGAAAGAGAGGGCGAATAAAACGGCAAGGGTGAAGTGGGGGAGAGGAAAACGAGAGGCAAATGGCAAATAATGTAATGCGAGAGATAGGGATTGTGATGGGTACTTGGTATGTCTTGACTTGCTCTTGCGTGAGCCTCCCCGGCAACAGCGCCAGAAATCCTTCTTGCTACCTCTTGAGCACTGCATTGGATTTCCCCGAAGAGGAGAGGATGATGCAACAAAGTAGTGTAAGTATTTCCCTCAGTTTTTGAGAACCAAGGTATCAATCCAGTAGGAGGCCACGCACAAGTCCCTCGTACCTGCACAAAACAATAGCTCCTCGCAACCAACGCGATTAGGGGTTGTCAATCCCTTCACGGTCACTTACGAAAGTGAGATCTGATAGAAAAGATAAATAATATTTTTGGTATTTTTGATATAGAGATGCAAAGTAAAAAGTAAAAGGCAAAGTAAAAACAAAGCAAGTATTAAAGTGATGGAGATTGATATGATGAGAATAGACCCAGGGGCCATAGGTTTCACTAGTGGCTTCTCTCAAGAGCATAATTATTCTACGATTGGGTGAACAAATTCTTGTTGAGCAGTTGTGAGAATTGAGCATAGTTATGAGTATATCTAGGTATGATCATGTATATAGGCATCACGTCCGAGACAAGTAGACCGAAACGATTCTGCATCTACTACTATTACTCCACTCATCGACCGCTATCCAGCATGCATCTAGAGTATTAACTTAAAAACAAAGTAACGCCTTAAGCAAGATGACATGATGTAGAGGGATAGATTCATGCAATATGATAAAAACCCCATCTTGTTATCCTCGATGGCAACAATACAATACGTGCCTTGCTGCCCCTTATACATCCTTTGGGAAAGGACACCGCAAGATTGAACCCAAAGCTAAGCACTTCTCCCATTGCAAGAACTACCAATCTAGTTGGCCAAACCAAACGGATAATTCGAAGAGACTTGCAAAGATAACCAATCATAAATAAAAGAATTTAGAGAAGATTCAAATATTGTTCATACATAATCTGGATCATAAACCCACAATTCATCGATCTCAACAAACACACCGCAAAAAGAAGATTACATTGAATAGATCTCCACGAGAGAGGGGGAGAACATTGTATTGAGATCCAAAAAGAAACAAGAAGCCATCTAGCTACTAGCTATGGACCCGAAGGTCTAAAGTAAACTACTCACACTTCATCGGAGGGGCTATGGTGTTGATGTAGAAGCCCTCCATGGTGGATGCCCCCTCCGTGAGCTCAAGACAGGCCCCAAGATGGGATCTCGTGGATAAAGGAAGTTGCGGCGGTGGAATTAGGTTTTTGGCTCCTGTTCTGATCGTTTGGGGGTACGTAGGTCTATATAGGAGGAAGGAGTACGTCGGTGGAGCAACAGGGGCCCACGAGGCAGGGGGCGCGTCCTAGGGGGGGCGCCCCCCACCCTCGTGACCGCCTCTTTTGTTCCTTGGAGTAGGGTCCAAGTCTCATGGATCACGTTCGGTGAGAAAATCACGTTCCCGAAGGTTTCATTCCGTTTGGACTCCGTTTGATATTCCGTTTCTTCGAAACACTGAAATAGGCAAAAACAACAATTCTGGGTTGGGCCTCCGGATAATAGGTTAGTCCCAAAAATAATATAAAAGTGGAAAATAAAGCCCAATATAGTCCAAAACAGTAGATAAAGTAGCATGGAGCAATCAAAAATTATAAATACTTTGGAGACATATCAATTGCTGCCGCGCCTGCTCCCGTCAATCAAAAAATTAAAAATCATGCCGCGCCTGCTCCCGTCAATCATCAAAAAAATTAAAAATCCTGCCGCACCCAAACACCAGAGCAACGCCGCGGTGGATATTTAAATTTACCTGCCGGCAAGTAGATAAAAAAAGGGGTGAAAAAACAAATGTGGCGGCGGCCTAGCTAATAGGTCGAACTAGCCCAACTAGCTTGCCACCGTGCTTCACTGATGTACTCGGCGGGAAAGGTGGTATTTCGTGATTTGACGACTCATTTACTTGCTTCGGCGCTACGACCGAGGAGGACCCAGAAAACAAGCGGTAGGGCGTCCCACGTCAGGAAGAATATATGCGTGCACCACCCGGGAGGACCCCGAAAACGCGCGATAGGGTGTGCCACGTCTCGGCATGGAAGAAAAATGTGCGTGTAAAAATATACTGTATCAGACGTAGTACCTATGGTTCGACCTCGGGACCCAGCCAGTCGGTCGAAAACACCCCACTAGCCACACAGCTTCATCATGCAAACGTGGCACGGAGGATAGATGTGGTTAGCTCCGTCTCGACCAGCCACAACGTCTCTTGTTCTAGGCGATTCTTCTATTTTCCAAGCTTTTTTAGTTGTAATAACACCACGGCAAGCTAAGCGCCGCTCTTCGTGTGTGCCCGCGCAAAAGTTAGGCGATGGAGAGAAGAGAGATTGAGATCGCAGACACAGGACCCACCGATAAGTGAGACAACGGTCATGCACGTGTTGACGAGGCACTCCCTCTACTCTACTCAACGCAAGTCTTGTATAAAATCAAGTTATGGGACAAAGCCAACAACCGTTCATTTTTGGGGCTATCGACTTACGCTTTGTAGTCCAGGTTGCCAGTTCAAATCTCGTCTTTAAGATTTGTTAGTTTTAGGTCCAAATTTGATTAATGACAAGTGGGACCCCCGTGTGTTGTTCCGATATTTCAGTGTAGGATAGTTTTTTTGAACAAACACTTTGCACGGTTAGACAAGTAATGGCACGAGTTACACGTATTTTGCAAGTTTACGAACAAAAATGACAGCCTCATAGAATATCACATCCACCCCGCAACTTAGATACTATGGTGATACTAGTTTTTACACCGTTGGAAGTGAGATCCAATGGCTTGGGAGTAGTCTTTGTAATTATGCGCAATTTCCAAACTCTCCAAAGGTTTTTTTTGCAAATAAAACATTCAGGCCTCGTGTGTGCCGCTGCATCTTCGATCCAACGGCTCCCGGTGCTCATATTAGGTGCTCCCGTAGCTTAATTACCCGCTACGGTGATATGAGCATCTAGGTCGTATGATCAATGATCAGATGGCACATGCGTAGTACTTGTACTTTCTGCGCATTTCCCAAACTCTATCGGCCGTATATTGCAAAAACATTCAAACCTCCTCATGTGGGCGTTAGATCTTAGTGAACTCATATCACCATAGAATCTACGGTGCGGGAGCACCTCATACTCTCCCATGCGAGAAAACATAAGGTGCTATCGCAGCTTGGATGCTACGGTGATACGAGCTAGGAGGTCATTTGATTTGCGATCCAATGGCATCTGAGCAGTCTTTGTGCTTGTAAGCAGTGGCCGAACTCTTTTGGGGCTTTTACGCAAAAAACATTGAACCACCGAGGAGGTGTTGGGTCACAAATCCAACGCCTCAGAAGAGCTTGTATCACCAAAGCATCTAAGGTGTGGTAGCACATGATATTCTTACATACAGGAGAATATGATGTCCTCCTTCATCTTAGATGCTACAGTGATATGAGCTTCGAGATCGTTGGATATGGGATCAAAGGGCACCAGTGGAAAGTGCGCCATTACTAGTTAAAACTAGTAATGGCGCACCACTCCAAGGTGCGCCATTAGTAACAATTTTTTTTTTTACATTTTTTTCAAAACTACTAATGGCGCCTGACGGGATGTGGTGCGCCATTACTATGTCAATTAGTAATGGCGCACTATGCACCGTGCGCCATTAGTAACAATTTTTTATGTTTTTTCAAACTACTAATGGCGCACCACACACCAGTGCGCCATTAGTAATATATTACTAATGGCGCACCGAGGCATGGTGCGCCATTAGAATATAGTAATGGCGCACCACATCACAGTGCGCCATTAGTAGCCATTCCATCTATAGCCCTTTTTGTAGTAGTGGCGCATCTAAGTAGTTTTTGTACAAATTGTGTGCAATTCTCAAACTCATCAAGGTTTCCTGCAAAAATATTAAGACACATCATGTGAGCTGCTATATCTCAGATCTACAAGCTCCAAGCAACTCGTATCGGCATATAGCATCTAAGGTATGGGGGCACATGATATTCTCCTGGGAGGAGGGGTGGGGTGCACAACCAATCGGTGGTTGGGAGGGTGGGGACAAATATAATCTAAACATTCCTAAACAGAGCTCCACAATTTTATCTAAGGTCGAGGGTTGACCCCGACAATCATAACTCCGCCTAAACACAACATTTGCATGTCTTTGTAGTACTAGACTTAATATTCATGTTTCAGTTTCATGTTCATTTTAAATATTGAACTGAGGACCATGGATGTCTTACATTTTACTCCCTTCGTTCCTAAATATTAGTCTTTTTAGAGGCTTCAAATGGACTGGCCCATACAAATGTATATAGACTTATTTTAGAGTCTAGATTCACTCATTTTGCTCCGTATGTAGTCACTTGTTGAACTCTCTAAAAGACTAATATTTAGGAATAGAAGGAGTATTTTTGAATTCGTGTCATACATGCATGGTTTGGAAAAATAGATGCACTATACTTATTGGATTGTTGTTGTGTTCGTGCGTCTGTGTCTGTGTCTGTGTGTGTGTGGTAATATGCTTGATACATACAAAGTTTTCTCACCTCCATATTGTTCATCTTTTAAATTTGAATTTGCATTGGAAAACTTACTAGGGATACCATGGAATGTGAAATCCACGTTGAGATCACTATATCACAAACTCACTCTAATTCAACAACTCGTCATAAATCAATTACCACGCTGAGATTAGTATTTGCAAGGAAAATACGGGTATTGTAATACACATAGATTCGTTCGGCAATTTAAAAGGTTCCTATCGTATTCTCGAATGGTAGGACCCAACGGCGTACCAGCCAGACCTTGGCTCGTGTTGATCCTAAAAAAACCGGGCTCGTGTCCTTCGGTGGCGTGCGTGGTAAGCACATTAGGCAACCCCAACCAGTCGAGCCTCAACGTTTCAAGTCGAAATATCTGGCGGCCAGAATTCCAGCCCTAGGAAATTCCCCTCATGTCCCCGGTCCATAATGACTACTGATGAACAACGGAGGGATGCTTTAGTAACTAGACAATGTTACCTACCGTGCCGAGCACGGTTCAATTCCCTCGGTCGCCGCTCATCAAGGTCACCCGTCAACTCATTGTCTAGTACTACTACTACTACTACTACACCAGGATGAGCACAGAATTGAGCCCATTTGGTCGTGCCTAGTACTTGAGTTAATATATCAGGCAATGCACTTGTACGGAGGGATTATCCATTTACTCTGCATATATAACTTGTCTGAAGTCTAACTAAGCAAAATGTTTGACCAAATCCTTTCTTAAGAAATACAACAGGACAGATGTACGGCTTGAAAATTTATTGCATGATGCATATTATGATATTGTTTCGAATCCTGGATCTTAAATTTCAGAAAATCCAAAAGTGAGCATGAATTCTTGAAACTAAGCATGGTCGTGTGATATGGCACAAATATTACTTCGTAAGTTTTTTCTTCAATTTGAGACAAGCTGCTTTTGACAAGTTGCACAAATGAAGAGCCAAGGTATTTTGGAACAAAGACCTGTCACGTTAAGGCGAACGCTTTCACTATTGAAACCGTGGGCGTTTACATGCCACCACGAGTCCCCGCTTCTCATCGGCAGGTGCCGTCCGAGCAAGCGTGTGACTCGACAGGAGGCGTGCGAGCGGACCGCTGCATCGGCTGTCAGGGAGGCGTGTGAGCAGACCGCTGTGCAGGCTCACCGGGAGGCGAGCCCTTTGACCAGGCTCCGCCGCCCACCATCGTCCCAACTGCTCCCACTTTTAATGTCACCGGCACCGCAATTTAAAATCAACCCCACACTACCCGGTATCGCTACAATCCTCTCTCTTCCTCTCCGATTCTCATGTCGTCTACCTCCAGCTAGCCTGACCTAAACGTACGCCATGCCGCATCACGATGGTATGCCCTTAGTGTTCCAGTTTCCTGAGGAAGACACCCAACCGGAGTCTCAAGAACATAAGGCGCTTTGGGATGATCTTGAACCGGCCTTGTGGGAAGACGCCGCGCCTGTCCCCGCTCTCGTTCCGGCTCTCATCGCCCCGACTACGCCAGCGCCCATCCCCGTGGCATTGATGGGCTGGGAGCCGCACATTGTCGCCGAGCTTGATCCCACGGGGTTCCACGAGGTCCCCGCCGACTTTCACGCGCCCGTGCACCTGCCAGCGCATGCGCCTGCGTGCATCGACGCCAAGCGCCGCCCGGTGCCGTGCACTGCCGGTACGCGCTGCGGCTGTGATGTCTTGGCGCTGTGCCGGTGCCCATGCACACGAATGTCTCCGTCGCGTCGTTGACAACGCCTGTCCCCGCGCGGGTGCCAATGCCCCCCTCAACGGCATGGATGGCCGCCGTCGACCGCTTCCTTGCACCAACGACAATCGCCTCCTCCCGCCCGATTGACTTCGCTCAAGTCCGAACATTTTGGCCTTCCTTGAAGCTAGGCCAACGTCCAGGAGTACGCCAACAACGGCGCAAGACGCCGCCGTCGCCGTCGGTCAGTGGCCCGACGACACACAGAGCACGGCAGAGGAGCCGCTTCCCACCGCGAGACGCCCCCGCCGCCGCCGCGTAATCTAAATTTGCCATGAAAAACATTCGGATTGCCATGCTTAAAATCCGAACGTTTATCATTTCCGTTTATTTTATATCGATCGTCGTATAATTTAAAGTCGGAGTCAGACTGAACGAAATGTATGGTTTGATCGATTGAATGTTATGCTAGAGCCATATCAAATTAAATATAAAACGTCATCAAGCCACATGTATTCCTTGTCATCCAACGACCTAGACTGCTTCAATGTCGAGCGCTCAACACGTTTAGTGTGCCGTTAATTTCATGCCAAAAATAGTGCTAATCACATGACAACACGCAAATAATATCCTAGTAGTTAATATCCACATGCACTTAATATACTTCCAAATTAACGTGCATCGCACGTATACACTGACTAGTGCTGCTAGTACGTGAAACTGGCGCCGTGACTTGTGAACGCGTCGAGATATGGTCAACGGCAACATCGCCCGCGAGTTCTTCCTGTTTGCCCGTGCGTCTAAGCGAAGGGAGGAGAGAGAGAGCACACATGGAACCCACCAGTAAGTGAAGGCGAATAGTACTAAAAATAATATTACATATTATCCATTAATTAGGTTGTGGTAATATAAAAACATTATGTGAACAAAGGGGGTACAACAAACATTGCTATTCTACATATGTTGCCTATTGACGTGCGGCTTGAAGGCCCGGTCGCATGTTCGATCCTCGTCCTTTATTTTTTAATTTGTATATGGGTCCAAATTTGTTTCATGACATGTGGGCCCCTCGGTGTGTAGTTTGTAGCACTTTAATTTGTGGGTCGAAATTTGTTCCATTCCAAGTGGACTATCGGTGTGTAGTTTTGTAGCTTATTTATAATAATTAAATAGAACAACATAGTTTTTTCAATAATACCATGGTGCGACGTTGAAGGCGAGAAAGGACGTGCGGGAGAGCGATGACCGAGCCAGAGGGAAATCAACTAGGGGAGTTGCGTGGGTTGCAACGGTGTTTGGAGTAGTTGTGGGTCGAATGCTACGAAAATATAATCTAAACCAACTGGAATAAATACCTACACAAATTAATCCAAGGTTGAAGTGCCCCTCGCAATGTAAATAGCTCTGGCTTTGCGAGGGATGGAGAGGTAGTAGCTTCAATGCGTGGAAGATACGGTGTGAGAAAGCGAGGTCAATCGAGAGACGTATAGATAGAGAGACAAAGTGAGTGTGGTCTGACATTCATTGAACAAATATATATGTTCTGGAGAGATATTGTCCGATTGAGCTTTTTGGCAAGGGTGAGGGCTGTAAGATAAAGCTGAGATGATCCAGTCACAGATGTGTAGATATATTTTGTGCGTGGGAGGAAGCAAGGTCAACTGATCACATAGGGTCGCTGTGCGATCAAAAGAGTGAGACGGGTTGGAGAGAGTGACCTAGATAGACGATGTGCGTGAGAGTATACAATGTGAATAGGTCGGATTGGGCTTAAACATGGTGATATATCGGGTTTTTTTAGAAAGAGCGAGGTCAATCGAGACATACGGAGAGAGAGAAAGAGAGAGAGAGAGAGATTGAGTGAGCGTGGCCCACCATCAGGTCGAAAGAGTGGCAGCGGCTTGGATGGACTGACCTAGATAGACAATCTACGTGAGAGAGTATAGAGTGTGTCGATCGAGGCCCGAACAGGGAGATATATCATTTGTGTGTGAAAGAAAACGAGGTTAAACGAGACTCGGATAAAGAGAGCGAGATTGAGCGAGTGTGGCCCGCCGTGCGGAAGAAAGAGTGAGACAGTCTCTAGGGAGTGACCTAGATATACAACGTGTGTGCGTGCGCATGAGAGGTTGGGGGGCTAGATAGGCAATGCATGTATTTAGCGCGAGAGGGTGAGAGGGAGAAGGGGAGAGAGAGAGAGCTCGGCATGGGGTGCAATGGCGGGTGTGTGAGGTAAATACATTTGGTAACAGAGTGGAAAAAGGGGTTGTGTAGTTGAGAGACTTAGAGATCGAAACATGGAGAGAAAGAATGAATGTGTGTTGAAACCGATAGCTTCCTAAGGTGGTTAGGAGAGGAAGATTGACCGTCTGACAAGTATGTAGCGTTTGTGCGGGGGGGAGGGGGCTAAAAACAACATTTGAATGTACATAGTCACGAGACTTAATATCGATGTTTCAATTCGATTGTACATTGTAAGATTTGAACCAAGGACCAGGCATACGGGTAATTATTTCGAATTTGTGCCATACTAAGTTTCGAAAGTTGACATTGACTCAGTTTGTTGTGCTATTTTGTAGGTCATATGTTAGAATCCATCCAAAAGTTTTCTCACTACCATGGTGTTCATCATATACATATGAATTTGTATTAAAAAAGTAGTGTGGATACAGTGAAATGCGAAATCCACGTTAGAATTGGAGATCGCTACGTGACACACACTCTAATTCAAATAACTAACTACGTGACACACACTCTAATTCAAATAACTAATTATGTGACACACACTCTAATCCACGTTTGCGTGGGTACCATTTCGATTTTTTTTCAAATAACTCCTCATTAATTAATTTATAGTACTCCCTCTTTTCACTTTTATAAGACCTTGAAGACATTTCAGACAATGTGCAAAACAGTTCATTTTAAGTTATGCAAACGACTTACAAAAGTGAACGTATGGAGTATCTCGTTCCGAATGACTAATTATTGCAAGGAAAACACGGGCATGGTAATACATACAGATTCGTTTGCAAATGAAAGAAGATTCATTTGCATTCTCAAATGTAGGCGCACCAGGTAGACCAGGGGTCGTGTCGGTGGAAGCTGCCCGGTGCCTCAAAGGCAAGCGCCTTTGGAGTCAGCGACATGTGGGCCAGCCACTGTTGGGCCCACATGTCATGGACACAAAGGCAGTGCCTTAAGGAACAAGCATAGTCTGTCGAGGGTGGTGGCGTGTAGCCGGACGGACGCGTAGCACCCAGCCACCCCCCCAAAGGACGACGACAATATAAGTTCGCGCTTCCACGTTTCGGATTGAAATATCTAGCGGCCCCAATTCCAGCCCTGCAAAATCTCTCTTCTCCACCGTCCCCTTCCGCACCCAGATTGCTCAAATCCCTAATTCGCCGCCAACCCTCGAATCGCCCCTCGTCTCGTCTCTTTCCCCACCGTTCCCCACCACTGTGCCGGACGACAACGACGAAGACGACAGTCGCGCTTCACCACCGCACCGGAGCTACCTCATCTACGCCCTCGTCCACCGCACCGGGTGGTCCACCGACAATGTCAGCCGCCGCAACCAACGTGCCTCACAGACACCGAGTTCCACCGCATCAGGTGCGCTTTACCGACGCCGTCTCCCAGCTCACCGGGGCTACTTCACCGAGCACATCGTCGCACCTCCGCCCCCCGAGGCCGTTGGGGCTTCACCAACGGTCTCGTCCACCGCATCGTAGCGCTCCGCTGCCACTCAAGATCTGCATCCATGCGTGGCCAGCCAACGCCAGCGCATCACCCTCAACGGCTCTGAAGTGACCCGCACTCTAGCTAGGCGAGCATGCCCAAACGCCGGCCCGAACTAGGTATCCACACATCACTCCCTTGTGCCTTTGTTACGGCGATGTTTGGATACCCTTTCACCGCTCACTTAGCTTACACACCTATGCAACTCGACTTTAACTCTTATTTCTTACGGAGATTATCATACGAAACAAGCAAATCCATTTTTAGCGAAGCATGGCGGTTACTACGGGATCTGGTACACATCCTGCATACCCGTATTACCTTGTAAGTATCTGTCCTCCGGTACAATATCAAGGTCGATTCCTCTTATTTGATCAACCATTTGCCGTGTCAAAAATGCAGAGGGGGATCCAAGGAGCACAAGGCCTGCACATCCAAGCAAGTGGTAACATGGACTTGTACACGGAACATCCCAAGCGCAAGCAGAGCTGCGATGAGCACAGCCTGCATAACGAGCTAAGCGTAAGTCCACGCATTTCATTTAATTTGTCTTGGCATTCGTGTATGATTTGTGTGCAGTGGCTGATCCACGAATTCAAGTTACAGGCGAACATTTAACTTAAAAAATACGAAGGCACTTGCACTCGAAATCAACATAACCTGAGAAATGTGAAGCTACATGCACTTTGAAAACCAGCTAATGATTCAAAGTAGTTCAGATTATAAACACTAAATGATGCAAGCACCAAAAACACAAAATGCAACATGGTGTACAAGTACTACAAACATGGTATGTACCTTCTTGAATTATTCGTTCTCTGGCTGAAAATATCGAAGTGTAATTGCATGTATAACCAGTGCGCAAACTGCATATCAATATATCTATCCTGCACAAGTATGCCAATAGTTTCAAACAACAGATTAGAAAATTACTTATGCTATGTTGTCATGATACGGGGACTTTCTGGTAGATGGCCTCGACGTTTCCTCAAGCTATGAAAATGCACTATAATTTGCTTGTCATCAATGCCTGCAAATCTCTATCTCTCTCAACATAGTAAATCATCATTAGGCACTAGATCCTTCAATGAGCTTGCAAAATGCTTGCATTAGATCCCTCATTAGAAACTATATGTTCATCACCAGGAGCATGTAAAATGTTTGCATCAAATCCCTCATTAGCGATCTGTTCATTAGACACTTGAGCTCAAGAACAACATGAGCTTGTATGTTTTCACGGAAACTTGATTAGATACATCAGATTGATCGGTTTAGTATTGATTGGGGAGTTATAAAATAAGTAGAAATTCGTTTCATTTTCTCATAGATTCCCTACATACAAGCAGTTTTACAACACCGCCAGGTTTAACTATTGGCCAGAAATTGAAGAGTTGAATTAGATATAATCAGGGATGTGATGTACCTGCTCGTTGCGCATGCTACTCTTGCAAGCTGTGATTGTCCGTTTGCGCAAGCTCTATGCCATGCCTGTGCTGCCGCCCCTGCCTCCCACGCAGGCTACACCCAGGGTTGGATCTTCATATTCTTGTCCTTTCGTTCGCTTGAAGCCCGGCGGCCGCCCTCCAACGAGGAGCGAACCAGACTGGAGGCTGGAGCGAATTAATTGGGATTTTTCCTGCTGTCGATCGATATGGGAGGCGCTCGTTTGGGCCGCGAGCCTGCTATAGGGCCTGCCTTGCACTTATGTTATTGGCCCATCCAAATTGAAACAGTTTTCTTCATTTTTTACATTGCCTGCTCGTGCGTTGGGACGAACAAAACTAGCGTGGACCAACACGACGACTCAAACTAGGTGCACACTTTCCAGCCACAGGCGGCCGCCCATACCAGCCCCTATGGTGGCGTTGCCCTTTTGCGTGTATGATTGGATAGTGAAAAAATATTCCAAAGGGCGCTTTTGATTTACCCACAGAATGGTTGAATTGCTTGTTTCTATGAACTGAGTTCGCCAATAATGTGAAGGATGCTGGTCTTTTCATCCTATTGTAGATTGCTTAGATCTCGATATGCCAAAAGTAATCGCATGAAATATACAAGAAAAGCCAGGTGATGTGTTTGGCTACAACTAGTCTAACTACACGTCCTCATATAACATATCAAGGACGCACCATCTTACCAGATTAACCATTCGACTTACCCATGCAGTGTGGGAAGAAAGAAGTATTGGGACTGCGTATCCAAGAAATTGATGCCATCGACTCCTTCGTACAACCTTGTAAGCGGCAAAACATTGAGATACCGTGGAGATGGCGCTCCTCCCACCCACCCACCCTCTCCACCCACGACCTAGGTTTTCCGGCGATCTCCACATCTAGCCAGTGATTCCTGGATCTTCTCCGCTCATCTTCTCTGGCATACTCTGATCTACACATTTATACCCATCTCCTATGGGTGCCTCTGGTGGATCAACGTTGGATTTGGATTTCTCAGTGGGCTCCATCTTTGCGGATAAGGTTTTCATTTCTTGTGGGAAATCTATTCACCCCTCGGATGACACAGGCCATTTCATTATGGTTTTGTCTTTTAGCCGACATGTTTTTCGTCTTGATGTGTATTCTGTGGCGGCTGCATTGGAATCAGCGATTGGCGGTTCGGCCATTGATTTGTCAGTCCAGCTTATTAAGGGCAAGGTATTTTCTTTCATTGTTTCCTGCAAGCAAGTTGGCCTCTACATTCTCAAGTTGAGATCATATACCTTCCCGCATTTCAAATGTTATTTTCATCTTTGGGGAAATGCTGGTCCAAATTGGAGACGTGAGTTAGGGATCTGGAGAAAGGAATGCGACGCTGAGTGGATTCTGGTTAGTCCCTCTAAAAGGCGTGCAACTTTGGGTTTGATTTCTATGCATAAACCTCCTTCAAAGTCTTCTCTTAGATCGGGTTTCTCTTCACGTAAGAAAATATCTTTTGCTACGTTCCATCAATACCCTGTTTGTAAGGGTTATAGATATCCGACTTCTCGATTCTTGTTGACACGATTCTCGAGGCCGGCTATGAAATTAACCCTTCTGAGAGGGTGATCTTGCCATCACCGCCGGCGGTCAATCTCCAGTGGACGGTGGCTACGCCACCCATCTCTTTCGGAACGATCAACGTTCCTGCCAAAATTTCGGCCGTCATCTCCGGTGCTTCATCTTGCAACTCTATGGCAAATCTGGTACGTGACGTCCTGGATGTGAGGCCACCAATCTCGGGCAGGAATTCTGTTCTTTTGAATGAGGACGTTACGTGCCATAATGGGCCGGCCTCTGTGACTGCTGTGGGCTTTGATCAGCCCTCGACCTGGCTGAGTTGGGCGAGTGGGCCGGTTTCTTTCGAGGAGCAGATGGATATCCCCTCGTCTCAACAGGCCAGGGAGGATTTTGATAATTTAATCTCTGATATGGTCGATGAAATTTCTACGTGTCAGAAGTGCCTTGGCATGGGTCATTTTGCCTCTGCATGTACGTCTAAGCTCTGGTGTATCTCTTGCCTCCGGTCTGGTCATGTCAAAAAAGATTGCAACAAGTTTGCTAGTATATTGGGGCTCGTTTGGCAAGCCAAACCCGTTAACGCTACATCTTCCGAGGCGCGCTGCGGGAATATCTCTCTGACATCTCTTTTACCAAACTTGGACCTCCCTTGCACTTCCGCATTTACACCGTCGTCCAGTTCCATCAGGCCCGGCCCCAAGACACCATCGGCCTCGCCGCCTACAACCCCTCCCCCACCTCTCCACTCGCCGTCCTTGGAGGTGGAGCTCCCGGCTCCGATGGCGAACTTTCACTTGGATCCCCTACTGTATGTGCCTGCTGGTCACCACATCGTCGATGGTGGGGAAGATCGTCTGCCGTGAACCTTTGTGACGCCACATACCCCAATTGTGCGCCGCCATGAGGAGTTCATGCTTGCGGAGGTAATGCCTATTCCTCAGCCAGATGAGATTGGTGCTGCTCGAGAAGTTGTGCAGTGGTTGCAAGGGCATGGTGTTCTGGTTAGGTCAGCGCAGCCTTGGATCCGTTCGGTTGGGCTCTTCGAGCTTTGGGACGCCGCGGTCAGGTTTTCTTTGCTGCAAATTCCACCTCGGTATTTGAGGGAATGACCGTTTTGTGAGATTTATGAAGCACGATGAGGCGAATCTTTTCGTGGAGTTCAGGGTTTTCGTCGGGGCTTCTCATGTTTACGGGTATTCCGTTGGATCTTCGCAACCTTGAATGCATCAGGCAGCTGTGAACACTTTTGGCAAGTTTCATCCTTTGGGTCAGTGAGGACCCATATATGGTTCGATCTCTGGTTTTTGCTTCTTTCCCTGAGGATATCCTTGTGCCACGTGATGTGGTTTTCATGGATTATGCGGCCTATGGTGGTGCTCGGGTTTCTTGGACGGCGCCTCTTTATATTTTGGGTGCGAACTTTGCAGAGCAGATGCCCCAGGATGAAGATTGGATGCCCATCAATGGCAATCCGCACCCTGTTCCTGGTGTTCCTTTCCCTGAGCTGCCTCCGTTTAATCTTCCTGCTTACCCTGCCCTGGGATGGAATGCAGTTCCACCTCCACCGCCTGTGCCTGTGGTCAATGAGGTGGCTGCTGACAATTGGGGGAATTGGAATGACGATGTGGAGCCTGAACCTGTGCAAGATCAAGAATCAATGGTGGTGGATCTCTCAGCTCAGCCCAGCTCTGCTGCCAACCAGGAACCGCCAGTTGTTGTGGTGGAGGATGATCTGTCGATGCACTGTTACGCCTTTGGTTAATGAGGAAGCTGCTAACGCCTGGGCCATTGTTGTCTACCAGCCCCCTGCTGTCAGGGAGGAGATTGTTTTGCCCGCGGTTCCATTTGGGCCTCCTTTGCCTCCGGATATGGTTTGGAGGAGATCGTTTGAGAGCCTTTTGCAAGCTCCTGCTACTTTCTCTGTTCACAGACCAATTTTGCTGCAACCTCTGTCGTCGGTTGTCTTGTCCAAGAGAACTTGGGATCTGGCATTCAGTGACTCCGACCTGCCGCGCCTTACCTGGAGGGAATAGGAGCCAGCTAGGGCTGTTGCCAGGGCGCTTTTTTCTAATCACGCTGATGTGCTACCTATGCAGGTAACCCCCCCTCCTGCTGTGGTGGTTCAAACCCGCAGGCCACGGAAAACCTTGGCGCCAACTCCAATTGTTGACACCGCAGTCAGACGCTGCACCAGAAGCTCGGCTCAGCGGGATGGTTTCAAGCCCACCTTCCAGGAGCTCACACTTCAGCCCAAGAGAAAGAAGCCCAAGGCTAAGCCTTTCACGGCCCAGATGCATGACGAGCCTGCTTCTGAAGGATGTCCTCCTGCAACTCCTGTCAGTCGACTTCAAGAAGTTGGGCGTGAGCTGCAAATTGACGCTGCCCTGCTCACTGTGGATGCACTTATGGTGGACCCACCTGCTGTTGCCTCGCCTAAACATGATGATTAGAATGTCCTTGGTTTATTGGGTCTCGCAAGCCCTTAACTTTTCTTTATCTATTTCTTTAGGCACTACTCTACTTCTTGAACTCTGGTGTGTGCTGATGTTGGGTCAGACTAGTTTGTGTTCTTTTGGACATGTGGTATTGTGTGCCATGTGGTTTGTGGACTTTTTCTTATGTTATTATGAGTAATATTTGTAGAAACTGGAATATCCTTTGCTGGAATGTAAGAGGCTTGAATTCTGAAGCTAGGCGAGGGGTCATTAGGCAGAAAATTGAGGAACGCCATTGTTCAATCGCCTGTCTGCAAGAAACAAAATGCTCTTCCTTTGATTCTAGGTCAATCAAATCCTTCTGCCCTAAAAGATTTGACTCCTTTGTCTGCTCTCCTTCTCTTGGTGCTTCTGGAGGAATTATTGTGGTCTGGAATTCTTCTGTCTTTAGTGGCACTATAATTGAAGTGCAGCAGTTTGTTGTGGTTGTCCAGTTTACTTCCAGACAGAACAATGAGTCTTGGACTCTTGTTGCTGTTTATGGCCCTTGTCAGGGTGAAGCCAGGGATAAATTTGTTAACTGGTTATACAACCTGTCTATACCTACCAATGAGCACTGGTTGTTACTTGGCGATTTTAATTTCCTTCAGTCTGTGGATAATAGAAACTTGCCTGGTGGGGACATAAATTATATGTTCATATTCAATGAGATTATTGGTCACCTGGGCCTTCTTGAACTTCCAATCAAAGGTAGATCTTACACATGGTCCAATATGCAAGATACCCCACTTCTTGAGCAGCTAGACTGGTTCTTTACATACGTAATTTGGATTTACGACTATCCTATGATCAAGTTCTTCCTTTGGCCAGATCGCTTTGGATCATGTGCCATGCTTAGTCTCCATAAAGACTTCCATTCCAAAATCAAATCTTTTTAGGTTTGAAAATTATTGGCTAGAGCTTGAGGGCTTCATGGACTGTGTTGAGTCTTCTTGGAAACAACCCTCTTGGAAGTCACATATAACAGCTAAAATTGCAGACAAATTTAAAAGTTTGAGAATGTGCCTTAAGAGGTGGCAAATGAATGTTTCCAAATTGAGGTTACTGATCAGCAAATGTAATCATGTTATTTTCCTCCTTGATGAATTGGAGGAATGGAGGCCTCTTTTATTCAGGAGAATAACTTCAGAAGGATTGTCAAAACCCATTCGGAAAAGCTTCTGCACTTACAGTTTATGTACTGGAAAAAGAGATGCTCTATCTGATATTTTAAGGTGGGGGGAGAGAACACCAAATTCTTCCATGCTATGGCCACTGAGAGGCATAGAAGGAACTCCATTGCTAGCCTGAAGCTTCCTGATGGATCTGTTGTCTCTGATCACTCCCAAATGGCTGGAATTATTTGGAGTTGCTTTAAGAATAGAATGGGCACCTCTAGAGGGATTGTGATGGGTTTTGATTTGTCCTCACTTATCTCACCTGTAGTTGGCCTTGAGGTGCTCACTAAGCCTTTTGAAAAGAGGAAATGGACAATGTAGTTAAACATATGCCTGTGGATAAGGCACAGTCTGATGGTTTCAATGGCCTATTTTTTAAGAAATGTTGGCATCTAATTTCTCAGGACTTTTATGAGTTGTCTCAGGCTTTTTATGATGGATCTGCTGTCTTAGAGAACATTAACAGTTCTTTTATTACTCTTGTGCCCAAAAAATTATCACCTGAAGAAGTGGGATACTACAGGCCTATCTCTCTCACTAGTATGGTGCTTAAGTTTCTGTCCAAAATGGCTACAAATAGATTCCAGGAAATGATTATGAAGTGCATTCACAAAAACCAATATGGTTTCATTAAGTCTAAAACAATCCAGGATTGTCTGGGTTGGACTTTTGAATATTTACACCAATGTCATCAGTCAAAAAGGCCCATAGTAATTCTCAAATTGGACTTTGAGAAGGCTTTTGACTCTGTTGAGCATGAAGCTATCTTCCAAATCCTAAGATATAAGGGCTTTAATGATAAGTGGATTCTTTGGATGAAGCAGCTCCTGGCCACTGGTACTTCTTCTGTTTTGCTTAATGGGGTCCCTGGGAGGAAGTTTGTTTGTAAAAAAGGAGTCAGACAGGGTGACCCTGTATCTCCTCTGCTCTTTGTCATAGCTGCTGATCTGCTACAAACAGTGATTAATGATATGTTCAGGAAGGGAATTCTTCACCTACCTATACCTTGCCATGATTCTGATTACCACTGTGATCCGTATGTTGATGATACATTGATCATCCTCCTGCAGCAGGGTTCAACTTACGGCTTTGAAGGATATGCTAAAGGTGTTTTCTCAGTCCACTGGTCTGGATGTTAACTACCATAAATCATTTATTATTCCAATCAATGTAGACTCTACTGTAATGGAAGATTTAGCTGCTGCTTTTGGTTGCAAAATTGGTAAAATGCCTTTTACATACCTTGGATTGCCTGTGGGGACTACAAGGCCCAAAATGGTGGACTTCATGCCTTTGGTGGACTGTATGGAGAGAAGAATGACTGCTAGTTCTTCTTTCCTTAATCAAGGTGAAAGATTGTAGTTCCTCAACTCTGCTCTATCTTCAATGCCCATTTTCTTTTTGAGTAGTCTTGCTCTGCCAGCCGGTATTCTCAAGCAGTTGGAAAGAATACAAAGGCAGTGTTTATGGAGAAAGCATAGAGATGAGCCTGCACCATCTCTTGCTGCTTGGGATCTTATTTGTAGGCCAAAAAACAAAGGAGGTCTGGGTATTCTTAATATGGGGGTTCAAAATGTGGCTCTTCTTCTCAAGCATGTCAATAACTTCCTGAACAAGAGAGATATCCCTTGGGTGTCCCTAGTCTGGGATTCATATTACTATGAAAGAATGCCCTAGGGAACAAATGATTGTGGCTCCTTCTGGTGGAGGGATATTTGTAAAGTCATGCAGCATTTCAGGGACTGTTCCTGGGTGCAGATCAATGAAGGGGACACTGCCCTTTTTTGGGCTGATAATTGGAACCTTGGCACTGCATGTTCTAGTCTGCAGACAAGATTCCCAAGGCTTTTCTCTTTTGCCAAGGATCCCTGGATTTCAGTTAAGGAAATGTTCAATACCCAGGATATGCACCAGCTTTTCCACCTTCCCTTATCTGCTCAGGCCTTTAATGAGTTGAACTTGATTAAGGATTTGATGGATTCCCACAACAGAGACCCCAGTTCAAGGGATGTTTGGTTCTGGCAGGGCTCTTCCAAGATTTTCAAGCCCAAGATGTTTTACTCCTACACTTTTGTGTTTGAGTCCTTTAATCCTTTGCTCAGTGGGGTTTGGAAATCCTCTTGTACCCTCAAGATCAAAGTCTTTGCTTGGATGCTTATTATGGACAGGTTGAACACCAAGGATATGGTTGAGAGAAGGCACTGGCACATGGAAGATGGAGTCCATTGTAGGCTTTGCCTCTTGCAGGCTAGAGAAACCAGAGATCACCTATTCTTCAACTGCAATTTCTGTGCGAGGGTCTGGAATTATCTGCAGATTGATTGGTCTGCTGGCTCATCCATGATTCAGTTGGTTACTCAGGCAAGGAGAAGTTTTGATAAGCCTTTCTTCTCTGAAGTGGTGTTCATTGCTTGCTGGAATATTTGGATCATCAGAAATGCCAAAGTGTTCAGAAATGAGAGGGCTAATTTCAATAAATGGAGGTTTGCTTTTAGGCATGATATTAGCCTAATGCAGCACCGAAACAAAACTGCTTACAAGGATGACCTGCTTAAATGGATCTCTTTCCTCCCCCCTTAAGATAGTTTTGTAAGACTCCCCTTTTTCTTCCTTGTACTCTGGTTGCTCCTTGTAATCAACTTGTTGTACTACTTCTTTTATTAATAAAGTTTTGATATGCCGTGGGGGTTTTGCCTACAGTTCACAGTAAAAAAAAAGAAGTTGCAGTGTGCCTGTACAAAGAACTAGCGTAAGTTCAGTTACCTGCTTCTCGGAATTTTAGTTATCCACTTATTGCAAAATTGTTCAATTACGTTGCCTGGCTTATTTTAGTTTGCTACTGATTACATAATGGCACAGCCTGTTAATCATATTATAGACTGCGCCTATCTATGTGTTTGAGACTTACTGTTAAGAATTGCCTGTTTGCCTTAACTTAAATATCTACTAGTTTGTTTAAGCGCTTTCTTCTTTGCAATGGAGTTACAATGATGTTAATAACTACTTTTTAGCATCCAATTGAAACTCTTTAATTCCTTGTTTGTTTAACTGGCTTGCTGTTATAACTCCTAGTTGAGATGTTTTGCTAACTTCAACTTTTCTGAATCCAATCGGAACTTTAATGGCAAAATAGGTTAGCCCAAGATCAAAGAGCGAGGTCCCCATGGACGTTGCATCATCCCACAGCAGTGGCACCGGCATTATGAATTGCCAACTGCTGATGCTCTAGAGGCTAAACTAATGGTAGAAAGAGATTCTGGTTCTGCACTTAGAGATGAAGTTGACATGTTGAGGAAGCAAACATCACAATCACAAGCAGTACTCAAGACAACCATTAAATATTTGGTGGATTTCAAAACGAAGCAAGTTGAGACTAACTAGATTGTTAAGGTCCTGCAGGAAAAGAGGAAATTAAATTCCTACTTGGTAAATCATAGGTGAAATTTTCTTTCCATAGTTGAATAACCTTTGTGTTGTCTGTTCATGTAATCAATCAAACCATTTGTTTTAGAGATCATGTAATAATTGTTAATTTTTGTTTTTTGTTTGTAATTTTATTTGAGCACAAGTCTGTATTAATTGATAAGACTTTGAGACATTTCATTTGGATTCTTGTGCAGGACCTACAAATATGCCAATCGGGCTGAATGTGCATTCAACAATAGTAGTAGTATAGATGGACCATAAGTGGCACGCATCGGAAAGGGCCAAGATGCTGGCTGAAAAAAGGATGATGTTGTAGCCAAAAAAAAAGTACAGCAGCCTGGCTTATGTATGTTAGTTGATATTATTGATCCATATACTCTATAAGTGTTTATATGTCTGTTAGTTCTGTACATTCTTGGTTGATTGACTCGGTATTTGAATCTTGATACATCGCTTGTGTACATATCTAAATGGGAGTACACATTATGATGCGTGTGACATTTCAGTTGGACATGAAGTGTTCCAAATATTGAATTCACCTTAAACTGGATACTAGTTTCTGAATTTGAGTATCGGCATTTGTAAATCATATTCATATATGACAGTGGAATACATCTTTGTCGTCCTTTTGAAGATATATAAAAACACATAGAATGATTTATAAAGATCCATATAGGAATACAAAATGGATTCGAATTTAGTTGCCAGGTTAAACCTGGATGCTTATTGTCCAAAATTCGAAAGAAGCAGCAAAATGTCCACTCCCACGTCGGCTGCCCGAAGCCAAGTGTTTGGGAGATGGAAATTACTATCTACCCATTACACGGACAATCCATCGGCCCGATTTCCACTGCTCTAAATAGGGGTAGGTTAGTAACTTCAATTAGATGTGACACGACCGCCTCTGAGCCCATTTCAACACGGTGGGCGCCAAACATGGGTGGCAAAACTCATTTGATTCAAGCTCGTCCGAAAGACCTCTGTTTCTCCCTCCATTCCCCATTCATACACGGTGGGCGGCAAAACAAACTCGACTCGACCGAAATCGATGTAGGCAAATATTTTCAATAGGGGCAGGTTTGTAACTTCAATCAGACGTGACACAACCGCCCTACCTGTCAGCCCCGTTCATACACCGTGGGCGCCAACCACCCTCTCCTCGCCCGAAATCGTTCTGGGCAAATATTGGCGAGATGCGAGATTACCGTCCTATCCCCAACCGACGAGACGTCCAAATTTTAAACGGGGGCTAAGTTCGTAACTTTCCCATATTTCAGACAGGCGCATCCCAAAAACATGGTTCCGCGTACCTCTCCCTCCATTTTCTCATTCATACACCGTCCACGCTAGAACACCCCATCCCCACACCACCCTCCGTCCGCCACCCCATCCATCGCCGCCATCCTCCACCACATCCATCGCCACCGTCCTCCACCATTCCGGAGCGCCAACCAAGACCGCATCGTCCCATCGCTAGAGATGGACGTTTCTCATCCACGGCGACGGACCAATAGCCTTGCATTGCGCCTCTCGCTTCATCGGCGCCGTCGTCCTCTTTGCCGGGCCACTCACGACCTTCTCTTCCACATAGCGGGACTTATCCCCGATGCACCCGTCTACCGTCAGATCTGCTTCAACGCCACCGCAAGCGACCATCGCACCCCGATGCCTACAGGCGCCCGCAAGAGAGGTGGTACTTCATATCTCCTCAACTTTTTGATCTCAACGAAAATAGATCTTAACTTGGTTACTCTACTTTTTTTCAGCTCTTAGAATTTAGTTCTTAGTTGAAGCAAACAATGGATGCTAAATATCATTTCTCCGGTTTGCAGCTTCAAATCTGCCATGGCACAGCCATATCTGGTTTAATTGATCATGCTTAGGGTTTAATTGATCATGTTGGTTCCGTGGTGGTTTCTTTAATAGAAATCGGAGGAAACCTTCTTTTGCTAAAAAATATGCTTAGAGTTCCCCTTTTATGATCACTCTCACGATCGTAATACGTGCTTCGTGTCATAATAACACCGCTCCACCCATCAAGCTAAACAAGCTTAGTTGTTCAAATCTGAATCTGATATTATTAAAACAGAGTTGTTTAATTGGTCACCTAAATGTTCCTAAATTAGTTTGAAAATGCATGTTCGCCACTCGGGTGTGTATCTCTATAGGGTGCCCACGGTGGGCGGCCCACCACAGGATTTTGGTCGCCCCAGGCCCCGATTCCCCTCTGTTCTGCTGCGGCGCGATCTCTACTCACCCCAGCCGTGCGCCTCGCTGGCGACTTGCCAGTCCCAGACGGCATGACTCTAGGAGGAGATGCCGGACTAACAGGAGGCCAGGAGCCGCTCGCCCAACAGCATCACCGCTGCCCGGGCGCGCCGCCGTGCCTACCTTCCCAGTCCGTTCAGGGCTGAGGCGTGTAGCACCCACCAAGCCAAGCCGATTTATCCTGAGATACGTCCTCAACATTCAGCAGCCACACCTCATCACCCATTTTCTAATTGATTCATTACTCATTAGGCAGGACTGTCATTAGGGTTTGTTGTGTGCTCAGTGCTACCTACACTTAATGGTTGAGATGTATTTCGGTAATCTTTAGTACCTCTAAAGTTCACAGGTTTTCAAAATTCTGGCCCTTAGAGCGTAAACTAGTCATTTTGGATTGTTGGTCGTAGTGACATTGACCCAGATTACTCGCAAACCAGGTTTATTGACAATTTTACTTGTCTTTCTTACTCATTCGATATAATATCCAATTATTCACGTCGATTAGTTGCAAACAATAAGTGCTAGACAAACTTCTTCATTCAGATTTTGGGCGGTCTCTTACTAGCGATTTACAATTCGCATACTTGTCCTAGTAAGCTCACAAGTAAATGATTGATTCACTACATCTATGCTTGCCTGGTCATATTTGTTGTCAATATTCTTTTAGGGTGGACCACCTGTTTCTAAATCTGGAACCATAGACATGAGTGAATAGTATTTCTCTATGTGATCTCTTCCATCATGTGTGGGCAGCGAACAACGCATTGTATAGAAAGAAAGTGTCATTTCCAGCTTTTACATAGGTTTCGATCTTTTACATGGAATACAATCTGCCTACTTGCTTTGTGTCACACTACCAACACTCCACCCTTGAAGCTAAACATTACGCCACTCATACTTGCTTAGTTTATTTGTTCAAATCTGTAATTTCATATGATTCTAATGTTCCTACTTTAGTTTTGAAATGTGTGCACACTGTTATAGAGACATAAGGGGTTTGTATTTACGTGTGTGGTGCAGTCAAGACGGTTGGGGAGGTGAAATTTGCATATGCAGGGGTTTATAGGGAGAGACTCTCCGAGTTGAATCCGCAATGCATTCCATAGATAATCTGACTACTTTTTATGTTTTCATGAATCTCAGATTCTGAACAACATCATAATGATTATGAGCTTGCGCGCATGAAAAGAATAAAGCAGAACAATGCCATGGCTGTCAAACTTGGCATTAAGGGACTGAAATCAAGTCTGGATGCAATGCAATGCAAACGCTCTCCACCTATAGATTCATGCTCAGAATATGATCCCTGCAGTGATTCTGAGCTAGAGGGAGACCTAAGTCAATGTAGCTCCCTAGTGGAGGAGTCAGAGGAAGATGCCATATTATCTTATTCACCCATCAAGGTACTTGCTCTAACTTTCCAAGGTTACATTGCTCGCACATATCTTGCAACTGATGCTTTGCATTGCTTCTACTTTGTTGAACTGCCATTAGCTTAGTTTACACATCGTGTATGTGAATACGCCATGCCTATCCATTTTTTAGTACATATTCCATCTGTCATCATACCATATTTATCCATTCAAATGTTGTTCTTCTGTATCAGACGTTCAAAATGAAGAGGGGGATTGCTGATTGTGGAGGAGCACAAGCAAAGTATTTGGAAAAGGTAGTGGCACCTGATAAATCAAATAGCCCATTAGGTGTACTTGCAATATCACCTGACCCACAAAATACCCAACTCTAGCAGACTCTAGCCCTACTACACTGGTCATTTCTGATGCCCCAACTCAGCAGACCCCAACTGCAGAACAAGCAGTATGATTGTGCCGATTGACATAGCACCAAATTGTACAGCATAAAACCCCATTCCAAAGAAAGAGTACACCAAATCCGGTTGCCAAATCCCTTTTCGAACCGAGAGAGCCCCAATTGCAGCAAATAGGACCCTGTTCCATTTCTTCCCAGTTTAGAAGACGAAGCTTATGTTGTTGTCGGGAACTTTGTGCGCATCTTTCCTTCATGGAAATATTATGCATGAGACAGAACAATTTCAGTCTTCCTCCGCAACTTACGCGTTAGTAATGTACTAATGTTATTCATGGTCATTCGCATATGTTTCTGTGACGAAGACACAAGATTTCATTCTTTTAAATAGGCGAGGAGCAAAGCTGGATTGTGATGACGAGCAAGGGTTGGTTGCGCTTTTCAAGCACTCGTTGATGAAGTATCGTTCCTACCTGAGGCAAGCGCACTTCGATGGCAAGCCTCTGAACGAAATTTCTGTAAAGTCTCGGGTGCTACATTTATCCGACGGTGACTGGAATAATCTTGTTACACATTGGTCTCGGCTGCAGCGTAAGGTACTATCTATGATATCACATCACAATTTGAACTACATTTCTGCATTTGCCTTAATGTCTCACTTGTATGAAAACTGTTAGCAGAAGAATATTCATTCTCAAGGGACCACAGAATCTCACAACTATACTGCACACTGCATTGCTCTTGTGAGTACCTCTTGCCCTGTATGACCATACTTACTTTCATAACTATTTGATTATGTAGCATCACTGCACATGCTAGCCTCGTAATCGTCCATTTGGTGGACATTATAAGATTTGTATGGACTCTTACATAAATTTAGAATCAACCCAATGCTTTTGAAGAGGTTTAGCTCTAAAGTCCTTGGTCTATCACTATACTTACATTAACAGCTACTTCCTCCGTCCCATAATATAAGAACGTTTTTGTCGGTGTTCTGGGAACGGGGATCCCCAGACTTGCCTGCCTGCGGCCTGTGGCGTGGCTCAAGTGGGGGCCAGCACGACCCAACTTCATCAGCTCAAGCTCAAGACCCTCGCGAGGGGCCAAGCCTCGCGGGGCGGACGACAGGAACCTTACTCAGGAGCAGCCTCGTCAGGCAGGCTCACGAGGAGGCGGAGAGATCAAGGCAGGGTACCTCCTGAGGGTGCCCCGTGACGCAAGCCATGACGATCAAGGCTAGGCGGGCAGCCTGCGCAGTGTCCTCGTTTCCCCTTTGGTGCAAAGGAGGCAAGCACAGGCCAAGGCATCAGGCAAAGGTTACCGCTTCGGTGCAACAAGACCAAGACCAGCAGAGCGGCAGGAAGGAGGTCATCGTGGAGCCCAGTGACAGGCGTCACCGTCGAGCCTTTGGCAGAAGACCAACTTTAGTCGAGGATAAGTGTACTAGATGTTCCCCTTCAAAATGGCCAATTGTTGCCGCCCTTCCCGCTCATTATTTGGGAAGAGGCCCAGGGCCTCCCTCTATAAATAGGACTAGCCGCAACAAAGAGGAGGGACAGACTGGAGACCAATCAAGGAGATAGCCCTAGTAGAGAGAAAGAGAGGCGACTGAACTCACCCAAGCAGTTCATTGCACCAGCTCAAGAACAGCCCCTCGCGAGGCTGTTCTCCCTTTGTATTGTTCATCATCAGCCCCTGAGAAAATCCACCACACCACACACTGGAGTAGGGTATTACACCACAACGGTGGCCCGAACCAGTATAAACTCTGCGTCACTTGTGTTGTTCATTGTTCGTAGTTTAGATTCCTTGCAAACCATCGACGCGTGAACCGGTAGGGGAAAGATCTCTGAGCGCACCCCAGTGTTCGAACCTCAAGGGTCTGCCGGAACCCGAAATCCGACATTTGGCGTGCAAGGTAGGGGTGTGCCCGAATCCTTCTTCCGCTGGTCGCGTGTGATCTTCCATCGTGTCCATGGCTGATGCTCGCCGAGCCCGCACTGAGCGCCGGGCTTCTCGCGCCGCTCGAGTCGCCCAGATAGCTCCCATCGGTGGACACCCCCGTCGTTCCCCGTCGCCTGCCGCCAACGCCACCATCGGCCCGGCGGGGAACGAGCAGCAGGCCTCGTCCCTGCATCCATCGGTGAGGCGAGAAGGCTGTCGGTGTCAAAACCGGCGGATCTCAGGTAGGGGGTCCCGAACTGTGTGTCAAGGCTGATGGTAACAGGAAGCAAGGGACACAATGTTTACCCAGGTTTGGGCCCTCTCTATGGAGGTAATACCCTACTTCCTGCTTGATTGATCTTGATGAATATGAGTAGTAAAAGAGTTGATCTACCACGAGATCGTAGAGGCTAAACCCTAGAAGTCTAGCCTATGGTATGATTGTTATATCTATCGACTAGCCAGGCCTCGGTTTATATAATGCACCAGAGGCCTAGGATAACAAGAGTCCTAGCCGAATACGCCGGTGAGGAGGAGTCCTTGTCTTGATCGCCAAGTCTTGTGGAATCTTCCTTGTATGCTGCAGCTGTCTAGACTGGCCCATGAGTATATGGCCATGGGGGTCCTCGGCCCAACCTAACAGATCGGGAGATGACATGGTGAGTACCCCCTAGTCCAGGACACCGTCAGTAGCTCCCTAAATCGGTCTTCAAGTTAGGAACGCTCCTCGATTCTTCCGAACTGTTCTTCATCTTCGGTCGTCGGTCTTGAAAACTGGTTCAACAAATCTTCTCATCTTCGATCTTGAGGATCGCCGAAGTGCATCCGAAGAGTTTACACGTCGGGTATCTGAGGAGCCCCTTTCAGTTTCCGGCCTTTATCAATGCCTTGTTATTGTTATGACCTACCTCGGGTTTGAAGTTTTTCCCGGGAGGCAGTGTCCTCTTGCGTCCGAGCTCCAACTCCGGACTGCATTCGAGGTATCTTTCGCAGCCGAGCACCAATGTCGGACTGCTTCCGAGCTCCAACGCCGAAATGTATCCGAGCTCCAACGCCGGACTGTATGAGCTCCAACGCCGGACTATATCCAAGATGTCATAGATCATCTTGGTTCAAAAAAGTTGAAGGAGTTTATCCGAGCTTAATGCCAGAAATGCCCTTTATGGATCTAGCCGCTCGCGCCCGAGCTTTATGCCGGACTGCCTCCGAGGTGGTGCACCGCCCCGACCGCGGGCTGATTTTTTGTGAATATTTTTAACTGGTGCAGTCTATCCTCTGCCGAGATATATAGCCAGTACCCCTCAAGGTGTGTATCAGTCTAAAACCCGAGACGCACTTGAAGGAAAGCATAAAACCGCTGTTCCCAGTAGCCCCTGAGACTCAGGTCGATGCGAAAATCGGCCTGAGGATCAACTCCTAGCTCGGCAGCATACATAGGAATAAAAACGCAGTGTAATATATTAGAGATAATAGTGACCGGCGAATGGGCCCTTGAGAGAGGGTCGTGAGAAGTCGCCGCAATATACTAGCTTGATGCCGTATAGGTCCATATGGTACCTATTATTGTCCAAAGACATGTATGCGCATAGTTCGTTCAAGCCGAACACTGAGAACTTTGAATTCTATGCATTGGATAAGCAATGCAGTAGCCCCCGAGACACTGGTCGGGTGGCAACACCAGATCAGGGGATCGATGTGCCCCTTCAATATTTGTAAATAGTGAGCACGAAGCCCAGTAGCCCCCGAGCCTTAATGTGGGCACGGGTGGCCGAATTAAGGATCGATATCCAGAGTAAAATCACAGATTATGTGTAATGATTCTATGCATCCAAGTACTTTACATCATTATTTTGACTCCATTGCGACCGTTTATCAGTTGAAAGTGGCCCATCGTTGGCTTCTACCCCTTGGTAGATACTACACAGAGTGTTTCCGCACTAACAAAACAACCCTTAGCCGACGTCTCGGTGCCCGAAGGTGGTTGTGTTAGCGGAAGCGAGGCAATCAGATATGCAGGCTTTATAACTTTCACTTAGTCATAGGAGCTTTATACTGGGGAAGCTAGCTATGAGCCCCCGGTTAGTGTTCGCGACAGCCGAAGTCAAGCCGTAAACACTTCGGCCAATGTTATGAACGGCCTGTCATTTAACATAGTCATCGGATCGCTGACCAGTTTACGCCTATTGTGACAGTCAGTTTTCGGCTTTCTCCACTGAGGTGCTTAACCATGCGAGCTGGAAGCACAATCACAATGGTTCTCTCTTTGCATGCCTAGCCGAACAAAGCGGAACGTAGGAGGAAAGCACAGGAGCCGGGCAACCCAACTACTGACCGAAGACACAATTTGAAACCGATGCATATGTAGCAATATCCGAGAATGTTTTTGCCGAATCCCTAAAGGTGTTGGCGTTGCACTGCGAGACTAATGTTGGAAACGCACAAATAGTTTAAAAGTGCCATAGGCTCGATAAGCCAAAAAACTTATTCAAAAGTTTAATGTCCGAACTAGATTACGTGTTCGGTGCCAAATCGAAAATTGGTCTTAAAAAAAGGTGTTTCTGTCGTGCTTTAACATGACACATCCTATCTCGAGACTTCAAGCGGGTCAGCCTATGGCTTCAACCTCCTATCCCGAAGGCGGAGTACTTCTTGTTAGGCCAGTTTAGCAAACTTTAGCGGCTTTGAGAGAGAAATTAGGTGCCCCGGCTATTGACCGCACACTCGCGTCGAAAAAAGGAGTGATAGAAAAAAGACTTTGCAACGACTAAGAAGAAGAACACTTATTATAAAACAGCTCACATAAATTTAAGAGCCCCCGAGTGACTTGGGTAAAAGAATGATTGTATGTCTTGAAGTACTTATATCTTATCTATGTTCACCGAACTTTAAACGCATCTTAACCGTAGTCGGCTTCTCCCTTTTCGGTCAAGGACCGAAAAGTGTTATGTACTCCACCTGCCGAGAATATAGACGGTGTTTCCGATAACCGTGCAATCAGGCCATAAGGTCAGAATGACATAAAGCGCTCAGGGAACTTATGCTATATTACTAACAAAGTGTAAGAAGCATCTTCGAAGAAAATAGTACCCCCACTGATACCTTTCTTCGGTGCTCATTGTTACTATGATACTTGTGCAATAGATTTTTTTGTACTCATGAGTTCCGTTGTGTGCCGGCCATAATTGAAAACAGTAAGAGCGCTAGCTTTTGGCTTCACCCAGTCTGAGGTCCTGCTCGGGTGACCCGATCGTGACAATCGCAGAGGTGCTCCCTTTACTCCCTAGCCGAACAATCGGGAACGTAAGGGTAAACACAGGAGCAAGGCAACCCAACTTGCAAATCACTTAGTTAATATGATGCATATTGTGGCGTAATACACGAACAAGGAACGAAGCCATACAAGTATAATCATATGCAAGAGGAAAAGCTCCAGCAAGGGAGCCCCCAAGTAATCGGGGTATTTAAATTTGTCCGTCACAAACAAAGTTTGGACAAGGAAATTCTTTACAAGCAACTTTTTTCCAAAAAAGTATAATGCTTGGTCGAGCCGAACACAAGTTAAAAATTTAAAACTTTGAGCATGAAGCCAACTTAGTTGGTTAATGTGTTCGGTATTGATGACGCGGTCCGAGCTTGATGCGGGACAAGGTTCCATCCCCCAAGCCAGTCCTGAGGTGGCGCCAAAGGATATAGTCCGGCTGGATCATTTTCCTGTGCACAAAAAATAGTGCAAACCGGAGATAATAGTAATAATGATAAATTAAAAAATAAGAGTTGATGCATAATGAATAATTTATGAAAAGTGAGTAATAAAATAAATATGGCCTGGCGCCAAAGTCAATGTCGATGCAGGGCGTCGGCGTGATGCGGTAAAGGCGTGGCAAAGTCTGAATTCACAGGTCTGTCCGAGTTCCGGATGCGGCATTCGCCGGACTATGTACGGAAACTTACCGAACCACCATGCGGCCGTCGTTAATGTGGCCACCATCTGATAGACCTGTGTACATATGATGGACAAACCAGAGTAATAATTCCTTGGGAAAATGAACCCAAACAAGCAAAAAATACTAGGATTAATAGCACCTGGTTTATTTGTTGTAGCAATCCGAAGAAAGGTGATTCCAAAAATTGGGACTCGATCCGCACTCTCATTGCCTATTGGGCGGTGAAGTAACGGTATGGCGATGCTGGTAAAGGTTGGCTCGCCGAGGCAAAGCCCTCGGTCGATAACGTGACGGGTTTTGACCGGTGATGCCGAAGTCTCGAGTAGGTTGATGAAGAGATGGCGAAGCCCCCGGTCCAGCCGAGGTGTTGAAGCCTCGATGTCAGCCAATGAGTCGAAGTAGGTCGGCGTGATGGACATCGGCTTGAAAAAGCAACAGTGCGGCCCTGCCAATGCAGGTCGTGACGTGATCAATGTCGGCTTGATGAAGTGATCGTGCGGCGATGCCGGTGTGCCCGCTTCGTGTAATCCGTGGGGCGGCGATGTTGGTGATGATTTATCCTTCGCGATGTCGAACTCTTGTTCGGCTTGCCGAGATGTTGACCCGAAGAAGTTGAGCTTGGCTCAAAAAGGTGATGACGTGTTTAGCGCAGGTCGGCGGCCGTGGAGCAATATTGCCGGACTGGTTTGACACCAGCATGATGTTGAAGATCATGTTCAAAAGATTTTAAAGTTAGTGGGATGTGTTCGGAAACAAAACACAATACCCCATACAAAACTTCCTTCAAAAAGGATGTCCGAAATCCCGTTCATAAAAGAGACGAACTCGGGTCAGATTCGTTTTCGTGCAGAAAATAGATCTGAAAAGTGATGCACTAATCGGAAGGTTCCTGGAGGCTGGACGGTCGGATCGAGCTGAAATTTTGAGGGGTGGTAGATATAGGAATTCCGCAGCCGATCAACGGTTGGATATTCCAAAGGACGTTCGAGCTAGAAGCTGGACACCACGCCCTAAACTCGACCAGATTCTCGTCCAGATTTGACAGGGCTCCGGTATATCGTGGATTGCCAGAGATTCCTCCATCGGAACTCAAAAAAAATTCTCAGGGTTGTTGTAGACTCAGTTCCGCACAATTCCACCGAAGCAATCGTTAAAACGACACTTGAGGAGGCGGTGGCGCCGGATACAAGTTCATTGTCCAGAAAAACAGCACAGTCGCCCGAGGGCAATGTTGACGTTGGGCCCCCGGGCTCCCTGGATGATTCCTCCATGATCTTGATAGAGATCGGAGTTGATGTTGATGAAGGCCCTCATCCGAACATGACGATCGGAGGTAGGGCGATCCTTGGTCGAACCAAGGTGACCAATGTGGTAACGAAGATGCCAAGTCGCAGCTTGATCTGGCAGGCGAGCCATCGACCTTTTGCCGAACACAGTGAACTCTCAATGAAAGCACCAATGTCGGTGTTAAAAGCTGGCGGATCTCGGGTAGGGGGTCCCGAATCGCAAGGCGTCAAGGCTGATGGTAACAGGAAGCAAGGACACAATGTTTACCCAGGTTCGGGCCCTCTCTATGGAGGTAATACCCTACTTCCTGCTTGATTGATCTTGATGAATATGAGTAGTACAAGAGTTGATCTACCACGAGATCGTAGAGGCTAAACCCTAGAAGTCTAGCCTATGGTATGATTATTATATCTATCGACTAGCCATGCCTCAGTTTATATAATGCACCAGAGGCCTAGGATAACAAGAGTCCTAGCCGAATACGCCGGTGGGGAGGAGTCCTTGTCTTGATCGCCAAGTCTTGTGGAATCTTCCTTGAATGCGGCAGCTGTCAGGACTGGCCCATGAGTATACAGCCATGAGGGTCCTCGGCCCAACCTAACAGATCGGGAGATGACATGGTGAGTACCCCCTAGTCCAGGACACCGTCAAAGGCCGCACCGCCACTCCTTCGCTCGCCCCTGCTGGTTCTTCGTCCCGCGCACACCGCGCGCCCATGGAGGCTCGAGCCGCGCTCATCGCGGCAAACAATCTCCTGCGCTACCGCCCCGCCGACGACGTCTACGAGGAGTGGCTCGACCGCGTCACCGAGCTCGTCCGGGCCGTAGGGGGCTCCCCTGCGCCGTCCCTCTCGCTGCCTCGCCCTTCACCGCGCGCGGGAGGCAGGGAGTCGGAGGTGCCCCCGCCACCTCCTCCATAAGAAGGCGCCCTGGCTCCAAGGCGCGTGGCCCCGGGCCGAGACCCTCCGCGTCCGGCGCTCGCACACCAAGAAAGGAGCTGCCAGGAGATCCCTCGTCCCCAAGAATGTGCTCGCGTGCTCCCAGCACCGGAGCACCGCGACCGCGCTCCAGTGCCACCGCATCAAGACCCCGCGCTTCTCCAGGCAGCAGTACGTGAGAACCCACAAGAGCAAGCTCCGCATCATCAGAGAGCTCCAGTGGCCACTGCAGGCTGCCGCGCCTTCACTTCCGAGCTACGCAGCTCGCGTGGCCCGGCAAGTTCAAGCCCGACCTGCCTCCTCGCTACGACGGCACTGCCGACCTTGCGGAGTTCCTTCAGCTCTACGAGCTGGGCATCGAAGCCGCCAACGGGAACGAAAAGGTCATGGCGAATGGGTTCCCCATGGTGCTGAAGGATGGAGCCCGAACCTGTCTCCTGAACCTGGCTCCCGGGACGATCTCCTCCTGGGACGAGATGTGCACCCGCTTCATCGCCAACTTCCAAGGCACTCGCGATCGGCCTCCGGCCGTGAGTGACATGCGCCGCATCAAGCAGCAGCCAGGAGAGACCCTGCAGAAGTACATCCAGCGCTTCAACAACGCCCGCCTCAAGATTCCCAAGGTGACTGAGGAGGCCATCATCTCAGCCTTCTCCGATGGCGTGCGTGACGTCAAGATGAAGGAGGAGCTAGCAATGCATGAAGACTTGTGCACATCCCTGGAGCTTTTCAACTTGCCGACCAAATGCGCCAGGGCTAAGGAAGGGCGCCTCTCCCTCCTCGAGCTTCCGGCTGCCGATCCAAAAGAGAAGAATCCCAAGGCCAAGGACGTGAAGCGCAAGGGGGCTGTCATGCTCGCGGCAGAACCAGACACCAAGCGAGGCAGGGATCAGCCCGAGTCGTACAAGGGCAGCCGGTATTGCGTGTACCACGATCTCCACACCCACAACACCAACGAATGCCAGGAGCTCAGGGCCGTGCGAGAAGAGCGTATCGGCCGGCGCCCCGAGCGCAATGATCGGGGCTACGACCGAGGAGGAGGAAGAGGCGCAGGATGCTGGGAAGACCGTGGCCCTCTCCAGGGATGGCGTGACAAACCTCGCGAGGACCGCTGGCAGGACCAGCCTTGCGAGGGAGGTTGGAGGGACCAGCCTCGTGAGGACCGCCCTCAAGGCAACGCAGGGCTCCCACCTATGCCTCAACCGCCAAGGAGGTACGAAGACAATCATCGGGGCGAGGGGCTGGGGGCTTCCAGAGCAGCTGATCGCTTGCATCACAGGTGGCGCCAGCCCCGGCCTCTCAGCGCATCTTCAAGCAGTTTGCTCGTGAGGTGAATGCAGTCCTCCCCAAGCCAGAGGCCACACGCCCTCTCAGGTGGTCATCGTGCGCTACCACGTTCAGCTCAGGGGATCAGCTCAAGTGCGTGGAAACGGCCGGAGTCCTCCCCATGCTTTGCTCACCAGTCATCAGCAACGTGCAAGTTACCAGGACCCTCATCGACGGCGGAGCAGGACTCAACATCCTATCTGTCGAGACATTCAACGATCTCCAAGTGCCATACGATCAGTGCCGGTGTCAAAACCGGCGGATCTCGGGTAGGGGGTCCCCAACTGTGCGTCTAGGCGGATGGTAACAGGAAACAAGGGACACGATGTTTTTACCCAGGTTCGGGCCCTCTCGATGGAGGTAAAACCCTACTCCTGCTTGATTAATATTGATGATATGGGTAGTACAAGAGTAGATCTACCACGAGATCAGAGAGGCTAAACCCTAGAAGCTAGCCTATGGTATGATTGTTGTTCGTCCTATGGACTAAAACCCTCTGGTTTATATAGACACCGAAGAGGGTTAGGGTTACACAGAGTCGGTTACAATGGTAGGAGATCTACATATGCGTATCGCCAAGCTTGCCTTCCACGCTAAGGAAAGTCCCATCCGGACACGGGACGAAGTCTTCAATCATGTATCTTCATAGTCCAGGAGTCCGGCCAAAGATGATAGTTCGGCTATACGGACACCCCCTAATCCATGACTCCCTCAGTAGCCCCTGAACCAGGCTTCAATGACGCGAAGTCCGGGCGCGCATATTGTCTTCGGCATTGCAAGGCGGGTTCCTCCTCCGAATTCTTAATAGAAGATTTTGAACACAAGGATAGTGTCCGGCTCTTCAAACAAGTTCCACATACCACCGTAGAGAGAATAATCTTTACACAAATCTGCTGACGTATTCCGCGGCATGACATCACACCACGGCTAGGCCTTTATTCGAATCGTTTTTACTGTCCCACCTTAGCGCGTTTAGCGAGGCGGTTTCCTTGGCACGTCTTATCAAGGTGGAGATCGTGCCACCTTATTCCGGGATTCTCATCAATACGGGCGTGGGTAACACAGTCGTGCCCGTTGGCACGCCTCCTCTATCGAAGGCGAGTCCCGAACGGTCACGGGGAGGGCTCTTGGTATTCAACCTCTTTATAACAAGACCAAGGCCCGCTCCTTTCTTTCAATCTCAATCGAATCCGCCCCTCGCCTCGAGTTCCAACACTCAAAGCTTCAGATTCAGGCGCTTCGGACCTTCGATGATGTCCGGCTCCGACCTGCACGGCCGGTGGATGCCTTTCTCCATCACAGAAGAGGACGTGCTAAAGCTGAGAGACGCCAGGTATCTAACCGGTGAAATTTTGCATAGGTTGCCTGCCCAAGGGCAGGTTATTCCCACTCCCGAGCCTGGTGCGAGTGTGGTGTTCGTGTCTCACTTCCTTCGGGGTTTAGGCTTCCCGATGGACCCCTTCGTGAGGGGGCTCATGTTTTATTGTGGGCTGGAATTCCATGACTTGGATCCGGAGTCCATCCTCCACATCTCATCGTTCATTGTCGTATGTGAAGCCTTCCTCCGCATTACCCCTCACTTCGGATTGTGGCTCAAGACCTTCAAGGTGGAGCCAAAGATGATCAAGGGGCAACTGGCAGAGTGCAGAGGGGCTGTTATAAGCAAGAGTGCTGATGCTCCATGGCCCGAGGGCTCTTTTCAAGAGGAGCTCGGTTTATGGCAACAGGAGTGGTTTTATATCACCGCTCCTAGGGGCACCAAATGGGTGGCGCCACCCGCCTTCCGCTCGGGTCCTCCACAGCGGCTGGCGTCATGGGTCAATAAAGGGCTTGACTGGGGGCCGTCCAAGGACGTACCTCTGTTGCAGGGCCGTATTCGAGACCTCCGAGAGAGAGAGATCAATCTGGTCGTAGTAGCGCAGGTCATGCTGATCCGGCGCCTTCTGCACTGCAAACATCGCCCCCTCCGCCTGTGGGAATTTAATCCGGAGGGACCACGAGCTCTCCAACATTTTATGGGCGCGACGCCCGTGGAGATGTATAAACTGTTCTTCGGATCACAAGAGATGTGTCCGGACTTGACCGAGGACGCAGGTCTGAGCTGCAATCGCCCGGATACTCAAGTAAGTAGTCCTGTACCCGGACACGCTATCCGTACATTTATCATAAACTTGCCCTTTAAAGAGTTGTCCCTTGAACAGGAGTGGATAGCGAAAGCAAAACTGATATGGTGTCCGGCCCCCCTCCCTGAGGCCACGCCGGATCCTGTGTTAACCAAGATGCTGGAGGCTGCGCCATTGGAAGAAGGCGAAGGGGGGAACAGGGAAGCTACTGCCTCCGCGAAGGAGGCTACCAAGAAAGGGGGAATCGAGAATCCCTCCCTCCAGGGGGAGAAGAGGACCGCTTCTGAAGGTCCGGAGGCCAAGGCCTCAAAGCGGGGGAAGAAATCTTCGCCAGAGGGTCCTGCACTGGGAGACACCCCAACCGCACTATTTCCCCAAGGGGATCAGCCCTCTAGCGAGCCGTAAGTAGAGAGGGGAGTTTTGTAATAAGGGACATCCATGTTTTTATTTCTGAAGATAACCGAGATTTTACCTTGTAGTTCGGATCTCAGCCCTTCTCAGCAGAGCTCATCTTCGGGGGATCTTCGTCCGGAGATGATGGAGAGCGAAACGCCTCCACCTGCCGTACCGTCATGCGAGGCGGGCGACCCTGAGGTGTCGTCGCGGAGGGTTTCCCCGAGTCCGGCGGGGCCGGAAGGTCGTCGTACGTCCCCTCAAAGCCCTCTGCATCCAGACTTCGAAAAAGGCCATCGGACGAATCCGACGCCAACTGGTGTACGGTCGGAGGAGCTGAAGGATCTGCTCGGGCGAGCGTCTATCTCAGAAAATCACTGTGCGTTAATGGGTACGGTGATTGAAAGGATTTCATCCGCTGAGAGCGGATTGCATGAAGCCGTCAGAAGTTTACTGACGGGGTTTGAGGTACGCAAAATGATGTACCTTCTGACAGTTTTGCATATAGAATGCGCCATGTATAGATAGTAGCCCCTGAGACTCGGTACATTGTCAAAAGTGACAGCGCGCTGAGGATCATAATCTCAGTTATAATATGCCGCCTTTCCTATGTAGGTGGCGGAGCGTCCGGTGGCCATCCGGACTGATGAATTTGCCGAACTTAAGCGGCAACTTGACGTGGCGGATGCGGACATCGCGCTTGTCAATAAGCGGCTTGACGAGTCACAAGGTATGCAACTTCTCCGCGGACACCTGGTAAGGGAGCTTGACGCCCATGCCTTACAACATTTATGCTTAATGCAGATGGTGCCGCTGCTATGGAGAACCTTCGGGCGGAGCTCGCCCGAGCCAAGGAGCAAGCCGGAAAAAGTGATGCGGCTGACTTAAAGGCGGCCGAAGAGCTAAGAGCCGAACGGGCTGCTCACTGCCGAAGCAGGAAGGAAATGGCCGAGATGGCCGTGAAGTTGAAGAATGCTACCGACTGCTGCGAGTTTCTTGAAAAAGAAGGTCGAGCGGAGCAAGAGGACCTGAAAAAGGCCACCACCAAGGCCAAGGATGCTCGCTCCGTGATGAGAGCTATAAAGGAGGAGCTACGTCAAGCCGGGGATATTGCGGCTGGAAAGCCCTTTCTGATGTGGAGGAAGTTCACGGATCCGAAATATGCTCAGTTGGACCGGCTGTGGGGTGCGGCGGATGCTTATCTGGACTTAGTGGCGAGTGTCGCGGACGCGGTCGAGCACTTCCGAGGTCAAAAGGATCACGGAATGGAAGAGTTGTTTTGGTCGCAGTTCCGTAATCCAGAGCGTCCACTTCCATTAACCGATCGGTTAGCCGAATGGGCTGAGCTGAATAGGTTGTCCGGACTTGCCATGAAGGATGTCGTGACTCATTTGTGGCCGAAAAGGCCCGAGCCGAAGAGTTATTTTGGCTTGGTGCAGCAGTTCCTTGGTGCGGTGCCGCATATCGATGCAATGAAGCGGTCGGCATGCATAGAGGGTGCGTGGATGGCTCTTGCCCGTGTCAAGACATACTGGGCGGAGATGAAGGCCACCGACGTTGCATCCCCGGATTCGGACGGAAGCCGAGTGCCAGTCGAGCACTATTTTGAGGAAGTCCTGTAGGGCGCTCGTTTAATAGAGACGCAGTGCTCGAAGGATATTATGTTCTAATGACATGTATGATTTGTGAAACAATGTTTCAATAGAATATAAGAGCTTTTTATACTTGTGCATTCAAGTAGTAAAATACCTCCTGTGCGGCCGTTAATGTATATGTGTATATAACCTGAAAGATGGCAGTCTTCGGCTTCAGCCCCCACGCACATAATGCGGGGGTGTTTGCAAAAAGGCGCATTTTCACACTTAATCCAACGTCTTGGTCCTGTAAAGGAGGTGATAGCGTAGCAAACTAGGCAACCGGACTATAATGCTTTATCACTTTCACTTAGCCATAGGAGTTCGATGGTGGGGCTACTATATAGCCCCTAGGGGCACCGCGCTCTCCCGAATTGGTAGCGTATGTGCTGACCGAAAAACGGTCCTTCGTTAATGCGGAGGAATTCTAAACATTCCTGTGGGTCATCGAGTGGTTGACCAATCTCACGCTATATCATGACAGTCAGTTTTCGGCTTTCTCTACTAAGGTGCTCACCTGGCCGAACCGGGGCACAATCGCAGTAGTTCTCCTGGTGCCGTGTTAGCCGATAGAACGGAACGTAAGGCAGCAAAACACAGGAGCCGGGCAAACCCAACATTTGACCAAAGACATGATTCGGAGCTGATGCAGATAAGGCCTAACTCGAGACGCCGAACACTCCCTAAGGTATTCGGTCATTATGAAAGCGGGCTGAACAACGCCCTTGGTAACAAGCCCCTGGTGTCCAGGTACGCGCAACATTCTGACGCGGTCAATGCCAAAACGCCAGCCTCCTCCTCGGTTATAGCAAGAAACCGGGGGATGTGTACCAACAAGAGACAGTAAAAAGGTTTACGCAGGGTCTTAATCTGAAAAGAATCCTTGCAACGGGTCCCTACTACACGTCTGCGCCTGTGTCTCCGTTGTGCCGTATCCTGGACGCGTGTAGCACGGCGTTCATCTGTAAAAGAGAGGAACTCAGTTAAAAAAAGATCGTGCGAAAAATGTACTTGAAAATAAAAAGAGTATCAAAAAATGAATAAAATTGAACTTTATTGTCTCTTGTTGTACATGCGTGGAGCCCCTTGTAAGGGGGTACGCGGCTAGTAAGCCCTTTGTTTATTTACGCCGGACTCGCCTAACCGTGTCCGGGGTCTGAATGACCTGTTTAGGTGCTTTGATCAGCAAAGCCGGATTAGTGTGTGGCTGTCAAGGCAGTCTCACATTCTTCTGTGCTCGAGGAATACTCGAAGTTTCCCTTTAATGAGATGATGCCGCGTGGACCGGGCATTTTAAGTGTGAGAGATGCATAATGCGGTATTGCGTTGAAGCGGGCGAAAGCTTCGCGTCCCAATAGTGCTTGATAGCTACTTTTAAATGGGGTGATGTGGAAGACTAACTTTTCGCGATGGAAGTTGTAGGATGAGCCGAACACAACTTCTAGCGGTAGAGAGCCCGTACAATGGGCATATGGGCCTGGCATTACCCCTTGAAAGGAAGTGTTGCTACGGCGAATTTTGGTTGGGTCTATCCCCATTCTGGGGATTGTGTCCTGATATAGCAGGTTTAGATCACTGCCGCCGTCCATTAGGACTTGTGTAAATTGGAGTCCGTCGATTATAGGATCTAATATCAAGGCAGTCCATCCTGCGTTCCGGATACTTCGGAGTAATCTGATGGTCGAAGGTGATTGGTTTTGACAACGGTGGCGGGACTCCATTGGGATAGACCGTGCGGTAGCGTATTTCAATGGGCGCCGCTGTTTTTCCCTTTGTCACTTGAAGTGAGTTTACTGTTTTGACCTCTTACGGGAAATTCTTTTGCTTTCCGGTGCTTTCTGCTTGTGGGGTTCGTCATCGTCCTCGCTTGGTGTGTCGAGCCCTTGTGTTCAGCGTTGAGTCTGCGGACTGCTTGAAGACCCAACAATCTCTGTGGGTATGGTTTGCGTGCTTCCCGGAGTACTGTGGATTTGGCATATCTTGTCCAAGATTTTGTTTAAGTTGGATAGCTCGTCGCTGTTATCCTTAAGGGGCAGTTTTTTATTATTCTGCCAAGAGCTTTTGAATCCGGCGTTGACCGTCGTGCTCTTCGGACTGTTTCCCTTGGTCCGGCGCTGGTCCTTGATGCGTCGTGGTTTTCCATTTCCATCCCTGACTTCGGATGTACTTGGGTCGCTGGTAGTGCATCTTGCCAGCCAGCTATCCTCTTCCACGCAAAAGAGGGTCATGAGGCTTGTTAATGCGGCCATTGTTCTCGGCTTTTCCTGGCCGAGGTGTCTGGCGAGCCATTCGTCTCGGACGTTGTGTTTGAAAGATGCTAAGGCTTCGGCGTCCGGACAGTCGACTATTTGGTTCTTTTGGTGAGGAACCTATTCGAATTTGCGGGCTGACTCTCCGGGCTGTTGAGTTATGTGAGTTAAATCGTACGCATCCGGAGGGCGGACATAAGTCCCCCGAAAATTTGCTCAAACGCATCCTCGAGCTCTTCCCAACTTCCAATGGTATTTTGGGAGGCTTTTGAGCCAATGCCAGCTGGCCCTTTGAGCTTGAGGGTAAGTATTTTATGGCGTGGAGGTCATCTCCTCTAGCCATGTGTATGTGGAGGGTGTAATCCTCAATCCAGACTCGAGTGCATTGTTCCGTCGTATGCCTCTATGTTCACGGGCTTGAATCCCGCTGGAAATTCATAATCCAGCACCTCATCAGTGAAACATAGGGGGTGTGCGGCGCCCCTATATTTGGGTGTGCCGTGGTGTTCGAATACTCGATGTGTTGCATTGCTTTCTAGAGCTTGCTTTCTTGGCCCATAGATAGACCTGACTGGGCCATCCTTTTGGTGCGAATCCTTATGCGGATCGCGTGCCGGCTTGTGTGCGGCGCCACTTGCCGCTCTATGTTTGCCATGTGGTCGTCTATCCGACCGGGCGGCCTCTTTGTTCTTTTATTGTGCGGGCTCTACGGCCTCCTCATCGAATTCGGGCAGTAGTTTGCGTTTTGGATAGCTCTTTGTTTGGCTACTGTCGCCGTATTTGTCTGCGGTGTTGAGTACTTTGCTCCATATGATTCTGAGTGCATCTTCCACTGTTTTGAGCTTCTGCTTCTGCTTTTTCAGGCTACGTGCAGTGGCGACGAGCCTTTTGTGGAGGTTCTTCTGCTCCAACAATGTGTCCGGCGTGAGATCGTCCGGACTGTTATCTTCGCCGGGGACGGATTGTTTATCCAAGTTATCCTGTTCGGATGGTTGCTCGATGGCATGTTCGTCGTCCGCCGGTTCGCCCTGCTCTATGGCTGGGTCTGTATGGATGCTATCTTTGTCGAGGCGGGACTTTGAGCGGCGCTTACGTCGCTGTTTTGACTGCTTTTCGGGGGAATTATCCTTCGTAGCGTCCCGTTCTTCCTCGTCGTCGCTTCCTTTAGGTGTACCCACCATATATACATCGTGAGTTGAAGTGGCTATCCGGTACCCTATAGGTGCTGGTTCATAATTATCTCCTGCATCGTCGTCCATACCGTCGATGTCTTCGGAGTCGAAATCGAGCACGTCGTTTAAACTTTCGACAGTGGCTACGAAGTGGGTGGTGGGTGGGCGTCGAATTTCTTCATCGTCCACATCCCAACCTTGCTGACCATAGTCCGGCTAGGGCTCTCCTAATAAAGAGAGAGATTTTAGCGAATTTAGGATGTCGCCAAAGGGCGAGTGCTGAAAGATGTCCGCGGCAGTGAACTCCATAACCGGCGCCCAATCGGATTTGATTGGCAGGGGCGGGGAAGGTCCGGAGTCCGGAGAGGAGTCAGGCGCCTTGGAGTCACGAGCTTCGCAAAGGACAGGGATGGTGTTCGGCTCAATCGCCGTAGAGATCACAGCCCCCGAGGCGGCGTCTAGCCACTCGTCCTCGATCGGCAAAGTCGGCTCCGAGCTAAAGGTCGGAGCGGACACTGGTGCGGCCTCGAGGCCTTGTTTGGGCAGAGCTAGATCGTGCCCATCGAGGCGGTCAGGCACGCTTGGCTGTGGCTCGAATCCGTCGAAGATCAAGTTTCGCGGATGTCGGCCTGTAGTTCAAACTCCCAAATCTGACCTGATGGCCAGGGGCGTAGCTTTCGATCTGCTCCAGATGGCCTAGCGAATTGGCTCGCAGTGCAAAGCCGCCGAATACGAAGATTTGTCCAGGGAGAAAAGTCTCACCCTGGACCGCGTCGTTGTTGATGATCGAAGGAGCCATCGGGCCTAAAGATGACGACACAGAGGAACTCTCAGTGAAGGCACCAATGTCGGTGTCAAAACCGGCGGATTTCGGGTAGGGGGTCCCGAACTGTGCGTCTAGGCGTATTGTTACAGGAGACAATGGACACTATGTTTTTACCTATGTTCAGGCCCTCTCGTTGGAGGTAAAACCCTACTCCTGCTTGATTGATATTGATGATATGGGTAGTACAAGAGTAGATCTACCACGAGATCAGAGAGGCTAAACCCTAGAAGCTAGCCTATGGTATGATTTTTGTTCGTCCTATGGACTAAAACCCTCCGGTTTATATAGACACCGAAGAGGGTTAGGGTTACACAGTGTCGGTTACAATGGTAGGAGATCTACATATCCGTATCGCCAAGCTTGCCTTCCACACCAAGGAAAGTCCCATCCGGACACAGGACGAAGTCGTCAATCTTGTATCTTCATAGTCCAGGAGTCCGGCCAGAGATGATAGTTCGGCTATCCGGACACCCCCTAATCCAGGACTCCCTCAATCAGCTTCAGCCGACCAAGCCTTTCTCAGGAGTCACCGATGGCTCCACCGCCCCGATAGGGCAAGTCCGCCTTCCTGTCACCTTCGGACAGCGCAACAACTACTGCACCGAGCTCATCGACTTCGACATCGCCCACATTCGTCTGCCGTACAATGCCATCCTCGGGTACCCAGCTTTGGCCAAGGTCATGGTAGTGACTCACCATGGCTAAAATGTCCTCAAGATGCCAGGAAGCGGAGGAGTCTTCACAGTGCCTTGTGAGGAAAGGGATGCAGTGTGCTCTCTTGAGCGTGCCTTCCAAGCTGCAGCAATCAAAGACCCAGATCACAGGAGCGGGAGACTTCCCGAGGGGATCCCTAAGATGAAGAAGGCTTCGCCTGGTCCAGGCCCTCGTGGGGCAGGCACCTCCGGAGGCGTGGCAATAGGACCCGCGCCCGTTCAAGGGGCACCACCCTCTGTCTCATAGGGAGGCGCGCCCGGCGCCCTCCTCGGGCAGGGCTCGGGGGCTCTTTCATGGCGAGCCACCGACCTAGCCGGGGTCACGAGGGAGGCGCTCGGGCACCACCTGGAGGCGTGCTTCAAGGCACGTTTCCCTCAGGAAGGTATGAGGCAAGGAGGTCCAAACCCTCAGGAGTTCATCGCGAGGAACACCCAGGAGCCTCTGAGTCAAGAGTCATGCGCGGTTGTCGCCGCTTGCCCGCCGTGGCCCCACATCCAGCGAGGATCTTTGGGCGAATCTGCATCGACATACCGAGGCTCAATCGAGCCGCGTCTCAGAGCGCTTGAGGCCCTCACGCTGGGGACGTTGCAAGGGCCACCTCACAGCCACGTTCGCATGCCTTCGGCTGCCGAACGCGGGTTGCCGCCCATCGGCCTTTCTTTGAGGTGCGCCCTGGAGGCTCAGGAGGTCAAGCAGCGCGCGGTCCTGGCAGAGATGGAGATGGCTCTCGAGGAACCCCCCGTACCCCCGGAGCCTCCCGAGGCTCCAGGTCCGGAGGGCTCGTGAGGGCCGGCTTCCTCATCACGCGTCATCCGCTACCTCAACACCCCGCCATCCCCGACCATATCAGGTGACACCTTTCCAAGTTTCGTTTTCAGCTGGGAGCGCCCCTCGGGCCGCATCATTCCTGTGCTGCATGGCTCAAATCCTGCGGCATGTATCCGTTTTGCTTATGTTCTTTACTTACCTTGTTGGGGGCGCCCCTCGGGCTGCATTATCCCCAAGCTGCTCGGGCCAGACCCAGTGGCATATGCTTTCTCCGCACCTATCTAGATGGATTTGCTCCTTCACGCTTAACCTGATTCACGCAATTATTTCCTACTACCTGTCGCGGGCCTCTCCGGCCTAATGCAAAGCGCTTGCGCGTTAAAGGGGGGTACCTGAGCATCGCGGCTCATGGGCTCTTACTGGCTCTCCAGCCCTCACCCCCTGGCCTTGACCCACGTCATCGCGACCTGTCATACCAGCGGCGGCTGAGCTCGCTCGAGGGCAGGACACGAGGACGAGAGCATTTGCATTCTAACCTGCGAGGACACACCAATGATAAAGGCCCGTGAGCCAGGCGCAACCCGCCTCGAGGTAGGGCCTCGTGAGTCCCGTGCTGGCTCACGGGTGCCCAGATACACCTCTCCTAGCCCTACCGTGCCGACCACGTGTCATGGCGGGTCTGTACACGCCCCGGGGGCTCCTCCCGGAGGGGAGCCCCCTCCCACGTACCAGTGGAAGCACCATGCTCCGCGCTTGGCCGACGACACCGCCGAGGAGCGGCTATGCCCGTGCACACATCTGAAGCGCTTATGCTCCGCTGGTGATAAACAACTGAAGGCGGCTCACAACCGTATCAACCTCAGGGAGCCCAGAGCTCAGTGTCTGGCGCCATCGCAATGCCTCCCCTCAGGAGTGCCGTGCGAGGGGGCTGGACACGGGGGTGATACGTCTCCAACGTATCTATAATTTTTTTATTGCTCCATGCTACTTTATCTACTGTTTTAGGCTTTATTGGGCTTTATTTTCCACTTTTATATTATTTTTGGGACTAACTTATTAACCGAAGGCCCAGCCCATATCGCTGTTTTTTTGCCTATTTCAGTATTCTGAAGAAAAGGAATATCAAACGGAATCCAAACGGAATGAAACCTTCGGGAACGTGATTTTCTCGCCGAACGTGATCCAGAGAACTTGGAGTGCAAGTCAAGAAGCAACCGGAGCCTCCACGAGATAGGAGGCGCCCCCTATAGGGCGCGCCCCTGTCTCGTGGGCCTCGGCTGACCACCGGCGTACTTCTTCTTCCTATATATACCTCATTACCTCGAAAACATGCGGGGCACCACGAAACACAATTTCCACCATCAGAACCTTATGTATCCGCGAGATCCCATCTTGGAGCCTTTCGCCAAGGCACTTTCTGCGGGAGGGAATAAAGCACGGGGGGGCTCTACATCAACATCCTTGCCCCTCCGATGAGTTGTGAGTAGTTTACCACAGACCTACGGGTCCATAGTTATTAGCTAGATGGCTTCTTCTCTCTTTTTGGATCTCAATACAATCACTACTGGAAACTGGGAATTTGCCATCAGCCAGCTCTTTGCCATCTGCCAGCTGATGGCAAAGAACCTCTTTGCCATCTGTTTTTTATAAGCAGATGGCAAGAAGCTGACGAATGGCAAAGAACATGGTTGCCATCAGCCAATTCTTTGCCATCTCGCTAGTGGATGGAAAATAATCTTTGCCATCTGCGCCAGATGGCAAAAGAGGTGAGTAGGGTCGATCTTTAGCGGCTGTCAACCCACCTCTTTGCCATCTCGCCGGATGGCAAAGAATCTTTCCATCTGTTGGCAGATGGCAAAGAAGTGGGTGGAGCCCAATGGGTAACGGCGTTATAACGGCCAGTAGCTCCACCTCTTTGCCATCTGCCAGCGGCTGGCAGATGGCAAAGAGGTCGAACTATATCCCCCCCTCTTTTTCTAAAAAAAAAATTCCCCTCCCCTCTCTCCCAGCCCGGCCCCTCCCCTCTCTCTCTCTCTCTCTCTCTTCCGGCCCGGCCCCACCCCTCTCTCTCTCTCCCCACCTCACCCTCCCACCGCACCCACGCTGGCAGTGGGACGACCACAGCACCGCCCGGCCCGCCCTTCCCGCCACCGCACGCTCCCGGCCTCCCGGCCTCCCCGCCCTCCCGCCCCTCCCGGCCCCTCCCGCCTCCCGCCCTCCGCCCACCATGGCGTGCCCGTCAGCCCGCCCTTCCCGCCACCGCAGCTCCCGGCCCCTCCCGCCTCCCGGCCCCTCCCGCCCCTTCCCGCCTCCCGCCCCTCCCGGCCATCATGGCGTGCCCATGACCCGTCCCTCCCGGCCACCGTGGCGTGCCCATGCCCGCCCTCCACCGAGCCAGGCCTGGCCGCCCCTTCTCGCGGCCCTCCCATGCAGGCGCCATCGAACTAGCTCACCATTACGGTATTTTGATGGTTCTAACTAATTTCTTCTCCTTTACGGTATTTTGTCAAATCATGCATTCTTGATTTTATAATTTGCGCTTGGTCTATAAGATGTTCTTGATTCTAGTACTTTGGAAACTCATGTCAAGAAATAGTATGCTTGTCATTGTCGAGGAAATTTTATAGCTTCCCATGATAACAAAATAAACTAAGCTTCTAGGATAAAAGGCGTTAGGAGCTGCAATGTATTATGTTTTGAAATCATGAATATCAAGATATGCACGTTCAGTGGAAATTTTAGTAAGTAAAAACAAAGCGTCGAGCAAGGTGAAACTTAGGTAATTTTCAAGAACGTGGAGGATCAAACATGAGAAGGGTGGCATTTGGTATCTGCAACAACATGCAACAAGGTAGCTTGAGATGCATAAGTAAAGAATCCTTACAATTGCCTTAAGCCCTTAACAATCCATAAACTGCCTCAACACTTCACAGGACGAGACCACCACAACAAAGATCCTATAATAAGGCTTAAATGATAACAGCTCCACCTTTAATGATGTCTTGTTAAAATAACCGGAGTAGAAGTTGGGTGTTACCTGCTCAAGAAAAGCATGGTGATGTGAATGAACTCCCTAGTCGATTGAGCACCATAAGCGGCAAATGCATTGGACCTCATTTTTGTATTCCTTGAGATCTAAAGCGGAGAAGTTACATAGTAGGTCACTGACCTTAGGCTGGCTTTACCGTCATAATCTGAAAATTACAGAAACAAACACGCATGAGTGGAAAGGGAGATGGTCTAAAACAATCTCGTATGGAAAAAGCTACGCAACAAAAAGTAGTTCACAACCATTTTCTCTTGACCTTATTAGTGAACATAGATCTTATTTTTAGGCTGCTGCTAAAAGTAGTTCACAACCATCGACCACCGCAACATGTAGAGATTTCCTTTATGATGAATCGGACAAAAATTTAAATCCAATCACCACCGTAGGAAAGATAATAAAAAAAGCATGAAAACAAAATGCCAAGGAAATCACCACCATTTTCTCTTGAGTCAGTTTGTGTGTGCCCTAACATTGTATGGAGTAAGTTAGAGGCTGGTTTAACAATACAAATATGTCATCCGCAAGGAAACATTGTTCGATAAACAAAAGTAAGCACATACATATTCTGTTTTTATAATATGAGCATGAACAATTTTATCAAACAGAAAATTAGAATAAACAGCCACAACACAAACTCTCCGTTTAAAATTTAGAATTTTGTATGTTTTGTTCCATTTTGCATGAAGTGGCAGGCCTTGCTTTACGAGGAAGAGACCTCCTGCTGCCTCATGAAGATTGTTGTTTTCATAAACTACAGTATACATTGTCGTTGGTATAAAAACTGTAGTATCGGAATACTAAGGGTGCGTTTGAGTCGTTTGGATCAAAAAATACTGCAGTTCAACAAACCGTGGTATCTCTAGAACTGTGGTATTTTTGTTGTATATAAAAAGAGGCCACGACCTCTTTTTCTAAAACCGAGAAAGCGCTGGCTGGTTGGTCTCTCTTGTGTCTAACTTCGGCCATCAACGGATGTGATGCATAAATCGATAGCTAGCCCATCGATATGTCCGGCTAGAGGCGCACGACACGCATTACACGAGCTGAAAACGTCGACCTTCCGGTGTATGTGTTAACTACCTTGGTCTTTGATTGATTACAAGAGATAACTCTACTACAGATCTTAGCAGCTAGGAGAACATGCTCCTGCAAGGCTGAATGCATATGGTGGCTATTAGTACAAGCTGATCGCTGAGTGTAGCTGAATATGCATGCGACAACGTAACGATCAATGCAAACCGAAAGAAAAGCGAGAAAACTGCCACTTGCCAAACACCTTGGCGGTTTTACCAAAAGCGAGAAAAACTATGCTTTTTAGAAACTGAAGTATTTATTACCCATGTATTGTAATACTTAGGTTTTGGAATACCATGGTTTTGAGAAAACATTGTTGCCAAACTAGGCCTAAGGTTTTATAAAACATTACTTCCAAACGGAGCCTAATTTTTTGAGCCAGACACTTCAAAGTATTTAATACCAAAGTTTTTCTTAAAACCACAGTATTTAATACCAAAGTTTTTCTCAAATACCACAATTTTTCTCTGTTTTAAAAAAAGAACCCCAGACCTCTTTTAAAAAAACTGAGCACGCTAGAAAAACAACTCCATGCACAATCCTCTATTTATTTGTTTGATTGCAGACCTTCTAATCCGTGTTTTCTTGTTTGATTGCAGACCTTCTATAGGTGTGCTGAGGGACAGGAGGAGGCCGCGGCTCGGGTTATCGACGCCGAGTGCAGGCACCTACTTGGAAACTTTCAGCACGAGGCTCGGACGCAGGCTGCTCGAGACTACTTAGCCTGTTGGTATTAGGAGGAGAAAAGAGAAGTGCCGGGACAAGTATGTCTGAGTAAGGAGAAGTACATGAAGGTAATTACCTATTCTTAAGGCCTTGTACTTAGTTTCCTTGATTTGATTCGTAGGCGTGGCGCTCAAATTTCTCTTGCTTAACTTAGGTGCCTAGAGATGGTGTGCGGACAAGATGGACTGCTTTGGGAGGTGTTGGTGGATGAGTGGTGCTCTCCCCAATGGCGCGTCGCCCACAACATAGCAAAGGAGAAGCGTTTCAAAATGAAAGGTGTGCCACACCATCTAGGCAGCGTCGACCTACATGGGTGCAGGAAAAACTGGGTATGTGTGGTTTGCTTCATGATTCATGCAAATTCATTCTTTGTGCTAGCTTGAGTCCTTAACTAATACTCTGTTCCTCTCTTTTAGTCAAAACACAACAAGGCTCCGGTGCGAGCTGTTCGACCTCTATGGCATGTCCAATATTGCACCCGTACAAGAAGGCCAAGCATTCTCTCGAGTCGACCTCGAAAATGCAAATAACTTCAACAACGAGGCCTCGCACCACAAGATGGTGCAAAGACGTTAGCGAGGAAGGCGAGGAAAGGGCCGGACTTTAACCCGAGCCGGCCTCTTGATCCAGAGCTGGTGATGATATCTGGTGGCGGGAGGTCCCATGGCTCGTTAGCCATTGGTAATGGACTGATACGTTGTAGTAGCACTCTCCCGCAGATCAAGAAGCGCCAGGCCAGCTCTGATCCTGAGATACCGCGTCGTTTACGACCGGTGGAAATCGAATTCCAGGTTTGTTAATTATACGGACTCAAGAGCCTTTCCTCCATTACATTGTGTTTGCGGTCGTCGATGATTACAATGCTAACGAGTGGTGTTGCAGGCTGCTATTGAGGCAGAGAGAGTGAAGACCAGGCTGCTTTTTGAGGAGAGGGACCGGCGGTTGGCGGAGAGGGACCGGCGGCGGAGAGGGACAGGAGAATGAGGAGAGGACGGCTAGGCTGTTGGAGGAGGAGAGGAACCGAACGACTTGGCTAACCGGGCCATGTACGAGCTCTTCGTGGTAAGTTTCTTACGCATATTAGCTAAATCATGCACGCAATGTTCCTTTCATTAGTAACTAATATGACCGACTCGTCAAAACCAAATGTGCAGTCCATGTGCGAGAAGAACGGCCATACCCTCCGCCGATGCAGTCATTGCTCCGTGGCACGGTGAGTTTCATTTGAGCGGTCATTAGTTACTAGTCTTGACATTTGAGTTGCATCATGCTAACGATACATTGGAAATAATCTTTGGTGCAGCGTAACTCCCGACAAGCATCGACCGATCCTTCTCCGCCTGCCCTTTGGCGCGACCGGTCCTACACCTACACTTACACCTACACCTCCGTGATGACGGTAAGTGTCCCAAGTGTTTTGCTTAATAGAGTTTTGTTGTGATGCCATGTTGTATATATCTAGACATATCGTGCATAATGTGTGTATGTTTGAAATGCATTGTATGTGTGGGATTCGACACATAGTCGTGTGCCTTTGGTAGCCTTCCATATAGGGAAATGCCTCCTAGTGCTTCCATCGAGCCATGGTAGTTCGCTCTTTGCTCCGGAACACATGGATTGACCGGCATGTGTCCTTCTTTGCTCCTCGTGTTCCGTCCCTACGGGAAATGTCACGGTGTATCACCAAGTCCTTGTAGCTTACTACGACTTGGTTGCACTCGGCGATGACCGACACGTGCATTCTTTGGGTCATGTATGCCTGTCCCTATACGTTTGTGCCACCTTGGTTCTATGACTAGTCATGTCGGCCGGGTTCTCTGCCAAGTGTTTTGCTTAATAGAGTTTTGTTGTGATGCCATGTTGTATATATCTAGACATATCGTGCATAATGTGTGTATGTTTGAAATGCATTGTATGTGTGGGATTCGACACCTAGTCGTGTGCCTTTGGTAGCCTTCCATATAGGGAAATGCCTCCTAGTGCTTCCATCGAGCCATGGTAGTTCGCTATCGCTCAGGAACACATGGATTGGCCGGCATGTGTCCTTCTTTGCTCTGTATGCATCCCTCACGGAAATGTCACGCGTGTATCACCAAGTCCTTGTAGCTTGCTACGACTTGGTTGCACTTTCGTGATGACCGACACGTGCATTCTTTGGGTCATGTATGCACTGTCTCACATGCGTTTGTGCCACCTTCGTTCTATGACTAGTCATGTCGGCCCGGGTTCTACGCCATATGGATACTAGCGACATAATCATATACTTAGCATTTTTCCTCCAAAATGACTCAATATGCTTACCTAGCTCAAAAATGACTTAATATGCTTAGCTAGCATAAAAATGACCTATACTTAGCATTTTTCCTCCAAAATGACTTAATATGCTTAGCTAGTTCTAAAATGATATAGTATGCTTAAGAAATGACATATTTTAGGTCCTAAATGACTTCATATGCTTAGGTAGCTCCAAAATGACATAATAACCTTACTTAGCTTCAAAATGACCTATTCAACCTAGGCTAGCTCTAAAATGAACTATACTTAGAATTTTTTACTCCAAAATGACTTAATATGCTTAGCTAGTTCAAAAATTACATAATAAGCTTAATTAGCTCCAAAATGACCTATTTAACCTAGGATAGCTCTAAAATGACCTATACTTAGCATTGTTTCCTTCAAAATAACTTAATATGCTTAGCTAGCATAAAAATGACCTATTTAACCTAGGATAGCTCTAAAATGACCGATACTTAGCATCTTTTCCTCAAAAAAGACTTAATATGCTTAGCTAGCTCTAAAATGATATAGTATGCTTAAGAAATGACATATTTTAGGTCCTAAATGACTTCATATGCGTAGGTAGCTCCAAAATGACATAATAACCTTACTTAGCTTCAAAATGACCTATTCAACCTAGGCTAGCTCTAAAATGAACTATACTTAGCATTTTTTCCTCCAAAATGACTTAATATGCTTAGCTAGTTCAAAAATTACATAATAAGCTTAATTAGCTCCAAAATGACCTATTTAACCTAGGATAGCTCTAAAATGACCTATACTTAGCATTGTTTCCTTCAAAATAACTTAATATGCTTAGCTAGCTTCAAAATGACCTATTTAACCTAGGATAGCTCTAAAATGACCTATACTTAGCATCTTTTCTTCAAAAAAGACTTAATATGCTTAGCTAGCTCTAAAATGATATAGTATGCTTAAGAAATGACATATTTTAGGTCCTAAATGACTTCATATCGTAGGTAGCTCCAAAATGACATAATAACCTTACTTAGCTTCAAAATGACCTATTCAACCTAGGCTAGCTCTAAAATGAACTATACTTAGCATTTTTCCTCCAAAATGACTTAATATGCTTAGCTAGTTCAAAAATTACATAATAAGCTTAATTAGCTCTAAAATGACCTATTTAACCTAGGATAGCTCTAAAATGACCTATACTTAGCATCTTTTCCTCAAAAAAGACTTAATATGCTTAGCTAGCTCTAAAATGATATAGTATGCTTAAGAAATGACATATTTTAGGTCCTAAATGACTTCATATGCGTAGGTAGCTCCAAAATGACATAATAACCTTACTTAGCTTCAAAATGACCTATTCAACCTAGGCTAGCTCTAAAATGAACTATACTTAGCATTTTTCCTCCAAAATGACTTAATATGCTTAGCTATTTAAAACATTACATAATAAGCTTAATTAGCTCCAAAATGACCTATTTAACCTAGGATAGCTCTAAAATGACCTATACTTAGCATTGTTTCCTTCAAAATAACTTGATATGCTTAGCTAGCATAAAAATGACCTATTTAACCTAGGATAGCTCTAAAATGACCTATACTTAGCATCTTTTCCTCAAAAAAGACTTAATATGCTTAGCTAGCTCTAAAATGATATAGTATGCTTAAGAAATGACATATTTTAGGTCCTAAATGACTTCATATGCGTAGGTAGCTCCAAAATGACATAATAACCTTACTTAGCTTCAAAATGACCTATTCAACCTAGGCTAGCTCTAAAATGAACTATACTTAGCATTTTTCCTCCAAAATGACTTAATATGCTTAGCTAGTTCAAAAATTACATAATAAGCTTAATTAGCTCCAAAATGACCTATTTAACCTAGGATAGCTCTAAAATGACCTATACTTAGCATTGTTTCCTTCAAAATGACTTAATATGCTTAGCTAGCTTCAAAATGACTTCGTGGTGCTTGCATAATCTTTGTTTGCAGCAAAGTGTGTGCTTCACCTATATATATTACTGTGAATAAGGTATAGGGTCACTCATACAAAAGAGAGAGGGCCTTAGTACATATAAGCAAGGAGAAATATGACTATAGATTGGCAGAATAAGACTGGGCATAAGATGCCCGGTAGTGTGTCGTTATAGTATGCTCAAAATGACATAATAACCATACTTAGCTCCAAAATGACCTATTTTACAGATATAAGTTGCATCATAATAATCTTCACATTTTAGTTGCATCATAATAATCTTCTTCTTCTAACTTTCTTCTTTCCCATTTTACAGATTTTCTTAAGATCATGGAAGCTTGGGTTGATGGAGTGCTTGTATTTAGTTTTTGTTTTGACCTTGTGAAACTTGCTACCTATGGATGAAACTGTGTAATATTGATAAAACTATGTATTTGTACGGATGAAACTTGCTACTATTGGTAACATGTGTTGGATACATATGTGTTCATGACTATTGGTAATATGTGTTGAATATGCTATATTGGTCATATAAATATATTTGTGTTTGATTTCGTGAAAATGAATTGATATAAGAAAAAAATTAAATGGGGCAATATAGTCACTTTGCCATCTATTTGGCAGATGGCAAAGAGCTTACCATCACCGGCAGATGGCAAAGAGCTGCAGCCTTTGCCATCTATTTGGTCGATGGCAAAGAGCTGCAGCCTTTGCCATCTATTTGGTCGATGGCAAAGAGTCGCAGCCTTTGCCATCTCGCCGGTCGATGGCAAAGCTCAGCCTTTGCCATCTATTTGGTGATGGCAAAGAGTCAGCCTTGCCATCGGCTGGTCGATGGCAAAGAGTCGCAGCCTTTGCCATCTGGCTGGCTGATGGCAAAGTATGCCGTTAACCTCGGCGGAGCTAACCTCGTTAAGAGGCTTTGCCATCTGCTAGCGGATGGCAAAGCCTGTGCTCTTGCCATCGGCCAGATGGCAAAACCTGAACTCTTGCCATCAGCCAGATGACAAAGAAGCCTTTACCGGCAGGGTTTCGGACGACCTGTTTGCCATCTGCTGGCTGATGGCAAAGCCTTTGCCATCCGCCGAACATGCCTTTGCCATCTGCCATGGCAGATGGCAAAGTGCCAGATTCCAGTAGTGAATGTTCTCCCCCTCTCTTGTGGAGATCTATTCGATGTAATCTCTTTTTGCGGTGTGTTTGTCGAGATCCGATGAATTGTGGGTTTATGATCAAGTTTATCTATGAATAATATTTGAATCTTCTCTGAATTCTTTTATGTATGATTAAGTTATATCTGCAAGTCTCTTTGAATTATCGGTTTAGTTTGGCCTACTAGATTGATCTTTCTTGCCATGGGAGAAGTGCTTAGCTTTGGGTTCAATCTTGCGGTGTCCTTACCCAAAGGATGTAAAGGGTTGCAAGGCACGTATTGTATTGTTGCCATCGAGGATAACAAGATGGGATTTATATCATATTGCATGAGTTTATCCCTCTACATCATGTCATCTTGCCTAATGCATTGCTCTGTTCTTATGAACTTAATACACTAGATGCATGCTTTGGATAGCGGTCGATGTGTGGAGTAATAGTAGTAGATGCGGCAGGAGTCGGTCTACTTGTTATGGACGTGATGCCTATATACATGATCATGCCTAGATAATCTCATAACTATGTGCTTTTCTATCAATTGCTCGACAGTAATTTGTTCGCCCACCGTAATACTTATGCTATCTTGAGAGAAGCCAATAGTAAAACCTATGGCCCCCGGGTCTATCTCTTTTCATACTTGTTTCCAATCTACTTTTATTTGCATCTTTACTTTTTGCATCTATATTGTAAAAATACCAAAAATATATTTATCTTATCATACTATCTTTATTAGATCTCACTTTCGCAAGTGGCCGTGAAGGGATTGACAACCCCTTTATTGCGTTGGTTGCGAGTTCTCAGTTTGTTTGTGTAGGTGCGTGGGACTTTTGAGGAGCCTCCTACTGAATTGATACCTTGGATCTCAAAACCAAGGGAAATACTTACGCTACACTTTGATGCATTACCCTCTCCTCTTCGAGGAAAACCAACGCAAGCTCAAGAAGTAGCAAGAAGGATTTCTGGCGCCGTTGCCGGGGAGGTCTTCCCTCAAGTCAAGACATACCAGGTACCCATCACAAACCTATCTCCCTCGCATTTACATTATTTTCCATTTGCCTCTCGTTTTCCTCTCCCCCACTTCACCCTTGCCGTTTTATTCACCCTCTCTTTCCCAATCTCCTCCTCTCTTTTCGCTTGCCTTCTTTTGTGTGCTTGTTTGCTTGTTTGACCTTATGGCTGTGCCTAAGGGTCCTGACCACCTTCTCAGAAGGATGGATGAGATTGAATCAAATATTAGAAGCTTTACGAATTTGCAATTTGAGCATAATAATTTCTTTAGAAAAGAGCTTAAGGAACAAAAAAAATTGGGGTTTATGAACAAAGAGCTTGATGATATGAATAAATAATTCTATGGAGTTAACGCTCAAATTGCCCGGCTTGAAAATGATATAGCCAAAATTTCTGACAAGCAAGCCACTTTAGTCAATAAGATGGCCGCTAAACCAGAAAAATTACATGAAAATAATGATGAGGGTCTTAAAGTTATTGATGCATCTCCAATTAGATCTATGTTTTGCAATATGAACTTTGATGATTATGGGACTGATGATGAATCAACTTTGCCTAGAAGGCGTCCCAAGAATTTGGAATCTTTAGATCTTAATGTTAAATTTGGTAAAGGTGAGATTGGAGAATCCTCAACTTCTAATAATGTTGAACCTACTATCTCGGACTTCAAGGAATTTAATTATGATAATTGCTCTTTAAAAGGTTGTATTTCCTTGTTGCAAGTCGTTGTTAATTCTCCTCATGCTTATAGTCAAAATAAAGCTTTCACCAAGCATATTGTTGATGCCTTGATGCAATCTTATGATGAAAAACTTAATTTGGAAGTTTCTATACCTAGAAAACTTAATGATGAGTGGGAACCTACTATAAAGATTAGAATTAAAGATTATGAGTGTTTTGCTTTGTGTGATTTGGGTGCTAGTGTTTCCACGATTCCGAAAACTTTATGTGATATTCTAGGTTTCCATGATCTTGATGATTGCTCTTTAAATTTGCACCTTGCGGATTCCACCATTAAAAAGCCTATGGGAAGAATCAATGATGTTCTTATTGTTGCAAATATAAATTTGGTGCCCATAGATTTTATCGTTCTTGATATAGATTGCAATCTTTCATGTCCTATTATTCTTGGTAGACCTTTCCTTAGAACGATTGGTGCGATTATTGATATGAAGGAAGGGAATATTAGATTCCAGTTTCCCTTAAAGAAAGGCATGGATCACTTTCCAAGAAAGAAATTTAAATTACCTTATGAATCTATCATGCGTGCTACTTATGAGTTTAGTGCCAAAGATGGCACCCGTTAGATCTATCCTCGCTTTTATGCCTAGCTAGGGGCGTTAAACGATAGCGCTAGTTGGGAGGAAACCCAATTTTATTTTATGTTTTTTGTTTTTGTTTCTGTTTAGGAATAAATAATCCATCTAGCCTCTGTTTAGATGTGGTTTTATCTTTTAATTAGTGTTTGTGCCAAGTTAAACCTATTGGATCTTCTTGGATGATAGTTATTTGATCTTGCTGTAATTTCCAGAAACTTTGGCGCTTAGTGCCCGAATTGTTAAAAATCACCAGAACGTGATAAAATAGTGATTCCAATTGCTGCTGATCAATAAACAAATTGTCTAGGTCTTCTAAGTTTGGTAGATTTTTTTTAAGTTCCAGAAGTTTGCGTTAGTTACAGATTACTACAGACTGTTCTGTTTTTGACAGATTCTGTTTTTCGTGTGTTGTTTGCTTATTTTGATGAATCTATGGCCAATAAAATAGTTTATAATCCATAGAGAAGTTGGAATACAGTAGGTTTAACACCAATATAAATAAATAATGAGTTCATTACAGTACCTTAAAGTAGTCTTTTGTTTTCTTTCTCTAACGGAGCTCACGAGATTTCTATTGAGTTTTCTGTTGTGAAGTTTTCAAGTTTTGGGTAAAGCTTGTATGGACTATGGAATAAAGGGTGGCAAGAGACTAAGCTTGGGGATTCCCATGGCACCCCAATATATTCAATAATAGCAAAAGCCTAAGCTTGGGGATACCCCGGAAAGGCATCCCCTCTTTCGTCTTCGTTCATTGGTAACTTTACTTGGGGCTATATTTTTATTCACCACATGATAAGTGTTTTGCTTGGAGCATCGTGTGTTATATTAGTCTTTGCTTTTTAGTTTACCACAATCATCCTTCCTGTAAACACCTTTTGAGAGAGCCATACATAAATTGGACTTTGATAGAATACTCTATGTGCTTTACTTATATCTTTTGAGCTTGATAGTTTTGCTCATAGTGCTTCACTTATATCTTTTGAGCGTGATAATTTTTGCTCTAGTGCTTCACTTAGATCTTTTAGAGCACGGTGGTATATTTGTTTTAAAGAAACTATTGATCTCTCATGCTTCACTTAGATTATTTTGATAGTCGTTAATAGCATGGTAATTTGCTTAATGTTAATATACTTGGTATTCATTATATGTGAAACTTTCTTTTGAGTGCGTTGACTACTAAGAAAAGTTTGATCCTTGATAATTGTTTTGAGATATGAAGATGGTGATATCAGAGTCATGCTAGTTGAGTAGTTGTGAATTTAAAGAATACTTGTGTTGAAGTTTGTGATTCCCGTAGCATGCACGTATGGTGAACCGTTATGTGATGAACTCGGGGCATGATTTATTAATTGATTGTATTCCTTATGAGTGGTGGTCCGGGACGAGCGATGGTCTTTTCCTACCAATCTATCCCCCTAGGAGCATGTGCGTAATACTTTGCTTTGATAACTTCTAGATTTTTGCAATAAGTATATGAGTTCTTTATGACTAATGTTGAGTCCATGGATTATACGCATTTTTCCCATCCTTCCACCATTGCTAGCCTCTCTAATACCGCGCACTTTTCACCGGTATCATACACCCACCATATATTTTCCTCGAAACAGCCACCATACCTACCTATCATGGCATTTTCATAGCCATTCTGAGATATATTGCCATGCAACTTTCCACCGTTCCGTTTATTATGACACGCTCCATCATTGTCATATTGCTAGCATGATCATGTAGTTGACATCGTATTTGTGGCAAAGCCACCATTCCTAATTCTTTCATACATGTCACTCTTGATTCATTGCATATCCCGGTACACCGCCGGAGGCATTCATATAGAGTCATATTTTGTTCTAAGTATCGAGTTGTAATTGTTGAGTTGTAAGTAAATAAAAGTGTGATGATCATCATTATTAGAGCATTGTCCCAAGTGAGGAAAGGATGATGGAGACTATGATTCCCCCACAAGTCGGGATGAGACTCCGGACTAAAAATGAAAAAAATAGGCCATAAAAAAAGAGAAAAGGCCCAAATAAAAAAATGAGAGAAAAAGTGAGAAGGGACAATGTTACTATCCTTTTACCACACTTGTGCTTCAAAGTAGCACCAAGATCTTCATGATAGAGAGTCTCTCATTTTGTCACTTCCATATACTAGTGGAAATTTTTCATTATAGAACTTGGCTTGTATATTCCAATGATGGGCTTCCTCAAAATGCCCTAGGTCTTCGTGAGCAAGCGAGTTGGATGCACACCCACTTAGTTTCTTTTTGAGCTTTCATATACTTATAGCTCTAGTGCATCCGTTGCATGGCAATCCCTACTCACTCACATTGATATCTATTAATGGGCATCTCCATAGCCCGTTGATACGCCTAGTTGATGTGAGAATATCTTCTCCCTTTTTGTCTTCTCCACAACCACCATTCCATTCCACATATAGTGTTATATCCATGGCTCATGCTCATGTATTGCGTGAAGATTGAAAAAGTTTTGAAAATGTTAAAGTATGAAACAATTGCTTGGCTTGTCATCCGGGTTGTGCATGATTTAAATACTTTGTGTGGGGAAGATGGAACATAGCCAGACTATATGATTTTGTAGGGATAACTTTCTTTGGCCATGTTATTTTGAGAAGACATAATTGCTTAGTTAGTATGCTTGAAGTATTATTATTTTTATGTCAATATGAACCTTTGTCTTGAATCTTTCGGATCTGAATATTCATACCACAATTAAGAATATTTACATTGAAATTATGCCAAAGTATCACTCTGCATCAAAAATTCTCTTTTTATCAATTACCTACTCGAGGACGAGCAGGAATTAAGCTTGGGGATTCCTGATACGTCTCCAACGTATCTATAATTTTTGATTGCTCCATGCTACTTTATCTACTGTTTTAGGATTTATTGGGCTTTATTTTCCACTTTTATATGATTTTTAGGACTAACTTATTAACCGGAGGCCCAGCCCATATTGCTGTTTTTTTGCCTATTTCAGTATTTCGAAGAAAAGGAATAGCAAACGGAGTCCAAACGGAACTAAACCTTCCGGAACATGATTTTCTCGCCGAACGTGATCCAGAGAACTTGGAGTGCAAGTCAAGAAGCAACCGAAGCCTCCACGAGATAGGAGGGCACCCCCCCCTATAGGGCGTGCCCCCTGTCTCGTGGGCCCCTTGGGCGGCCACCGACGTACTTCTTCTTCCTGTATATACCTACGTATCCCGAAAACATGCGGGGGCACCACGAAACACAATTTCAACCATCGTAACCTTCTGTATCCGCGAGATCCCATCTTGGAGCCTTCGCTGGCACTCTGCTGGATTGGGAATCAAGAACGGGGGGCCTCTACATCAACATCCTTGCCCCTCCGATGAGTTGTGAGTAGTTTACCACAGACCTACGGGTCCATAGTTATTAGCTAGATGGCTTCTTCTCTCTTTTTGGATCTCAATACAATGTTCTCCCCCTCTCTTGTGGAGATCTATTCGATGTAATCTCTTTTTGCAATGTGTTTGTCGAGATCCGATGAATTGTGGGTTTATGATCAAGTTTATCTATGAATAATATTTGAATCTTCTCTGAATTCTTTTATGTATGATTAAGTTATATTTGCAAGTCTCTTCGAATTATCGGTTTAGTTTGGCCTACAAGATTGATCTTTCTTGCCATGGGAGAAGTGCTTAGCTATGGGTTCAATCTTGCGGTGTCCTTACCCAATGACAGAAAGGGTTGCAAGGCACGTATTGTATTGTTTCCATCGAGGATAACAAGATGGGGTTTATATCATATTGCATGAGTTTATCCCTCTACATCATGTCATCTTGCCTAATGCGTTGCTCTATTCTTATGAACTTAATACACTAGATGCATGTTGGATAGCGGTCAATGTGTGGAGTAATAGTAGTAGATGCAGGCAGGAGTCGGTCTACTTGTTATGGACGTGATGCCTATATACATGATCATGCCTAGATAATCTCATAACTATGCACTTTTCTATCAATTGCTCGACAATAATTTGTTCACCCACCGTAATACTTATGCTATCTTGAGAGAAGCCACTGGTGAAACCTATGGCTCCCGGGTCTATCTCTTTTCATACTTGTTTCCAATCTACTTTTATTTGCATCTTTACTTTTTGCATATTTATTATAAAAATACCAAAAATATATTTATCTTATCATACTATCTTTATTAGATCTCACTTTACATGAAGTGGCCGTGAAGGGATTGACAACCCCTTTATTGCGTTGGTTGCGAGTTCTCGCTTGTTTGTGTAGGTGCGTGGGATTATTGAGGAGCCTCCTACTGGATTGATACCTTGGTTCTCAAAACTGAGGGAAATACTTACGCTACACTTTGCTGCATCACCCTCTCCTCTTCGAGGAAAACCAACGCAAGCTCAAGACGTAGCAGGGGGCTGCGCCCGGGCCAAGCCCAAACGTACGCCACCCAGCCAGGTCCCTCGGACCTGGTCATCACGCGCCTCCCCGAGCGGAGCCAAGGTATGAAATTTGTTTGAACGTCAAGGGGGACTCCTGAGCATCGCGACTCAGGAGCCTAACTGGTCACGTAGCCCATCACTCCTTAGTCCCGTCCTTGGTCTCCGGTCGGGGCTAACGGCGGTTGAGGTATGCGCAGGGCCGGGCCCTGCCGACGTAGAACGACCAATACACTCCTATGGCTCCTATCCCTACTTGTTGTTCACGCGTCAAGGGGGACTCCTGAGCATCGCGACTCAGGAGCCCAACTTGCCACGTATCCCCTCACTCCTTAGTCCCGTCCTTGGTCTCCGGTCGGGGCTAACGACGGCTGAGGTATGCGCGGGGTCGGGCCCTGCCGACGTAGAACACATGCAAGTAGGAGGAAAAAATGCGAATTCAAAGCAAATATTACAAGCCATAAGTCGTTTCACAACACCAAACACAAGTTTAAACGCCTCCACGAGGCATGGTGCATGTTGCAGGAATTAAAACAGAGCGGAAGCTGCGACGGGATCACTCTCCTGTGGCGCCCTGATACGTCTCCAACGTATCTATAATTTTTGATTGCTCCATGCTACTTTATCTACTGTTTTGGGCTTTATTGGGCTTTATTTTCCACTTTTATATTATTTTTGGGACTAACCTATTAACCGGTGGCCCAGCCTGTAATTGTTGTTTTTGCCTATTTCAGTATTTCGAAGAAAAGGAATATCAAACGGAGTCCAAACGGAATGAAACCTTTGGGAACGTGATTTTCTCGCTGAACGTGATCCAGAGAACTTGGAGTGCAAGTCAAGAAGCAACTGGAGCCTCCACAAGATAGGAGGGCGCGCCCCCCCTATAGGGCGCGCCCCCCCTGTCTCATGGGCCCCTCGGGCGGCCACCGACGCACTTCTTCTTCCTATATATACCTACGTACCCCAAAAACATCCAGAGGCACCACGAACACAATTTCCACCACTGTAACCTTCTGTATCCGCGAGATCCCATCTTGGAGCCTTCTCTTTCGGCACTCACGGGAGGGAATCAAGCATGGGGGCTCTACATCAACATCCTTGCCCCTCCGATGAGTTGTGAGTAGTTTACCACAGACCTCTGGGTCCATAGTTATTAGCTAGATGGCTTCTTCTCACTTTTGGATCTCAATACAATGTTCTCCCCCTCTCTTGTGGAGATCTATTCGATGTAATCTCTTTTTGCGGTGTGTTTGTCTAGATCCGATGAATTGTGGGTTTATGATCAAGTTTATCTATGAATAATATTTGAGTCTTCTCTGAATTCTTTTATGTATGATTAAGTTATCTTTGCAAGTCTCTGCGAATTATCGTTTTAGTTTGGCCTACTAGATTGATCTTTCTTGCCATGGGAGAAGTGCCTAGCTTTGGGTTCAATCTTGCGGTGTCCTTACCCAGTGACAGAAAGGGTTGCAAGGCACGTATTGTATTGTTGCCATCGAGGATAACAAGATGGGGTTTATATCATATTGCATGAGTTTATCCCTCTACATCATGTCATCTTGCCTAATGCGTTGCTCTGTTCTTATGAACTTAATACACTAGATGCATGTTGGATAGCGGTCGATGTCTGGAGCAATAGTAGTAGATGTAGGCAGGAGTCGGTCTACTTGTTATGGACGTGATGCCTATATACATGATCATGCCTAGATAATCTCATAACTATGCGCTTTTCTATCAATTGCTCGACAGTAATTTGTTCACCCACCGTAATACTTATGCTATCTGGAGAGAAGCCACTAGTGAAATCTATGGCCCCCGGGTCTATCTCTTTTCATACTTGTTTCCAATCTACTTTTATTTGCATCTTTACTTTCTGCATCTATATTATAAAAATACCAAAAATATATTTATCTTGTCATATTATCTTTATTAGATCTCACTTTCGCAAGTGGCCATGAAGGGATTGACAACCCCTTTATTGCGTTGGTTGCGAGTTCTTAGTTTGTTTGTGTAGGTGCGTGGAACTTTTGAGGAGCCTCCTACTGGATTGATACCTTGGTTCTCAAAACTGAGGGAAATACTTACGCTACACTTTGCTGCATCACCCTCTCCTCTTCGAGGGAAACCAACGCAAGCTCAAGACGTAGCATGCCCTCACCTCCCGAGGCCGCGGAGGTGGCGGCACCACGCCCAGGCAAGGTGCTGAAGGCGCGAAACTTCCCCAGCAGGGCCTCAGCTCGGCCTTTCATGGCCTCAGCAGCGGTAGCGGCAAGGTCACCGCTCATAGGCTCCAGCAGGCCGTCGAGGTCGACGCTGGGGTCGCGAAGGTAAACGTGGCTGAGGATACGCGTCAGTGCTGCAGAAGAAAGGGCGCGCGCCTCGGCCTCGGCCGTGGGGCCAAGGCCGTCCGCGACATCTTCAAGTGCTCAGACCAAGAAAGGAAACAGCTCAGCGAGGCCGTCCTCTGCACCAGCCAACGGCTCCCCCAGGCCACCCTCGTAGAGCGTCTTCAACGCGGCGCGAGCCTTCTCCTCCAACTTGGCAAAAGCCACCCGATCCTCAGCCAGGATCTTTGCCTTCCTGTCGAGCTCGATCCTCTCCGCTTTCAGCGACTGTTCTTGCATCTCCAACCGGCCATGGCAGCCATCAAGCTCGGCGTCCCGGTCCCTGACGGCGGCTTCCCGAGCCTCCATCTCCTTCTCCTTCTCCTGGCGACCGCGAACCTCCTTGGCGAGCTCGTCGCGCAGGCCTTGCAGCTCGGCTTCCAGCGCCTTGCAGCGGTCCCGGGCGTCTGCGGCGTCGCCCTGGGCAGCATCGCGAGCGGCCCTGGCCTGGCAGGCGGCTTGTTTCTCCCCATCGGAGGCCGACGCGGCTTGGCTCAGCGCCGCTCGGACGGAGGCAGCAGAGCGGGCCCAGCCAGAAGCCAGTTCCAGGCACCCGGCCACCAGACGAGGATCAGCATTCCGAAGATCCTCTCGCAGTCGGCTCAGTTTGCTGGCAGCCTGGTCCAAGATGGTCGAGAGATCAGAAGAGAGTGGAGCCGGCGGAGCAGGTGTAGAAGACGGCAACATGATCACGGCTTGGGAGGAAGGAGCCCCCTGGGCCTTGGGCACCTCAGCGACGACGTCAAGCGCAGGCACCTCCAGAGTCAGCGGGACCACGGGGGCTGACTCACCTCCAGAGTGCCCCGGCTGGGCTCGCGAGGATGACCGGGTAGGGGAGGCGCGAGCTTCACTGTCCCCTTTCCCCGCAGGCGGAGCCGCAGCCTCGGCAGGCGAACCCGCCTCAAGCAGGGCCGCAGAAGCCCCCTTTGGCCTTTTTGCTGCAGGTGCCGACCTAGTCACGAGAATACAGATGTCAGGCCCCGGCGGCAGAAGCAACGCAAAACACGGATCAAACACTTACTGGTCGTCGTCCCCGGACCCAAGCAGCCTCCGGCCGAACTTGAAGCCTGAAAGCCTGCGGCTAGGATCAGCCTTGAGAGGCCCGGAAGCAGTAGGCGCGTCGGGAAGGCCGGAGCTGGCCTCAGACTGCCCCGGAGTCAGAATGGACCCTGGGAGAACCAGCCCCGACCTGCCCTTCCTCGGAACCAGGGGAGAATCCTCCCCTCCTCGCCTGGCACCAGCCTCGTCGTCGTCCGGCATGGAGCGAAGGGCGCGGGACCTGCGCCGAGGGAAGGAGTCCCCCGACTCCTCGCCAGACGCCATGAAGTCAGAGCCTTCCTTCTCCACCTCCTCTCCTTCCTCCTCACTCCCGCTGGAGTTGCTGGAGGAAACGTTCACCGTCGCCAACATCGTCAGATCCTCGGGAGCCCCGGCGGGCACCAGCCCCTCACCATTGAAGGTAGGCATGGTGCTCACCACTTGCTCCCAGTCATCACGAAGGAACAGGGGGACGGGAGCGCCCTCCGGCATCGCCACGTCCCCCCCGACCAAGGAGTGAAGAGCCACGGCCAGATCTTCGTCAGAAAGGGCCTCGGAGGTCAGGCGAAGGGCGTCGCCTGCCTCACCAAGCCTCCACAACGGAAGCGAATGCTCCCGGAGCGGAGCCACCGGTGTTCCAGGAACTCCCTCAGGAGCGTGGCCCCGGTCAGCTTCGCCGCCCCCAAGTTGGTTGGCCTCAGGTCCGCATCTATCCTCTTCAGCAGCATCTTCGCGCGAGAATCGACGAGCTTCGCGCGAGACCACGCGTCAACGGCCCCGGGCTGCCCCGACGGCAGCGCCAGTCGGGGGTGAATGCGCCCGACGTCCACCATGACCCACTTGCTCCTGAAGCCTTCAATCCTCTTCTCGGGCTTGGAGATGGAGTTGGAGCTGGAGTATGCGACGAAGCTCGCGCACGCAGTAATAGAGCCACGGGAGACCCGGAGGGAAAAGTAATGGTGCAGCAAGGCCATCGAGGGCTTTATCCCAACGTGAGCCTCACAGTAGTAGGTGAAAATCGCCAGGAGAAGAACAGAGTTGGGGTGGAGATACAGAGCTTGCAAGTTGTATTGGCGGAGAACAATGAAGAAGAACTCGGAAAAAGGAGGGACCAGACCGGCGGTAATGGCGCTCACGAAGAACGGGTAGAAGGTGCTCCCCTGGCCTTCAAGCTGATCGGAGCCGGCCTTGAGCACAGTCGCTCCCTTGTTGCCCTGCGCCACCGCCCTCCGGCGCTCAAGGGGCGAGATTCTTCGCCGACACGGTCGGAGGACCCAGAGCCGGGAGGTACCAGGCCTCAATCGGGGTCTTGCGAGGCGCCATGGCTGCAGGATGGGGAGGATTGAGGCAGATCTGGAGGATTTCAGAAGCGAGGAGGAGAAGGGCGCAAGGGGATCTGGAGCAAGGCGAGCGAGAACAAGCACCAAGCCTGTCCCGGGCCTCCTTTTTGTCAGAAGGGCAGTTGCCGAGGCATCGTGGGGAGGCGGAGACGCCCACGACCAATCAATCGCCATGCGGCGCCCAAGGCCCTTGAGCTGTTGGGGCCAAGGCGCTGACTTGCCCCTTCGCTTATCTGCTAAGCCAAGTCCGGCGCGCCTTTGGGCGGGGCTCTGTCGGCGTCGGGAACAGGGGTCCCAGACTTGCTCGCATGCGGCTGCGGCGTGGCTGAAGTGGGGGCCCAAAGACGGCCCAGCTCCATCGGCAAAGCTCAAGACCCTCGCGAGGGGCCAAGCCTCGCGGGGCGGACGACAGGAACCTTCCTCAGGAGCAGCCTCGTCAGGCAGGCTCACGAGGAGGCGGAGAGATCAAGGCAGGGTACCTCCCGAGGGTGCCCTGTGACGCAAGCCATGACGATCAAGGCCAGGCGGGCAGCCTGCGCAGTGTCCCTGTTTCCCCTTTGGTGCAAAGGAGGCAAGCACAGGCCAAGGCATCAGGCAAAGGTTACCGCTTCGATGCAACAAGACCAAGACCAGCAGAGCGGCAGGAAGGAGGTCATCGTGGAGCCCAGGACGGCGTCACCGTCAGAGCCTTTGGCAGCCGAAGACCAAATTTAGTCAGGATAAGTGTACTAGATGTTCCCCTTCAAAGTGGCCAATTGTTGGCGCCCTTCCCGCTCATTATTTGGGAAGAGGCTCAGGGCCTCCCTCTATAAATAGGACTAGCCACCACAAAGAGGATGGACAGACTGGAGACCAATCAAGGAGATAGCCCTAGTAGAGAGAAAGAGAGGCGACTGAACTCACCCAAGCAGTTCATCACACCAGCTCAAGAACAGCCCCTCGCAAGGCTGTTCTCCCTTTGTATTGTTCATCATCAGCCCCTGAGGCAATCCACCACACCACACATTGGAGTAGGGTATTACACCACAACGGTGGCCCGAACCAGTATAAAATTTGCGTCTCTTGTGTTGTTCATTGTTCGTAGTTTAGATTCCTTGCAAACCATCGACGCGTGAACCGGTAGGGGAAAGATCTCCGCGCGCACCCCAGTGTTCGAACCTCAAGGGTCTGCCGGAACCCGAAATCCAACAATTTTGTACAGTACACCAGTGTTCCAAACACTCTTGTATTATGGGAAGAGGGATTGGTTCATTTTGTAGCATTCTGCATCTTACCTCCCTCGCCCACCATTTACTAAAAAAGAACAGATCTATATTTAATCTTACCAACAAGTAGAATACACAGACTGTCGGGGGTTGGGTGCGACATATGCCAAAGGATGGCTTATCATGGAGGGGGCGAGTAGAACGTCGCCGGTGCCTGGAAACGGGATGAGGCGAAGGCATGCACGCCGGCGAATCTTACCCAGCTTCAGGGCTCTCCGAGGAGATAACACCCCTACTGCTACTCTGTGGGGTCTCCGCATGATCACTATGGCAAAGTGAGTACAAGATGCTCCTTGAGATGTTCGGGGTGAGGAAGGAGAAGGGCACGGCTAGCTCTTCCCTCCCTCTATGAGTGTCTCTAAAACTACTAGCTTCCAACCCTTTGCATGGGTGCCCCGGGGGGTTTATATAGGCCTACCCACCGGGGGTACAACGGTAATCCGGCTGGGTGCGGGCCCAAGCCGTCAGTCTCTAAGTCGCCATCTTCTCCGCCGACTTCTGGGGCCTGCCGACTAGTGGGCCAGTGACGGTCAACATGGGGCCGACAGCCCTCGTCCGCCTTGGTAGTCTTGCCGACTCTGCAGATTCATCGTAGCCGTGCTTCTAATGACGTGAAGCTTGGTCATGGGGTCATGGCAGCAGTGCACGCCCGGCAAGGCGGCGATCCTGTTGCCATTCCCCGTCTTAATACGGTTAATGGCGCGTGGAACCCGCGGGAGGGGCGGCCGACTCGAGGCCGACTTCGCCGGGTCCGTCTTCGGGCGCTCGCCGTCTTGGTACTCCCGCCGACAGCGGGTCCCGCCGTCTTCGTCGGGTCGCAGACAGGCCATCGTGGAGTACAGGAATCTGCCCACGGGCTGATGTCGAGGCGGCGTGGCTTATGATGCCACGCCCGGACGGAGATCTCCGTCGGTACGGCGCTCCGTAGCCATACCTGCCCTTTATGGGTAGGGCCGGGATGGGCCGCGAGGCGGCTTTACCCCATCTCGCTCGTAGTCGCTCAGGCAGGAGGCGGTTGGGGTCATGGGCGACTCCCGTAGCCGGCCTACTTTGAGGTCGCCGGCTTGGAGTCGGCTTGTCCTGAGGTTGCCGGCTTAAAGTCGGCTTGTCTTGAGGCCGCCTCTGGGACTCGGCCCAGAGGGGTAGTCACCGACTCTATTGTCGACTCTCTGAAGGCGGCTTTTCGTCTTGGCGTCTTGAGGGGCGCAGTCTGCCCCGATGTTTTGAAAGGTTCAGGGGCTCGGGTCTGCCTACCCGTGGCCCATTACTCCGACAGTAGTCCGCGAAGCTGGTGAGGCGCCGAGGGAAGCCTGTCGAGGAGCCTCGACAGCTTCATCCCGTTGGTAGAAGAATCTGGACTCGGCCCGCCGTCTCCATCTTGAGCCGACTAGCTGGAATCGGCCTTGCAGGGGGCCGTCTTGCGCTTCAAAGGTTTGAAGGTCGCGGCGGGATCGGCGGAGTGCCTGATAAGCTTCCCGGCAGCAGCCCGTTGCGGACCCGCCACGTGACGCCACGCGGCAGGGCCAGTCTACCAGCCCACGCGCGTGACAAGACAGGCCCGTCAGGCGGGGCCCGCCACTACCGTGCCCCGGCGCGCAGCGGATCCCGCTACTGATGCGTGCGGGCGGTTGGGCTCCCCGACGCCGTTCTGCGGCGAAGAACGTGCGTGGCTTAAATCGTGGGGCGTGGGGGCGTGGGCGCGATTAATCCCGCCGCCCCTCGGCTTCGCAGCCTAGGCGCCTATAAGTAGGCGGGGGGAGGGAGGGGGCGGTGACGCATGCGCACTCTCTCATCCCCGCTCCCTGCCTCGTCCTCTTCCTCGCTCCACCGTGCCGAGCCTCGTTTCTTCCTCGTTCCACCGCGCCGAGCCTCGTTTCTTCCTCGCTCCACCGCGCCGAGCCTCGCCGCGCCACGGAGATGAGCTCCTCATCCGCCGCCGCGCCTCCCACCGCACGCTCGGGCGTGTGGGACGGCTCCATCATCGACGACGACATAATCGAATTCCTTCGTCAAACGCGCCGCATCCCCGGCAGCCACCTAGTGCGGGCCCGCGCCGCGCCGAAAGGCGAAATCACGCCGGCGCCGGAGGAGGGCGAGCGGGTGATTTTCTACTCGCACCTCATGCGCGGGCTAGGGCTGCCGGCGAGCGGCTTCTTCCGCGCGTTCTTGGAGTTCTTCGGGCTCCAGTCGCACCACCTCACCCCCAACATGGTGGTGCTGCTGGCCGCCAGATCCTTATCTGAAGGTTTTCTCGAGTCCTCCCCACCATCGAGCTGTGGGGAAATTCTTCCAAGCGAAGCTCGGGACCCACGCCGTCATGCGTGTCGGCTCAGGCGGCACGCTCATCGCCAAGAGGAGGCCGGTGCCCGAGAACCCTTTCCTGCCATCCCCTTATCAAGTCGGTGAAGATGTGGCGGTGTTCATATTTCTACATCAAGAACGCCGCCCGGCGGCGACTGGTCAACTTGCCGCCCTACGTGGGCGGGCGAAATGCTGGTGACCCACCAGCTGGTCCCACAGGCCCGGACGACGACTCCGCGAGTAACACCGCCCGTCGCAGCGGCTCCAGCGTAATGATACTGATCGGAGGGCCTGGCCGGGCAGAACTTGCTGGCCGCCTTCATGGCGCCGAGTTCTCCCTCTTCAAGGCCGACCTCATCCGATATGCGGATGAGCGTCACGACCCCACCGTCTGTGCTCCAAGGACATGCCCCACGCGGAGGTGGTGGACACGGTGAACTTCTTGGCCAGTGCGACCTCACGGAGGAATGGCATTTCGGCAAGGAGCCATACTGCTAGCGCCAATCCCCGCCACAGGTAAGTCGTCTCTTGCTTCTGTTTTCCTTCTTTAGCCGGATCCGCTCTTACTTTCCTTGGTCTTTTCGACTCAGAATCCTCTCATGCCGCCCTCGGCCGGCGCCATGAGGCCGGCTCGTGAATCTGCGTCCCGACCGGGCGGAGAGCGGCGCCGACGACCACGACTTGGATGTGGCGGCAATGGAGGCCGACGCCGAGGAGGGAGGGCCGACGACCAGCCTTGGCCACCTTCGCCGGCCCAGCCCAATGATGACGTCAAGAAGGAAGTCGCCCCCCGACGCCACCAGAAAGCCTGCCATCCAGCCCCGAGCTCCTCCGCCGCCTTGGGGGGTCGAGGCGGCGCGAAGAGGCGCCGGGCCGGGCCGAGTCAGCCAAGAGGCCAGGCCAAGAAATTCAGGGGAGGGGCCGCCGCGACTCAGCGCGAAGAAGCGATCGCGAAGGCTAACCGCTTCCGCAAGGAGGTGAAGAAGCCACCGCTGGTCTCCGCGTAAGTATTTTTTTATTCTGTCTTCTTTTCTTCTAGTCCGCCTTGCCCGAGTCTTCTCATGTCCTTTTTTCTCATCAGGGCTCCCCTCACCTTGGAGAGGGTCGCCGCCGCCTCCGTCATGGGGTCGGCAGAGACGTCCGCCAATAGTCGTGAGGTTGACCCTGCTGACCGCCCTCCGGAGAACAGCAGGCGGAATCGCGGGAGAAGCGCTGACGAGGAGGAGGCCGCCCGTTGGGAGAAGGCGGAGGCCGAGAAAGGCGGTCGAAGCCGCTGCCGCATGAAAAAAAGCGAGCCGAGGAGGCCGCGCTGGCCAGCCGGCGCTGTTGCCACTCCGCCGAGCTCAGCGCCACCAACGCCGGAGTTCACGGGCAGTCGGAGGGAGTCGGTGGTGAGGTCCCGTCGCAGGGAGGGAAGGCGGCGAGGTCTCTTCGCCGGGCAGCGCTGCGCCGCCACCTCCGCCGCGATCCGAGATCGCGCGAGGCACACGGCCGGCGGACCGCTTTGTCTGCCGACCTACGACGAGGCCGTGGCGCAATCGCTTCTTCAAGTCGCCGCCCGGCAGCACCGTCTTGAGAAGGCGACCTCGTCAGCGCCCCTTTGGAGACCGGCACCGCCAGCTCGGCCATCCCTGACGCTGAGGCGACAAGCGCCGCACCCGTTGGGTGGGTGCAAGGAGGCGGCACGGGCCCGCTGAACACGGCGCTCCTGGACGTCCAAGCGAAGCTGCGGGCCGAAGGCGACGCCCTCCAGAACCTTTCCAAGGCGCACCTGGCCTCGCGATCCGCCGTGCGAGTATGTTTCATTTCCGAATTTTCTCTTGCTCTTCCTGAGAAGCGCCCCTCCAATCGGAGTGTAATCCCCAGTTTCGGGCCGGCTCACGAGCGTGCGGCCCGGAACTTTATTTGCTTGTTTCAAGTTTTTACCTATGTCTGGAATTCTTGTTTGTGAGTATCACAACCTTGGCGCTTACTGCCTTCAACCGTAACGTTGAAGAACTGAACAAGCGGACTCTTGAGCTGGGCGAGGAGCCGAGGTGAGTTTCCTTCGTCGCGGTGGCGCAAGCGCACCAAGGGCTGTAGTCCCGAGATTCGGGCCGATCGCTGCTGTGATCGAGCCGGATCTTCCTGGCGACCTTCTTAACTGACGACTTCGCGTCCTTCTTTTTATTCTTCAGATTCCAACACCGCTCTGCGGGGGCAGCTGGGTAAGGCCGAGATCGCTTTGCGCGCCAAAGAGGAGGAGTGCGGCAAGCTCGCCGCAGAGCGCGACCTGCTGGCTACGCAGCTGGCGGAGCAGAGGGAGCTGCTCAAGGCGGCACAGCCGAGGCGGAGAAGAAAGAGGCCGCCCTCCCGGCCGAATTTGAGAGCGAGCGCCCGCCTGGACCGGCTGTGGAAGCGCAGCTGACCTCCGGCTTCCATGAAATCGAAGATATCGTCGATGGTAAGTTTGCTTTTACTTTCTCTTTTGGGCTGCCGACTATGGGTTAAGCCGGCTCCTGTTTTTTCTGTCTTGCTTTTTCTTCTTCTTGGCAGACTTCTTCCCTGGTCACACGCAGGCGGCCAATCAGGCCATCGAGGCCGAGCGCGAGGCGCGGAGGGCGGGTGGCGCTGAGATCGCAGCCAACGCCCGCCGGACCCTTGACGAGCAGCTCCTAAGCATCAAGGCTCGTCTGCGGCCGGCACATTGGATGCTGCGCCGTCTTCAGCGTGTCGGGGCCCAGGCGATTGCTGTCCTGTGGCCGGACATGCGATTCTCAGACTTCCCACCGGACCGCCGACCGGGCCGGAGGTCGCGTTGGCGTCTTGAGGCTTGGAAGGGCTCCGCTGCTCGGCTGGAGCACGCCGAGCCTCGAGTTCGTCAAGCGTGGTATCGAGGCTCGACACGGACCGGCTAGCCACGTTCGGTCAAGCTTGAAGCGGAGCTCCGCGGAGGGCGCCCTCGTCGAGCGTGCGGCGGCGATCGCCGACTACACGGACACCAGTGTCTTCGTCCCTGAGCGGGCTGAAGACGGTGGGGAAGCACCGCCGGAGTGGTTCGGGATGAACCCGGACTACGGCGAGGACTCGGCGGAGGTGATCGACTCCAGCACCGAGGATGAAGACGAGGCGGAGGACGGACACGGCATGGAGGCGCCAGAAAGGCGGAGGCGGCCAGCCTCGGCTCAACCGCGCCTCCAAAGAACGAGCCGCGCCCATCCCAGGCCCGGCCGCTGCGAGACGATCAAACCGAGATCGCCCAGTAGCCGCCCGGCGCCTCACGCCGTCGCCGCCTCCGGCCTTCCAACCCCATCTGCTGCTTCTTAGGCCGCTGCCTTGTCTTTATTTTATCTGTTTGCTAGTCTTTTGAAAGAACTTTGTTAATTCGCACAATTCCACCCACCTGGGTGTATTACGAACCTCTGTTAGAAGATCCGCCAAGGTCCTAAGTTTGTGTAAATATTATTCTAATTTTATGTTTCCTTGCTTGCTGCTCTTGTGGCTTTTTTCCTTTGCCGCCTTCCTTAGATGCCGCCTTTTCTGCCGGGCAACCGCTCTGCGGATTGCCGTCTAGGTCAAGTGCTTGGCTACTTTGAGAAGGCAAGTACTTGGCCATTTTAGAGTCATTTAAGCAAGTTGGGTAGAAACGGCAAGCCGCCTCTTAAGAGTCGGTTTCACGAGACGAGTGGGAGCCGATTTAAACTATGTTTATGCTTTGGGTCCTTCGCCATTTTTCGCAGGGCGCCCGCTCTACCTTACTCCTGCCCAATTAAAACAGTCGCTCTGCGGCGGCTTCTCGACAGAGGCGGCTTGGGCACCGCACGCTACTTGTCTGACTTCAGGAAGCACTTCATAGCTCAAAGGCGGCGAGTCCCCGGACCGACTAGTCGAGCCCGGTGCCAAACAACATAATCAAAGGGTAACATACTCAAAGGCATAATTCTTATCATACAGATAACAAAAGAGGGTAGTCCCCGAGCTCGTCTCGGGGGGCCCGGAGTCTTGGTATTTCAAACACAAAAGGGTGGCGTGGTACATACTGCATCAACTGTAAAATCTTCGGAGGAGATTCGCATTCCATGGCCGCTCCGTCTCCTTGCCGGAGTCATCCCTCTTGCGTGCTCGGGGCTTCTGAGCGTCGATCAGGTAGTAGGAGTCGTTGCCCAGCACTTTACTGATGATGAATGGGCCTTCCCAAGGCGCCAACAGCTTGTGCTGGCGGCTGTTCATTGGATCAGCCGAGCACAAGGTCGCCCTCTAGGAATGATCTTGGCTTGACCTTCTTGTTGTAGTAGCGGCGCAGGCTCTGCTGGTAGATGCTGGACCGGCTGAGTGCCAACAGCCGGCCCTCTTCCAGCAGATCGACTGTCAGGACCCCGATCCTAAGTCACAGCGATCTAGCATGTAACACATCATATCACTTTGCAGCCTCACGCACGGTATTCCCACGAGTGTCGCCTTACCATGGCCCGGGACCGTTTGCGCCTTTTGGCTCACGTATATGATAGTGTCGCTAGCATCCATATGACAGAGAACCCGGGCCGACATGACTAGTCGTGAATCTGGTGGCACTAACCTATGGGGACAGTATACATGAATCAACATCGAGCATGTCGGTCGCCAGTGCGAATCCGGGCTGTAGCACTGGCCGACAGGACTCCGGGAACCCGGCTGTAGCAAAGGCTAGGCAGGACTCGGATGTCACCGCGTGACATTTCCCGAAGGATGTAACAGAACGAACTGAATCACATGCCGGCCCGATCAAGTGTTCCGGAGCAAGTAGTGCTGGGCTAGCAGGACTCACGATAAACCGTGGCTGTAGCGGACTACCATGGCTCGGTGGAAGCACTAGACTACATTTCCCCATAAGAGAGGCTACCAAGGATAAACAACTAGGTTGTCGGATCCCACACATAGCAATACATGTTACACGTACGCATAACATGCAAGTATGTGTTGTACAACATGGCATCACAACATAACGCAAACTCATATAGGTAAAGGCTCAGAAGAGCCACATAGCATTTAATACAAACAGGGGTCACATGACCCATCATTCAGAGCATACAAGCAACAAGCGGAAGCATTACATATCTGAGTACGCATAACTACAAAAGAAAAAGGCCGAGAAGCCCGACTATCTACAAGACCCTCCCAAGGGTACAAGATCGTAGCTGAGGTAACAAGCTACTCGTCAAGTCCAAGCGGAACCACTAGTAAGACCGAAGTCTCCGCTGCAAAAACATAAATAAAGCAACGTGAGTACAAAGGTACTCAAGAAGACTTACATCAGATCCTATTATACATGCATCTGTATCAAGAAGGTAATGTGGGGTTTAGTTGCAGCAAGCCAGCCTTTGACTCGTGGCTATCCTCGTTCTACGACTACCGTAACTTCCTTGAGGTGATATGGCGCTTTACCCAGTCCACTAGTCACTACACAATACACTACTATGGATTCATTCCCGTCTCCATACGAGAAGGCCATCCATAGCACTCACACTTGTCTTGAGCATTTTAGAGTATCCACTTCAAGTTGTCTATGTACCACGTAAGCATCCAAGAAGTCCATAACCGAGGACACGGCTATTCGAATAGATCATGAAAACCCCGCAGGGTGTACTTCTTCACACACGCTCTCGCCACTTACCGCCATATACACGTCATGTATCTCGGCAACCTTCAAGCGGAAGCTTTGGCGAGGGTGTCGGCCATGACCGACTAACCACACAAGACTCTAGTCCGTGTTTATCGCCTATTCGGGTTCCATCCGCAAGGAGATTCGGCCGGGTGTCGCCACGGCCCCAAACGATGTGAGCAGGGTTCCCAAGCCCACCATCCGGGTGCCACTTGGTACACCGTGCCACACCGTGCCTAGTCTCGCCTAAGCCCACCCTCCGGGTGCCACTGCAGTAGAAAAATAGCACTACCTACAAACACCGAAACTAGTTGCGACTCACGGACAGAGATCAAGTTGGTTAATAAGTCGAGAGGGGTCGAAGTTACGGAACCCAATGTGTGGTAGTATCGAGACATTGGACAACATACATAGAACTCAAGGCTTAAGGACGGTTCCACTGAGAAAACCCACCATGTACTCCTACATGGCCTCTCACCGCTACCTTTACCAAATCGTGTTCACACACTTCACTCAAAGATCGTAACATATCGTAACACTCCAATTCATTCCCAATGAATCAGACCCGACTCAACCCTAAGCAATAGCAGGCATAGCATGGTAGGAACACAACATGGCTCAATCAACTCCTACACATGCTAGTGGGTTTCAACTATTTATCGTGGCAAATGACAGGTCATGCAGAGGAATGGGTTCAACTACCGCAGCACAAAGTAGCAGATGAATCATTGTTGTCCTAATGCAATAACTGAGAGCAGGAGCGAGAGAGTAGGATTGTATCGGAATTAACAAGGGGGGTTTGCTTGCCCGATAGATCAACAGGGGGCACCGCTCCTCCGATGTACTGAACGCTCTCGGAAAGCAGGACCTATCGAGAAGGAACGGTGCCGGCAATCAATACACAATCATATGCAACAATATGATGCATGAAGATGGCATGAAGATGTGATGTTATTTGAGCTAATGCAACTAGCATTCATTTGCATGAAGTCCATTTGAACCAAAGATTCAAATGCATCTCCAAGATAAGCTCTTTATATAAGCCATTTTAGTGTTTCACTTATACAGCAGGTATAACTTGGTTGTTCATGCATGAAACTGATACAGATGGATAGATTGCATTTTTCTGATAATTTTTCATATATAAATTATTTCAATCTGAGCTACGGTTGAATTTATATGATTTTTAGAAGTTTACATCATTTTCTGGATTTTCCTCGACTAAATAAAATCTGTGAAATGGATAATCGCGTCATCATTGCGTCATGCTCAAGGCCAAGAGGTCAACGGTGCTGACCAGGTCAAATCCGACGACCGGGTCCCACATGTCATTGGCATAGTTAGTTAACAGAGTTAATTAGATATTAAACTAATCCTAACAGAACATTAGCAGTGGCCGGGCCCCACTGTCATCGACCGTGGGTAGTCAAACCCAGGTGTCAATTGGGGGTTGGACCCGTCAACCCCGGCGCTTAGTCAGCGGGCGACCACGGGCTCGGCGGAGTCCTCACTGGAGGCCACGAGAGCGGCGGCTGGGGGCACCAGGAGGTCGCCCGCGCTCCCGCACATCCAGGGGAGCAGGCGGAAGGCTGCGGGGGCGGCGGAACTCGCCGGAGCGAGGCTTACGGCGGCCGGAGCTCGGCTTCGAGCGGGATCGGGCTGCAGGGCAAGGGGAGGCCACCCGAGGGGCTCTGCGGCACCCTCGTGGCACCAGGAGCATGTTGGGGTGCTCGGTTTGGGCGGAGGCGGCCGAGACGACGACGGTGACATGGACGGCGGCGAGAGGCTTCGGCCGTGGTGGGGAGGAAGGCTACGGTGTGCGGGCAGCTAAACGGAGAGAGGGGAACGGTGGCGGAGCTCACCGCGGACTCGACGGGCTTGATGGCGAGCTCGGGGACGCACTGGAGACGGCGGGGCGGCGATGGGGATCCACAGCGGTCGGAGGCGAAGATGGCGACGGGCGACAGCTCCACGGGGCGTCGGCGAGGCACGGCTTACGGAGAGGACGAGGAAGGTGGCGCTGAGCTCGTGGGCACGCCGGAGGGGCGAGGGAGAGGCGGTGGCTACGACGGCGACGAGCTGCGGCGACGGTGGTGGTGTTCGGACGTCAGCATGAGAAAGAGCGAGGGAGAGGAGGGAGGCCAGGGAGAGAGACACAGCGGGGGCGTGGCGCGTGGCCTCAAGGGCATCCAGGCGTTGAGGGAGAGGGGCAGGCAGGCAGGAGGCGTGGCGGCACGGCGGTGCGCGCGCGTCGGCCACACGCCCTATCCTCCTGGTGAGAGGTCAGGGACGATTGGCGTTGGCCAGCTGGCTGGGCTGGCTCACGGGTCACTGGCTGCTGTGTAGGAGGCCCAGTAAGTATCTTTTTATTTACATTTTCTATTTTTCTGATTTTTTTGGTTTAATAAAAATACCAAACCATTTTACTAACTTATGCCAATTTTTATAGGAGCTAGTTATATTATTCCAGAGCTCCTTAATAAATGGCATAATTTTTGGACAATATTTTATATATATAACAATATTTATCCAACGCAAATAATTACTGCATTAATTCCAAATGCCCAAAATAATTACTTATGGACTCCTAAAAATATTGGTTTGATTTTTATCTACATCCAATATTTTCAGAGAGCAACATGAGCATTTTCTTGGACCCTTTTGGAGCAATTTTTATTTGGGTCATTTTAAATGATTCGAGGGTTTCACAAATCCCCATTTCAAATTTAAAGGAAATTTAAACATGATGCACAAATGACCAGCTAGTCTAGGTCATACCGTAACTAGGATGTGACAACTCGCCCCCACTTGAAAGAATCTCGTCCCGAGATTCAGGGGTCGACGGAAAGAAGGTGGGGTACTCCAGTCGAAGACGATCTTCTTGCTCCCAAGTAGCTTCTCTCTCGGAATGATGAGACAACTGAACCTTGAGAAACTTGATGTTCCGACGTCGGGTGACACGCTCTGCTTGATCAAGAATGCGAACAGGTACTCTCGATAGGTGAGGTTATCTTGGAGATCAAGCATTTCGTGGTCCACTCCACGGATGGGATCCGAGAAACAACGCCTGAGTTGAGAGACGTGGAAGACATCATGAACTCGAGAAAGATGTGGGGGTAGTTCCAACTGGTAGGCAACCTCTCCTCGTTTAGCGAGAATGCGAAAGGGACCAATGTAACGAGGAGCCAACTTGCCCTTGATACCGAAACGATGGGTACCCTTTAGAGGAGTAACCCGAAGGTAAGCCTTGTCGCCAATTTCATAAGCCACTTCCTTATGATGACGGTCATACTGGCTCTTTTGACGAGATTGGGCTGTTTTCAAATTCTCACGAATGATGCGAACTTGCTCTTCTGCCTCCTGGATCATGTCCGGTCCAAAGAATTGTCTTTCACCGTTTTCTGACCAGTTCAAAGGTGTTCGACATCTTCGTCCATAGAGAATCTCAAAAGGAGCTTTCTTGAGACTGGATTGACTATTGTTATAAGCAAACTCGGCGAAAGGAATACATTTCTCCCAATCCATACCGAATGAGATAACGTAAGCTCTAAGCATGTCTTCGAGAATTTGGTTGACCCTTTCCACCTGACCACTCGACTGAGGATGGAAAGCGGTACTGAAGGAAAGATGGGTTCCCATGGCAGTTTGGAAACTTTCCCAGAAATGAGAAGTGAAAAGACTGCCACGGTCTGAATTGATCTCTAGTGGAACACCATGAAGTGACAGTATTCGAGAAATATATAAGTCAGCGAGCTGACTAGCAGTGATACTCTCTCGAACAGGAAGGAAATGAGCCACTTTGGAAAGACGATCAACGACTACGAAGATAGCGTTATTCCCTTTCTTGGTCCTGGGAAAGCCGGTGATGAAATCCATACCAACTTTATCCCATTTCCACTCAGGAATAGCTAAAGGCTGAAGGGTGCCAGCAGGCCTTTGATGCTCTGCCTTAACGCGATGAAAAACGTCGCAGTTAGCAATAAACTAAGCGATTTCTCTCTTCATCCTAGTCCACCAGAACCTCTGGCGTAGGTCCTGATACATCTTAGTACTATCGGGATGAATTGTGAGAGGAGATTCATGCGCCTCCTTAAGAATCAGTTGCTGCATCTGCTGACTCTTGGGAACCACCAAGAGGTTCCCAAAGTAAACAACACCTCGTTCATCCATAGAGAAACAACCAGCTACTCCCTTGGAGATATTTTTCTTAATTCGGGAGATTCCCGTATCATGCTTCTGGACTTCTATGATACGATCCACAATAGTAGGTTTCGCCACCAAGGTAGAAAGGAATCCATGAGGAGCAATGTGAAGGTTAAGCTTACAGAATTCCTCATGGAGAAGTGGTTGAACCTGCTGCAACATGAGATTGTTGCAATAGGATTTACGACTTAGGGCTTCAGCCATGACATTGGCTTTGCCTGGGGTGTAGGTAATTCCTAGATCATAATATGAGATCAACTCCCACCAACGTCTTTGCCTAAGGTTCAACTCTGGTTGGGTGAAGATATATTTGAGACTCGGTGATCGGTGTAGATCTCGCAACGTTTACCAAGAAGGTAGTGTCGCTGGGTCTCGAGTGCATAGACTACTACCGCAAGCTCTAGATCATGTGTAGGATAATTCTCCTCATGTGGATGCAATCGACGAGATGCATAGGCAATCACATGACGATCCTGCATAAGAATGCAACCTAGTCCACTGCTGTGAGGCGTCGTAGTAGATAATAAAGTCTTTAGTGAAATCCGGTGGCACAAGTATGGGAGCAGAAGTCAGCCTTTTTTAGTTCACGAAAACTGTACTCACACTGTGGGGACCACTCAAACTTTTATCTTTCTTGAGAAGTTCCGTGAGGGGTTTGGCTACTTTGGAGAAGTTTTCAAGAAAGCGGCGACAATAGCTGGCTAGACCAAGGAAACTCCTAACTTGTTTAACGGTTTCAGGTGGAGTCCAATCGAGAACGGCCTGAACTCTCTCGGGATTGACAGCAATGCCCTTACTAGAGATCACGTGGCCGATATAGGTCACTTCTGGCAACCAAAATTCACACTTGGAGAACTTGGCATAAAGGCGGTGCTCTCTGAGTTTTTCTAACACAAGTCTAAGATGTTCGGCATGCTCTTCCTCGTTCTTCGAGTAAATAAGAATATCATTGAGGTAAACCACGACGAATTTGTCTAAGTACTCCATGAAGATCGAGTTCATCAAGCGGGAGAATGTGGCTGGAGCGTTGGTTAGACCAAAGGACATGATGGTGTACTCGTACTGGCCATAACGAGTGACAAAGGCTGTCTTGGGGATGTCCCGGTTTCTAATCTTGATTTGGTGGTAGCCTAACCTCAAATCCATCTTGGAAAAGACTGAGGATCCAAATGAGCTGATCATATGTGTCGTTGATCCCGGGAAGCGGATATTTGTTCTTTATCGTGACCAAATTAATCGGGACGATAATCTACGACCATCCGTCCGTACCATCCTTCTTCTTGACGAAGAGGACGGGCAAGCCCAAGGAGAAGAACTAGGACGGATGAAACCCTTTTGCAAGGACTCATCAAGTTGTTTCTTAAGCTCGGCTAGTTCTAAGGGTGCCATCTTGTAAGGTCTCCTAGAGATTGGAGCGGTTCCCGGATAAGATCTATGATTTAACTCTACATCTCCGCTGTGGAATACTCCGCAGTTCCTCTGAAAGACATCCGAAAAGTCACGGACTACCGGATATCTTCAAGGTCCGGAAGAGGGCTGGCATTAAGAGAATAGAGTTGACGCTTTGCAACTCTGGTGGAGATAAAGGACTATCTTGCGGATGGGTGTGTAAGCTGAACAGATCTGGTGTAACAATCAATCTTGGCATGATGAGCTGTCATCGGTCCATACCCAAGATGATGTTAATATCGAGGACTTGAGGGCTACAAGTGATGCAAGGAATACAAGTCTATCAACAGGGATTTCATTACCATAGCTGATTCTAGTGGTTTGCCATCTAGACCCTGGGGTTTGGATTTCAAGCGGAGTTGGCATATCACAAAATGACATGTCGTGCAAACGATCATAGCCTTCAGAGATGAAGGAGTGAGATGCTCCAGTATCGAATAGAACCGGAGCTGGACGACAGTTGACAAGGAGTGTACCAAGAATGACATCCGGATCATCATGAGCGTCTTTAGCTGAGACGTGATGCACACGTCCACGTTCAATGGGGGCTGACTTAACATTGATCATCTTGCGTGATGGCTTAACACAGCCAACAGTCTTCTCGGGCTGGGGTGGAGTATAACTGGCCTGAGAGCAGTCATGTGCATAGTGTCCTTGCTCTCCGCATGTGAAGCAAGTCCCTGAAGTTGGACGTGGACCCGCATTGACAAGCGGTCTACCAATAGACCTGGGTGGAGCATACTGCTGAACTGGGTCAGGCACCACATAGGATGGCTTCGGTGTATATCCAGGAGGAAGAGCGGAGTTTGGAACCCAAATCTGGCGCTTCTGCGAACTAGAACCGGAGGAAGAAACCAAATCACGGTTGTGCTTACGAGACTCCTCGTAAGTGAGCTGAGCTGTCTCCCGCATTAATGGCCTTGTTCACAAGAGCCTGGAATGTATCACAATGATGTAGGTGGAGATCACGACGCAACTTGGGGTTGAGACCCTTCCGGAACCTAGCCTGCTTCTTGGCGTCCGTGGACACCTCTTCTGAAGCAGAGCGGGCAAGGTTCTCAAACTCTCTATTGTAAGCATCAACAGTCATCTTACCCTGGATGAAACTACAGAACTCTTCTCTCTTGCGATCGATGAGGGCTTCAGGAATGTGATGCTCGCGAAAAGCCTCAGTGAAATCTCTCCAGGTAGGAATCGCCAGGCTGGAAGCATAGCCTCATAGTTTACGCCACGAGAGACTAGCAGGACCTTCCAGGTGGTATGCAGCATAGGTGACCTTGTCACTTTCAGCTGCGTTCGCAGAACGGAGCTTGCATGTGATACTACGGAGCCAGTCATCTGCATCGAGTGGCTCGATGGAGTGATGAAAGGTAGGTGGATGCAAGTGAATGAAGTCATGAATGTTCACAGATCCTTTGAACTGTTGTGCGGTGTTCTCCTCGATACGTGCCAACAAGCGGTTAGACTCACGCTTGTTTCTCTCCAACTCTAACATAAACTCTGCCAATGAAGGCTGGTCGGGAGGATCCTCATCCCTACCATCTCCGTGGTTCTGGCTACGAGCAGCAGAACTTCGCTTAACTGGTGACATCCTGAGAAACGAAACCAAGGACGGAATCAACATCAACTACAGACTGTAAAATGTAGGACAAAGAAATTAGTAACTCTCGAACTCCTAGGGAAATTCCGGCAGCATAACGGCAGTAAAATGCTCAAAATGAGACATCCTGCTAAAATGGGGTAGTAACATACTCAACATCATCACTCAAGGTTCTGAGATATTACTAAACAGGCTACACCGGAGGTACTCGAACTGGGATATGACTCTGATCAACCAATCCTAAGAGACTACGGAGTAGTAACACGTGATCCTGATAGACAGAAGAGAAAGCCTAGTTCCTTAACCCCGTAGGAAAGATAGGACGACTCAGATTAGAAGGGCATGAGATATAAGGAGTAAAAAGGGCCTTACGTTCCCTTCCACAATCAATTCCCCTACATAACTAAAGCATTTCTAGACTCAACTTCGACCAAGTTGGCTTGGAAATCCTACAGGCAGTCAGGCTCTGATACCAAAGCTGTCAGGACCCCGATCCTAAGTCACACCGATCTAGCATGTAACACATCATATCACTTTGCGGCCTCACACACAGTATTCCCACGGGTGTCGCCTTACCATGGCCCGGGACCGTTTGCGCCTTTTGGCTCATGTATATGATAGTGTCGCTAGCATCCATATGATAGAGAACCCGGGCCGACATGACTAGTCATGAACCCAAAGTGGCACTAACCTATGAGGACAGGCATACATGAATCAACATCGAGCATGTCGGTCAACAGCGTGCGAATCCGGGCTGTAACCTTTGGGCTATGAGGACTCGAGAACCCGGCTGTAGCAGTTAGGCAGGACTCCGGATGTCACCGCGTGACATTTCCCGAAAGGACGATGCATACGAGGCAGAAGTGAATCACATGCCGGCCAGTCAAGTGTTCCGGAGCAGTAGTGCTGGGCTAGCAGGACTCCGGTAAACCGGGCTGTAGCGGACTACCATGGCTCGGTGGAAGCACTAGACTACATTTCCCCATAAGAGAGGCTACCAAGGATAAACAACTAGGTTGTCGGATCCCACACATAGCAATACACGTTACACGTACGCATAACATGCAAGTATGTGTTGTACAACATGGCATCACAACATAACGCAAACTCATATAGGTAAAGGCTCGGAAGAGCCACATAGCATTAATACAAACAGGGGTCACATGACCCATCATTGGAAACATACAAGCAACAAGCGGAAGCATTACATGTCCGAGTACAGACAACTACAAAAGAAAAAGGCCGAGAAGCTTGACTATCTACAAGACCCTCCCAAGGGTACAAGATCGTAGCCGAGGTAACAAGCTACTCGTCAAGTCCAAGCGGAACCACTAGTAAGACCGAAGTCTCCGCTGCAAAAACATAAATAAAGCAACGTGAGTACAAAGGTACTCAAGAAGACTTACATCAGATCCTATTATACATGCATACGTATCAAGAAGGTAATGTGGGGTTTAGTTGCAGCAAGCCAACTTTGACTGTGGCTATCCTGTTCTACGACTTACAGAACTTCCTTGAGGTGATATGGCACACGAGTCCACTAGTCACCACACAATACACTACTATGGATTCATTCCCGTCTCCATACGAGAAGGCCATCCATAGCACTCACACTTGTCTTGAGCATTTTAGAGTATCCACTTCAAGTTGTCTATGTACCACGTAAGCATCCAAGAAGTCCATAACCGAGGACACGGCTATTCGAATAGATCATGAAAACCCTGCAGGGCTGTACTTCTTCACACACGCTCTCGCCACTTACCGCCATATACACGTCATGTATCTCGGCAACCTTCAAGCGGAAGCTTTGGCGAGGGTGTCCCGCCATTTACCTGACTAACCACACAAGACTCTAGTCCAGGTTTATCGCCTATTCGGGTTCCATCCGCAAGGAGATTCGGCCGGGGTGTCGCTCACGGCCCCAAACGATGTGAGCAGGGTTCCCAAGCCCACCATCCGGGTGCCACTTGGTACACCGTGCCACCTGTGCCTAGTCTGTCCCAAGCCCACCCTGCCGGGTGCCACTCGGTAGAAAAATAGCACTACCTACAAACACCAGAAACTAGTTGCGACTCCTGGACAGAGATCAAGTTGGTTAATAAGTCGAGAGGGGTCGAGTTACCGGAACCCAATGTGTGGTAGTATCGAGACATTGGACAACATACATAGAACTCAGTGCTTAAGGACGGTTCCACTGAGAAAACCCACCATGTACTCCTACATGGCCTCTCACCGCTACCTTTACCAAATCGTGTTCACACACTTCACTCTCAGCATCAGAACATATCGTAACACTCCAATTCATTCCCAATGAATCAGACCTGACTCAACTCTAAGCAATAGCAGGCATAGCATGGTAGGAACACAACATGGCTCAATCAACTCCTACACATGCTAGTGGGTTTCAACTATTTACTGTGGCAATGACAGGTCATGCAGAGGAATGGGTTCAACTACCGCAGCACAAAGTAGCAGATGAATCGTTGTTGTCCTAATACAATAACTGAGAGCAGGAGCGAGAGAGTAGGATTGTATCGGAATGAACAAGGGGGGTTTGCTTGCCTGATAGATCAACAGGGGGGCACTGCCACTCTGACAGGTACTCTGGAACGTCTCCGGAGCAGGACCTATCGAGAAGGAACGGTGCCGGCAATCAATACACAATCATATGCAACAATATGATGCATGAAGATGGCATGAAGATGTGATGTTATTTGAGCTAATGCAACTAGCATTCATTTGCATGAAGTCCATTTGAACCAAAGATTCAAATGCATCTCCAAGATAAGCTCTTTATATAAGCCATTTTAGTGTTTCACTTATACAGCAGGTATAACTTTGTTTTTCATGCATGAAACTGGTGCAGATGGATAGATTGCATTTTTCTGATAATTTTTCATATATAAATTATTTCAATCTGAGCTACGGTTGAATTTATATGATTTTTAGAAGTTTACATCATTTTCTGGATTTTCCTGACTAAATAAAATCCAGGAAATGGATAACTGCGTCATCATTGCGTCATGCCTGCGTCAGCAGGTCAACGGTGCTGACCAGGTCAAATCTGACGACCGGGTCCCACATGTCATTGGCATAGTTAGTTAACAGAGTTAATTAGATATTAAACTAATCCTAACAGAAACATTAGCAGGCTGGCCCCACTGTCATCGATCGCGGTGTGTAGTCAAACCCCAGGTCAATCGGGGTTAGACCCGGTCAACCCCATCGGGCGCTTAGCCGGGCGACCACTGGCTCGGCGGAGTCTCAGCTGGAGGCCACGAGCGCGGCTGGGGCACTAGGAGGTCGCCAAGGCCCCGCACATCCGTGGAGCAGCGGAAGGTCGGGCGGGCGGAACTCGCCGGAGCGAGGCTTACGGCGGCCGGAGCTCGGCTTCGAGCAGGATCGGGCTGCGGGGCACGGGGAGGCCACCCGAGGGGCTCTGCGGCACCCTCGTGGCACCAGGAGCACGTTGGGGTGCTCGGTTTGGGCGGAGGCGGCCGAGACAACGACGGTGACATGGACGGCGGCGAGAGGCTTCGGCCGTGGTGGGGAGGAGGGCTACGGCATGTGGGCAGCTAAACGGAGAGAGGGGAACGGTGGCGGAGCTCACCGCGGACTCGACGGGCTTGATGGCGAGCTCGTGGACGCACTGGAGACGGCGGGGCGGTGATGGGGATCCACGGCGGTCGGAGGCGAAGATGGCGACGGCGATGGCTCCACGGGGCGTCCGACGAGGCACGGCTTGGTGGAGAGGACGAGGAAGGTGGCGCGGAGCTCGTGGGCACGTCGGAGGGGCGAGGGAGAGGCGGTGGCTACGACGACGACGAGCTGCGGCGACGGTGGTGTTCGGACATCGCGCGAGAAAGAGCGAGGGAGAGGAGGGAGGCCAGGAGAGAGACAGTGGTGTGGGCGGCGCGTGGCCTCGCGCGGGGCATCCAGGCGTTGAGGGAGAGGGGCAGGCAGGCAGGAGGCGTGGCGGCACGGCGGTGCGCGCGCGTCGGCCACACGCCTGTCCTCCTGGCGAGAGGTCGTGACGATCGGGCGGCCACTGGCTGGGCTGGCTGCCGGGTCATTGGGCTGCTGTGTAGGAGGCCTGTGTAAGTATCTTTTTATTTCTGCTTTTCTATTTTTCTGACATTTGTTTGGTTTAATAAAAATACCAAACCATTTTACTAACTTATGCCAATTTTTATAGGAGCTAGTTATATTATTCCAGAGCTCCTTAATAAATGGCATAATTTTTGGACAATATTATATATATATCAATATTTATCCAACGCAAATAATTATCAGATTAATTCCAAATGCCCAAAATAATTACTTATGGACTCCTAAAAATATTGGTTTGATTTTTATCTCATCCAATATTTTCAGAGAGCAACATGAGCATTTTCTTGGACCCTTTTGGAGCAATTTTTATTTGGGCCATTTCCAGAAATGATTCTGAGGGTTTCACAAATCCCCATTTCAAATTTAAATGAAATTTAAACATGATGCACAAATGACCAGCTAGTCTAGGTCATACCAGAACTAGGGATGTGACATCGACGCCGTCTTGACGTGCTTCTTCTGCTTCCTCCTCGGTGTACATGGTGACTCGCGGGGAGTCGAACTCTATATCCGTTGGGATGACGGCTTCGGCACCGTAGACGAGGAAGAAGGGTGTGAAGCCAGTTGACTTGTTTGGAGTCGTACGCAGACTCCAGAGGACGGCTGGCAACTCCTCAAGCCAGCAGCCGGCCGAACGCTCCAGTGGTTCGACCAGTCGAGGCTTGATGCCAGACAGGATGAGGCCGTTCGCTCGCTCCACCTGGCCGTTGGACTGCGGATGGGCAACGGACGCTAAGTCCAGTCGGATGCCCTACGTCGCGCAGAAGCGGGCCCGGGCGCCTTAGGCGAAATTTGTGCCGTAGTAGGTGATGATGTTGTGTGGTACGCCGCATCGAGTCGTGATGTCGGGAATGAAAGTCACCGCCAGGGACCATTCAACTTCTTGATGGGTTTTGCTTCTATCCACTTGGTGAACTTGTCCACCGCGACAAGTAAGTGAGTTAAACCACCTCGTGCCGCCTTGAATGGTCCCACCATGTCCGTGCCCTGCATAAAGCAAAGGGCCAGGCGATGGGGATAGTCTTGAGCGCTGAAGCGGCTTGGAGCGGAACACCTGGCACCCCTTGCATTTTTGAACTAATTCCTTGGCCTCTTCTAGGGCAGTTGGCCAGAAGAAACCGTGTCGGAAGGCTTTGGCGACGAGTGCTCTGGAGGCTGCATGATGGCCGCACTCGCCCTGATGGATGCCTTCAAGGATTGCTTGGCCTTGCTACGATTCGACGGCCTTGGCCGGTAGATACCGGAGACGCTGCGCTGACCAGCTCTCTATTGACTATAGTGTAGGCTGCCGCCGGCGTTGCACTTGCCGAGCCAAGGTTTCATCAGTTGGTAGCTCTCCGCTTATTAAGAACTTCGTGATGGGCTGGGCCCATGAGGGTCTTGTTATTTCTTCGACCGCCAAGATCATTGCTACTTGGACGAGGGCGGCTGGGCCGGGAGGCGGCAGGTTGGAGTCTCGCAGATCTTGCTTTGGGTTGAAGAAGTCCCCTGGCTGGTAGCAAAGTCCCCGGCCAATCATCGGAGTCCTCGCAATGGTCGCCGCAGTCCCCGGCCGGGTTCTAAAGTCCGGGCCGCTTAACCGCCGCGTTCTTGGGGGCGTCTGCAAGGATTCTTGTGTCGTCTGCCGAGGCTCGAGTCGGATCCGGCTTCTTCAGGGGAGCCGCACAAAAATGGAGTCGACTCTGGTGACGGCTTGACAGATGGCTTGAGAAGGCGTCAAGAAGCGACGCCGGACGGTATTGCTTGGACGGTGGAACCGATTCTTGCTGTGGCATCTGCTTGGTCGTTGTCGCTTCTTGGCACGTGGAGGAATTCACATCCTCAAAATATCCACTCGGTTGCTGTACGTAAAGCGGTAGCTTCGCCATATTTGCATCTTTGGCGTCCCGATCGCGGATGACTGTTGGACCACCAAGTCGGAGTCGCCATAGCACAGGATCCGGCGAATGCCAAGCTCTTTGGCAAGCCGGAGTTCGTGGATGAGCGCCGTATTCGGGCGACGTTGTTGGAGGCGGCGAAATGGATCTGCGGTGCGTGCATTTGAGCTTGTCGCCCTTAGGGGAAGTGAGGACTACGCTGCTCCCAAGCCGGTGCGCATCTTGGAGCCATCAAAGTGCATCCGCCAATGGGTGGAGTCGGGCGTCAAGCGGCAGTGTATCGGTCTCGCCCAATCGACGAGGAAGTCGGCTGCTTGTGACTTGATGGCGGTGCGGGCTGGTAAAAGATGGTGTAGGGGCCAAATCTATGGCCCATTTGGCCACTCGGCCTGAAGCATCTCGGCTTCCGATGATCTCTGCTAGTGGGGCCGTGCAAACCACAGTGATTGGATGCTCTTGAAAGTAAGGCTTCAACTTCTTGGCGGCAAAGTGCACGCCGTAACACATCTTCTGGTAGTGGGGGTAGTTCTGCTTGGAGGTCGATTACCTCGCTCGAGATGTAATACATGGTCTTCGGACAGTAGCGCCTTGCCTTCCTCCTTATGCTCAACTATAATGATCAGGCCGACTACCGCCGGTGGCGGCAATATACAGGAGCATGGGCTCCTTTGGAGTCAGAGCCGCCAGCACCGGGGGAGTAGTCAGCATTCTTTTCAACTGGAGAAAAGCTTCGTCCGCCTTGGAGTTCCATTCTAAGAAGGTGGTCTTCTTCATAAGCTGGTACAAAGGAAGAGCTTTCTCGCCCGACCGGTGATGAATCGGTGATAGACGCCAAGTACCGGTGAACTTACGCACATCTAGTAGTCGGCGGGTACTTCCATCCTTTCGATCGCTTTGATCTTCATGGGGTTGCACTCTATGCCACGTTCAGATACTAGGAAGCCAAGGAGCTGGCCGGCTGGTACTCCGAAGACGCATTTCTGTGGGTTGAGCTTGATCTGGAATCGGCGCAGGTTTTCAAAGGTCCCTTTGAGGTCTTCCAACAGCGTTCCCCGCTTCTCCGTCTTCACCACCACGCCGTCCACGTAAACGTATGCGTTCGCCATGCTGCTTGAGGAGGCACTTCGCATGCAACGCCGAAAGGTGGCGCGGCGTTCCTCAAGCCGAACGTTATGGTCGCAGCGTGAAGGCTCCAAACGGCATGATGAAGGCGGTCTTCAGTCTGTCGGCCGTGTTCAGCTTGATCTGGTGATATCCTGAATATGCATCTAAGAAGCTCAACACTCGCATCCGGCTGTGAAGTCTATCACCTGATCAATTCTCGGCAAAGTTTAACGGGTCCTTGGGGCAGGCTTTGTTGAGGCTTGTGTAGTCAATACACATCCGCCTAACGCTTGTTCTTCTTTAGTACCAAGACCGGGTTTGCCAACCATTCTGGAAAGAAAACTTCCATGATGAAACCGGCTGCGAGGAGCCGGGCTATCTCTTCTCCAACAACTCTTCTTTTCTCTTCTGACAGGCGGCGCAAGGGCTGCCTGACGGGCTTCACATCAGATCGGACATGTAACTTGTGCTCGGCGAAATCCGTCGGTAACTGGCATGTCTTTGGGGGACCATGCGAAGATGTCCCGATTCTCACGGAGGAAATCGACGAGCTCGCCTTCCTATTTGCTGTCGAGGTTTGCGCCTATGATAGCGTACTTCTCCGGGTGCTCCGGGTCCAAGGGTATCTTCTTGGTCTCTTTGGCCGGCTTGAACGAGCCCTCAGCTTCTGACTCCTTGGGGTCGGGCGATATCTCTGGCTGCTTGCCGGCCATCGCCACGACCCGATCCAAGAGCCGCTTCTCAGCTGCGATCACTGGACTCGGCTAGCCGGCTGCTTTCACCGCACAAAGTGACGACTTTTCAGTAGTCGCCGGGCCACGGTCGAATCCCCTTGAGCTCGGCATCTTCATCTTGAGGTAGGCGTAGTGGGGGACCGCCATGAACTTGGCCAAGGCAGGTCGGCCAAGCGGGGCATGGTAGGGGCTTCGAGGTCCACCACTTGAACCATACCGCTCTCGGCGAAAGTGACCCTTGTCCCCAAAGAGGACGTCTATCAAAATCTTGCCAATCGGTGAGCAGGAAAGGCCGGGTACAATTCCGTGGAACACAAATCCGACTATCTTTGAAGCTATCTTTGCTTGATTCCTAGCTTCTCCATCGTATCCTTGTACAGGATGTTGATGCTACTGCCTCCGTCTATCAGCACTCGCGAGAAGCGAGCGGCCCGCCTATCCGTGGCAAGGGTAGCTCCCAAGACCAGGGCGTAGAAGCCCGGATTCGGCATCACCTCTGGGTGATCAGCACGGCTCCAGCTAATGGGTTTCTCGGACTAGTGCATGACTTCTGGGGTATCCGATGCTACTGCATTCACTTCTTCTTCTTCTGCCGCTTTCTTCTTGGCGATCATCAACCACACCGGTAAACACGACATAGGCGCCGTGCTCTTCTCGGGTAACCGTCTTGTCTGCGCCGACCGGGCACGATAGCCGGCTCTTTGGGGGCGGTGGTGGAGGCGGCGGCCCAGGCGGAGGGGGGCAAGGCCGTCTCCTTGGCGATCTGGTGAGCGATGGCACTTCCGGTGGTGTGATTTGACGGCTTCGCGGCCGCTGTGGAACTTGGGTGCAGGTCCGCCCAGTCTCGGCAGAAGAGAAGGCCGGCAACCAGTTGGACTTGCCGCCTTTTCTCGCCGCCAAGGAGGCTGCCCCTCTGGCCGCTGGTCTTCGACTGTCGCCACTTGCCGACTGTTGGAAGCCGGCTGCAGGGCCTTGCGCTTATGATCATTCTGCTGCTGTCGCCCAGCCGGAGTTCTGGGAGCATGAGGAGCTATTTTGCCAGTCGCGCTGACTTCGATCTCCGACTTCATGGAGGAGTCGGCTGTGGCGTACTTGTCTGCTATGACCAGCAGCTCGTCGAGGGTCTCCGGCTTGTCGCAAAGGAGCTTGTGCTTGAGGAGGGTGCCTTCTCTGCACCCGGCGGTGAAGTACTCGATTGCTTGCACTTCGTGCACTCCTTCGCAGGAGTTCCGGAGCTCGGCCCAGCGCGTGAGCTGGTCGCGAGTAGACTCGTTGGGGCCTTGCACGCACAAGGACAGCTGACGAGGCTTGGGAGGTCGCTTGTATGTGCTCGTGAAGTTGCGGACGAAGGCCTCGGTGAAGTCGACCCAGCTGTTGATGCTGCGCGGCTTCAAGCTGTTCAACCATGTCCGGGCCGTGCCCTGGAGCATGAGGGGAACATACTTTACGGCAACGCGCTTGTTGCCGTTCGCTATGCTGACGACCGTGGAGTAGTCCACCAGCCAGTCTTCCGGCTTCACGGAGCCGGTGTATTTGGGTGTGTCTCGGGGGAGTGTGAATCCTCGGGGGAAGGGCTCGTCTCGGATGCGAGGTCCAAAATAGGGCGGGCCCAACTCGTCTTCTTCTTCTAGTGCCAGGGATTGGTGGAGTCGCTCGATCCGGTGGCGGGCGTCATTTTCTCCGACTCCCTCTCGGCGGCCAAGGCGGTCGCCGAGAGTCGGATGCTCGGCGGGTGGCGGGGAGACTCGCCTTTCCTTGCGGGGAGGAGGAGGCTGATAGTCGTCCTACCGCTCCACTGCTCTTGGGCGTCCGTCTTCGTCGCGCTCGATGGAGATGTGAGTCCGGCTATGGCTGACAGCCGGATCCTTGTTCTTTCTTCCGCGGACGCCGCCAGTCGGTGTCCGAGATGTCGCGCCTTGATCTCGGCGAGGAGGCAAGTCGCCGTGTTGTCGTCGTGGCGCCTCCGTGCGGCAGTCGGCTTCGTCTTGGGCAGCGGCCGCGTCGAGGAGCTGCTGGACTCGCTCCGTCATCAGGCGGCGTCCTCGCCCTCGAAGTTATCCAGCTCGTCCGCCGCCGCCTGGGCAGCGCGAATGTTCTCCGCAGGTGTGGCGTACACAGGGCGACTGGCCCCAAACAGATCGGGCGATAGCGCACCGCTGCCGGACCGCCGCTTAGGCGGCTAGGCCCCGAGCCGGGCGAAGCCGCACGCCAGCGATCCATCTCGGCTGATAGGCTTCAGCGTCTCATGCTTGCCAGCTTCATGCGCCCACGAGGAGCTGGAGGCGGCGTGCTTCCAGCGTTTCGGCGTCGGCGTCCTCCGGAATGGAGGCGGTCAGGTCTTGCAGAACCCCGTCGAGAGGGTCACGAGCTCCCTCGCCGGAAGGCTCGCCGTGACCGATGACGAGTACTTCTGCGACGGTGCTCCCGCCACTCTCCGCGCGAGGGAGAGGCTCGTCGTAGACCACCACGTCGGTGGGGAACGCGTCGAGCGACGCGGTGTCGGAGTCGACCAGCATCGGGTCGGTGGAGCCCTACGGACTGTGTCGTGGCAGGCTCGCCGGCGACGTGGAGCTGCTCGAGGAGGCCCGCGAGGAGGCTTTCGGGGCCGTCCGTGCCTGCGTCGGATGCAGGCTCGTCGGTGAGGCGAACCTCGCCGACAAGTTCGGCGAGGCAGCTCGCCACGCAGACGACCTCGGCGCCATGCAGCGCGTGGGCGCAGACTCCGTCTGGCGTGCCGGGCTGGCTGCGCTCACCAGGGAGGAAGAGGGTTCCCGTCAAGAGCAGGTCTCCGGACGACGGTGCACCAGGCCCCACGGTGGGCGCCAAATGTCGGGGGTTGGGTGCGAAATATGCCAAAGGATGGCTTATCATGGAGGGGGTGAGTAGAACGTCGCCGGTGCCTGGAAACGGGATGAGGCGAAGGCATGCACGCCAGCGAATCTTACCCAGCTTCAGGGCTCTCCGAGGAGATAACACCCCTACTGCTGCTCTGCGGGGTCTCCGCATGATCACTATGGCAAAGTGAGTACAAGATGCTCCTTGAGCTGTTCGGGGTGAGGAAGGAGAAGGGCAGAGCTAGCTCTTCCCTCCCTCTATGAGTGTGTCTAAAACTACTAGCTGCCAACCCTTTGCATGGGTGCCCCGGGGGGTTTATATAGGCCTACCCCCCGGGGGTACAACGGTAATCCGGTGAGTGCGGGCCCAAGCCGTCGATCTCTAAGTCGTCGTCTTCTCCGCCGACTTGGGGCCTGACTAGTGGGCCCCGTCAGCAATCCAGCATGGGGCCGACAGCCCTCGTCACTTGGCCGAAAGTCTTACCAACTGCAGATTCTGTAGCCGTGCTTCTAATGACGCGAAGCTTGGTCATGGGGTCATGGCAATGCGCCGCCACGGGCAGGCGATCACATTGCCATTCCCGTCTTATGGTTAATGGCGCGTGGAACCCGCGGGAGGGGCCGGCCGACTCCCGGAGGCCGACTTCGTCGGGTCCGTCTTCGGGGCGCTCTCGCCGTCTTCGGTACTCCCGCCGACAGGCGGGTCCCGCCGTCTTCGGGTCGTACAGACAGGCCATCGTGGGTACAGGAATCTGCCCACGGGGCTGATGTCAGGGCCGGCGTGGCAACAGTGCCGCGCCGGACGGAGATCTCCGTCGGTACGGCGCTCCGTAGCCATACCTGCCCTTTATGGGCAGGGCAGGGATGGGCCGCGAGGCGGCTTTACCCCCTCCTGCTCGTAGTCGCTCAGGTAGGAGGTGGTTGGGGTCGCGGGCCGACTCCCCGTAGCCGGCCTCGCTTGAGGTCGCCGGCTTGGAGTCGGCTTGTCCTGAGGTCGCCGGCTTAAAGTCAGCTTGTCTTGAGGCCGCCTCTGGGACTCGGCCCAGAGGGGTAGTCGCCGACTCTCTGAAGGCGGCTTTTCGTCTTGGCGTCTTGAGGGGCGCAGTCTGCCCCGATGTTTTGAAAGGTTCAGGGGCTCGGGTCTGCCTACCCGTGGCCCATTACTCCTTCTGAGACAATGCGGTCTGAAGTGTACACCATTGCTCTTGTCAAGACATTTTGTCTGTAACGCTTGTACTTCGAGGATTGGTAGTTGATTATGTAGCATCAATATGCATCTTATCTTCATTATCCTCTATCCCTTCTAGTATTATCATATCTATAATTACTCTCTACAAAATGTAGAGTACAGGCAATGCTTATGAAGAAGATTCTGTGCTGAAATTCTTGAGTTATCCTTCCCTTGACATGGAGAAGGGCATTATAAAGCCGGTGTTAACTGTTAATGTAAGTCAGTCCTTCTAAAGCCTCTATCCTTAACTGCTGTTTAATTTGCTCATACTCCCTATCGTTTACTGCTATTTAGTTTGTTGTTTCTACCAAAATGCATGTTGGTAAGAACCGTAAGTTCTAAGTTTTACTTGTAAAACCAAATTCCTTATTCATACCATGCACATTACTTAATACTCCCTATATGTATGCTTGTTTTTGTGGATCTATAATCCAGTGTGTGGTGAAGCAAACACGTTTGCACCTTGCCATCTCCTGTTTTATCTTACTGATGTGGCTGATGATATGAACAACATGCCATGCACATTATCCAAAATAGATACAATGATTTTCTTTGCCCTTCATTTATGCTTGTTATGTTGACATGGTAATCCAAAGAGTGTGGTGAAGCTCCCGCATTATGAACAATGCCGATTATGCTATTGATATTTTGAACTTACTCGTTATTTTCTAATTTGAAATTGGATAGAATTGACAGAATAGTTATCATCTTTGTTTATACATGTGCAAAACCTGTCATCTCTCTGCTTTGTTTTAGGGTGATATGCCTGATGGCAAGCACAAGTCTGGTGAAGGCTGCGAGACAAACCAAACATATATTGCAGCAAAGAAGGCAAAACATCTTGAAGATAGCGAGACAACCCCAAAGTCTTGTCTTGATGCAGTGTTCAAGTTACTTGAGACTAACAGTCAGACAAGCTCACAAAATTCGTTGTCTGAATCAGTTCGACTTCTTTAGTCCCAAGTTCTAGAAGAAAGGCATTCTACAACTCAACTTCGACCTGAAGTCCTATCTCTAAGAAAGATTGCGGAGAACAACAATGAGAACCTGATCACTAAATAGCTACACCTGGAAGCTATGACCGACATGCTAGGCCGGTCTCACAGCCTTGCTTTCGGCTGACTTGCGGCAGTTCCCCATAAGGCTAACCTTTCTTGAACTGTCTTGGAAGTGGTCTCGGTTCAAGATTATTTTGTTGCGCTGCAATGGTGCCCGATTTTTGTAATCTGCTTCTTTGTTGCGCTTTATGATCACTTTGGTGGCGAACTTTGATGCCCAGTGGATGTAATATACCTTAAATCCTTTATTGTATAGTGTAGGTTTATTCTTAGTTACTATGCCATAATTTCTTTATTGTATAGAGTAGGTTTGTTCTTAATTCCTACTAGTTACTGCCATCATCCGCTATCTGAAAAAAAATCAGATGTAGTCGACCGGACCAAAACATTCGACTCTAACAGGCCAGGTTTTTAGCGGGCCACAATTTGGCCGACCTGCGTCTTTCTTGGGCCCGAATGATTGGGGCCTTCACACATTGCGCCAGGCACAAACTTACACCGGCCTATATTTTAGTTGGGCCTTTTGTCGACCCAGCGCTTAGTTTGGCCCAGGCAGCGTTGGGCCATTGTCGGTGTCAAAACCGGCAGATCTCGGTTAGGGGGTCCCGAACTGTGCGTCTAAGGTGGATGGTAATAGGAGGCAAGGGACACAATGTTTACCCAGGTTCGGGCCCTCTCGATGGAGGTAATACCCTACTTCCTGCTTGATTGATCTTGATGATATGAGTAGTACAAGAGTTGATCTACCACGAGATTGTTGAGGCTAAACCCTAGAAGCTAGCCTATGGTATGATTGTTGTTGTCCTACGGACTAAACCCTCCGGTTTATATAGACACCGGAGGGGCTAGGGTTACACATAGTCGGTTACAATAGGAGGAGATCTACATATCCGTATCGCCAAGCTTGCCTTCCACGCCAAGAGAGTCCCATCCGGACACGAGACGAAGTCTTCAATCTTGTATCTTCATAGTCCAACAGTCCGGCCAAAGGATATAGTCCGGCTGTCCGGATACCCCCTAATCCAGGACTCCCTAAGTAGCCCCCGAACCAAGCTTCAATGACGACGAGTCCGGCGCGCAGATTGTCTTCGGCATTGCAAGGCGGGTTCTTCTCGAAATCCTGAAACCTGTTAAATAGTGTCCTGGTTCTCATAAATACTCGCGCTCCTTGGCTTCCACGCCCAATAATGGCCATCTTCCACATGTCGAACGAATGCGAGGAGCCAGGGTGTTTTTTACATTTAACACCCTAGCTATGTGAACAAACCGCCTACTTAAAGAGACGAGGATTCTCAGATCCAAACCACACCATTCTTCAGCGAGCATTCATCGGAGCGCGCCCGAGCGAAACCCATCCCAACATGGCCGGCCCGCACAGCTCCTCCTCTCGCTCCCGTAGCCCTAAGCCCGGAGAATGGATAAAGTGTTCCATCCCGCATAGCCAATTAGTGAAGCTACAGACCCAGGGATTCCTCCCCCCGGTGTACATGGTGCCTGTTCGAGCCGGGCTTGCCACCTATAGTGGCGGAGAGCAAGCGGAGAGCTTTCCCGACCCCTCCAAGGGGGAGCGGGCATGCCTCGTTCCTTATTTATTAAGGGGACTTGGATTTCCAATCCATCCGTTCCTGCGAGGGCTCTTGGAGTTTTGCAGCCTCCAATTGCATAATCTCACCCCTGCCTCCATATTGCACATCACCGGATATGTGGCCCTTTGCGAGCTGTTCCTGGGCTGAAAAGCCCATTTCGCATTGTGGAAAAGGTTATTCTGCCTTGTGCCCCGTACACAGAGGGGCTCAATATTTCAAGTGGGCGGAGCCGAAATATGGCGCATCGCCGGGACCGGATACCTATCCGGTACCCCGAAGAAGACGTCTGAAGACTGGCCTTCAGAGTGGTTCTATATAGAGGACGTCCCTCTTCCGGATCCTATTCGGATTGGCCTTCCTGAGTTTAACAATGCTCCTCTGAAGAAGCGCCTAAGCTGGCGACCAAGGAGCCCTCAAGAGGAAGATGATAGAGACGTTTCTTACCTGATGGGCTGGATGAAGGTATTGGCTCTATCAGGACTGATTACAACCGAGGTTATGTCAATATGCATTATGCAAGGAGTGCAGCCGCTTCAATATCGAGGCCGCCCTATGTGGGATTTCAACGGGGAAGATGATGCCACCCGCTGTGGCCGTAAGGGGCCGGACTCAGTTGCCGCTCTGGCAAAAATTATGTCTGGTCTGTATAAGGGAGAGGAAGAGGAGTTCCTCCGCATCAAGCCGCGGGACGGATTCTCCATGTATAATCCTCCGAGCTGGGTAAGCTGCCACTTTCCATGCCCTTCCCTACCGCATTTCCGCAATAGAGATCTTATTTCACCCGTTCACTGTAGGAGCTATGCAAGGCAGTAAGGGAGATCAACAGCCCACCTCCACAACCGGAGGAACCTGAACGGTCCCTCGACCCCGGCCTTCAAGAGGACCCGGACATATTCGTGGAGCTGATCAATAGGATATTTTACCAATTAAGCCGCGATGAGGCCATGGTGGCTATTACAGCTGACTATCCGAGGCTACTCCCTACCTCGCAGGTAAGTGAGACCAGGGGTCTGACCTTTGAAAAGTATTCCTTTCTACGCACCTCACCTACCGCATAGGTACGGTGTCTTACAGGGAAGGTCCTCCGACGCCATGCCGAGCCCGTGGCGAGTGGCCAACAAGGGGTACCGAGGTCAGGCAGGCTGAAAAGGAAAGTGGTTCGGACTGAGACACCGGCGCAGAGGTATGATATAAACCTTGCTCCATGGGCGTTGTCTTTGAAAACACAATAACACCCATGTTTCCCAGAAGGAAAAACACTCATCGGACTATATCCGGAGAAGTTGCCGATCACGCCTCCACTTGTCGGACTCCAAGGCCGGACACGGAGGCGGGGCATGCGTCGGACGTTCCTCCTATAGAGGATGCGGATAAAATATCCTCTACAAATTTAGAAGTGGAGAGCGCCATGAATCATAGGCGTCGCTGGGCCGTACTCCGTGACGCTTGTTTCTCCCAAGAGGCGTTTGATGCCTTCAATTCGGGAGACGCGTACAACCGTGCTGCCCAAAATGGTCTTGCCAGAGCCACGGACCAATATGTAAAGGATATACGGGTGAGAAAATTTGATGATTATATATATCAGTAGCCCCTGAGACTTCAAGCAGTTGGCACAACTGATTTAAGGATCATTATCTGTGCAGGTTCTTACAGAGAAGAATACCCAATTGTCTCAAGAGCTGGAAGAGTGCAAGGCCCGGTTACGGCCCGCAGAGGCCGCATTGAAGGAGTCCGAAAAGCCCCCCTCCGGTAACACCTGCTTTAAAGAATGACAGGTACCATATAGGATGCGGCATGCACGTAATTCTGACAAGAAATATTGCAGATGACGCCAGAGTGAATCTGGATGAGCAACATGTCATACGGCAGCTAAAGGCTGGCGAGCGCGTGCTCACAAAGGTTAGGCAGGAGAAAAACGATCTCCAAGATGCCAATACCTAGCTGAGCGAGGAACTAAAGGATGTTCGCGCCCAGCTATGGGACTCCATGAAGGAGAACAAGCGGCTTCGACGCGGCATTTTCAGTAAGTGCTTGAACGAACTTTAAAAAGAGTTCGGCGAAGAAGCCGGCTAATAGAGTTATGTCTGCAGGTATGCTGACAGGTCGTCCCGCGGACGAGATGCCCAGGTCTGCGGGTGATCTTCTACCAGAGCTCTTACAACTGCACGAACAAGTTCGGCAGGTGATGCAAGGTATTGCCCAGGCCTTGTGGCCATCCGTCTCCCTGCCCGAAGGCCTTGGAGAGCTTGCGGAGAAGCTCAAGGGAGCGCGGCGGCGCTTTCGATTATGGAAGATATCGGCCTGCCGTCAAGGTGCCAGGGAAGCCTGGGCCATGGTGAAGACGCGGTATACCAAGGCTGACCCAAACCACATGGCCGAGGTCAGAACTGTGGGGCCTGATGGGAAAGAAATCCCTGTCAGTTTGGTGTATCACAAAGTAGAGTTAGCCGCCAAGTATTCCCAATAGGATTGTAGGCTAGACAGCCTGTTGGATGGCATAGAAGAAGAATTTAATCAGTCTAAGTGACTATGTAATTTAAGTGACATGTAGAATGTCTCTAGCCGGATTGTAAATCATTTGTCATGGCGGACCTTTTCGCTTCAACCTCAGGACCCGATAGTCCGGAGTGTATCCGAATACCCGCTCAGTTATGTAAAAACCGGGGTATACGTGGAACCCAGGCGTAGGGGTCATAATTGCTTGAAACACCGATTACCAGACTAGTTATGTTATATTACATGGGTAGTAAGAAACATCTTCCGGGAGAATAGTTCCGTTAAGGGTTCCTTTCACGGGTACGCATGCCCTAATGTGCATGTCCGAACTGCGAGAAGAAGCGTGGAAAAACATCTGGGGCAAGTGGAAAAAATAAAAAGACATCTTTTATTCATCGACCGAATATTCCCTTAAGAACGCTTAGCTTTCGGCTTCACCGGTCTGAGGTACACATCCGCTGACCCGGCAAGAATAATCGCAGAGGTGCTCCCCTTATGCCCTAGCCGAATTAACGGGAACGTAGGGCATAAATACAAGAGCCAGGCAACCCAGCTTAGCCAAAACTTAAGTCATATCGATGCATATAGTGGCGAAAAAAGGTACATGCGGAAGCATAACACATGTGCGGGGTGTGAAGACCATAAAATAATTAAGCTTCTGTAGACGAAGCCCCCAGGTATAATGAGCGCGGCTAGCGCATCAAGGTTGTGTAATCAAAACACATATTGGCCCTTCAAGGTCCCGAAAGAAAAGGGGAAGAAAGAAAGATAGAAAAGACAGATAACGAATATATAAAAATTTGACAGAGGTAAGGAGACGAACACGGAGTCCAGCACTAGGCATAGAATCTTTGGAGTCTGGCTGCGTTCCATGGTTTGGCTCGAGTCGATTGTGCGATGCATCCCGCAGACGGTATGCGCCACCGGTTAGAACCTGGTCAATAACGAAGGGACCTTCCCATTTGGGCTTGAGCTTGTCCTTTTTCTTCTCCGGTAGGCGTAGAACGAGTTCGCCAACATTATAAGTTTTGGCCCATACTTCTCTGCTTTGGTATCTTCTAGCCTGTTGCTGATAGAATGCGGAACGGGTTTTTGCCACATCACGCTCCTCCTCGAGGGCGTCCAAACTGTCATGCCGATCGAGCTCGGCCTCTCTTTCTTCATACATGCGCACTCAAGGTGAGTCATGAATTATGTCGCAGGGCAGAACCGCCTCTGCTCCGTACACCATAAAGAATGGTATGTATCCGGTAGTGCGATTCGGCGTGGTCCGCAGCCCCCAGAGTACGGAGTCGAGCTCCTCTACCTAGTGCGTGTTAGATTACTTTAAGGACCACACTAATCTGGGTTTGATGCCGCTCATGATAAGACCATTTGCTCGTTCGACTTGACCGTTAGTTTGTGGATGATAGACAGAAGCATAATCGAGCTTGATGCCCATATTTTTGCACCATAATTTCACCTCGTCGGCAGTGAAGTTCGTGCCATTGTCAGTGATGATGCTGTGGGGGACACCATAACGGTGTACAACCCCAGATATGAAGTCTATCACTGGTCCGGATTCGGCCGTTTTAATAGGCTTGGCTTCTATCCATTTGGTGAATTTATCCACCATTATGATGACCCACAAGTATAGGGGATCTATGTAGTCCTTTCGATAAGTAAGAGTGTCGAACCCAACGAGGAGCAGAAGGAAATGATAAGCGGTTTTCAGCAAGGTATTCTCTGCAAGTACTGAAATAAGTGGTAACAGATAGCTTTGTGATAAGATAAATTTAAACGAGCAATAAGTAACAAAAGTAAATAAAGTGCAGCAAGGTGGCCTAATCCTTTTTGTAGCAAAGGACAAGCCTGGACAAACTCTTATAATAGGAAAAGCGCTCCCGAGGACACATGGGAATATCGTCAAGCTAGTTTTCATCATGTTCATATGATTCGCGTTCGGTACTTTGATAATTTGATATGTGGGTGGACCGGTTCTTGGGTGCTGTTCTTACTTGAACAAACATCCCACTTATGATTAACCTCTATTGCAAGCATCCGCAACTACAACAAAAGTATTAAGGTAAACCTAACCATAGCATGAAACATATGGATCCAAATCAGCCCCTTACGAAGCAACGCATAAACTAGGGTTTAAGCTTTTGTCACTCTAGCAACCCATCATCTACTTATTACTTCCCAATGCCTTCCTATAGGCCCAAATAATGGTGAAGTGTTATGTAGTCGACGTTCACATAACACCACTAGAGGCTAGACAACATACATCTGATCAAAATATCAAATGAATACCAAATTCACATGACTACTAATAGCAAGACTTATCCCTTGTCCTCAGGAACAAACGTAACTACTCACAAAGAATATTCATGTTCATAATCAGAGGGGTAATAATATGCATATAGGATCTGAACATATGATCTTCCACCAAATAAACCAACTAGCATCAACTACAAGGAGTAATCAACACTACTAGCAACCTACTAGCACCAATCCCGGACTTGGAGACAAGAATTGGATACAAGAGATGAACTAGGGTTTGGAGATGAGATGGTGCTGGTGAAGATGTTGATGGAGATTGCCCTCTCTGATGAGAGGAGCGTTGGTGATGATGATGATGATGATTTCCCCCTCCGGAGGGAAGTGTCCCAATGAGAACAGCTCTGCGGAGCCCTAGATTGGTTCCGCCAAGGTTCCGCCTCGTGGCGGCGGAGTTTCGTCGAAAGGTTGCTTGTTATTTTTTCTCATCGAAAGACTTCATATAGGAGAAGATGGGCATCGGAAAGCCAGGGGGCCCACGAGGTAGGGGGGCACGCCCGGGGGCGCGCCCCACCCTCGTGAGTGGTGGTGTGGGCCCCCTGGCCTTCATCTTTGGTGACGATTTTTCTTTATTTATTTTAAGATATTCCGTGGAGTTTCAGGACTTTTGGAGTTGCGCAGAATAGGTCTCCAATATTTGCTCCTTTTCCAGCCCAGAATTCCAGCTACCGGCATTCTCCCTCTTCATGTAAACCTTGTAAAATAAGGGAGAATAGCCATAAGTATTGTGACATAACGTGAAATAACATCCCATAATGCAATAAATATCGATATAAAGGCATGATGCAAAATGGAAGTATCAACTCCCCCAAGCTTAGACCTCGCTTGTCCTCAAGCGAAAAGCCGATAACAATAAATATGTCCTCCTGTTTAGAGGTAGAGGCGTTGATAAAAATAGAATACGGACATGAAGGCATCATGATTATTCTCATAACAGCAACATATATAGATTTTGTCATATGATTACTTATGTTCAAGTGATGATCTTTTCACAATGCAAAGGTATGAATCAGAAACCTTATTGAGCACCAAAAAATTATAACCTCAGTCATTGAAGCAATTGCAATTTATCATAACATCGGAAAGAGTCTATGTTAGAGCTTAAAAGCAAGTCCACATACTCAACTATCATTTAGTCCTTCATAATTGCTAACACTCACGCAATACTTGTGGTTACGGAGTTTTAATCGGACACTGAGAAAGATAGGGGCTTATAGTTTTGCCCCACAACCTTTTACCTCAAGGGTAATGTCAACAATAATAATTCATGCTCCCCTACATCCAATTAGATATATATATCACGTTCTTTCCAACATGCTGGGCTTGCCAAAGGATAAGATGAAAAAGGAAAGGTGAAGATCACCGTGACTCTTGCATAAGGTAGAGGATAATAATAAAAGATAGGCCCTTTGCAGAGGGAAGAAGAGGTTGCCATGCGCTTTTATGGTTGGATGCATAAAATCTCAATGCGAAAGAACGTCACTTTATATTGCCCCTTGTGATATGAACCTTTATTATGCAGTCCGTCGCTTTTATTTCTTCCATATCACAAGATCGTATAAAGCTTATTTCCCCACACCAATCAATCATACATATTTAGAGCAATTTTTATTGCTTTGCACCGATGACAACTTACTTGAAGGATCTTACTCAATCCATAGGTAGATATGGTGGACTCTCATGGCAAAACTGGTTTAAGGGTATTTGGAAGCACAAGTAGTATCTCTGATTGGTGCTGAGAATTTGGCTAGCATGAGGGGGAAAGGCAAGATCAACATGTTAGAGGACCCATGACAACATACTTTATCTCAGATATAAGAAAACATAACTCATCACGTTGTCTTCCTTGTCCAACATCAACTCTTTAGCATGTTATATTTTAATGATTGCTCCCAATCATAAAAGATGTCAATGATAATATATCTATATGTGAAACCTCTCTTTCCTTATTACTTCCTATTAATTGCAACGATGACCAAAGCTATATTTGCCAACTCCCAACAACTTTTAATCATCATACTCTTTCTATGTGAAGTCATTACTCTCAATAAGATCAATATGAACTCTTTGTTTCTTTTTATTCTTTTGTTCACCCAAGATCATGGAAAAATAATCAAGCCCTTGACTCAACACTAAACTTTATTATATATATAGCTCACGAACTCGATTACATAGAGAGATCATAAAGCAAAACTTAAAACTAGATCATGCCATAAACTTTATTCTACTAGATCAAGATACTACTAATAGGATCGAACTAAGAAAAACGGTAAAGATAGGAGTTGTGATGGTGATACGATACCGGGGCACCTCCCCCAAGCTTGGCAGTTGCCAAGGGGAGTGCCCATACCCATGTGATTATGTCTCCTTTGCTGGTGAAGAAGGTGGAGGTGATGGATAGTCGCACATCGAGCGTAAGAGGTCCTCCAACTTGCGAATAATGCCCTTGAGTGCAACGATATGCTCCTTCAACAAAATATTTTCACTTGTGAGATACTTGTTTTGAATACGAGCTAACTCAATCATCTTGAAAGCTTCGATTTCAGTTGGGGTGAGAAAGTTGTGATCAAGTTGGAGGGTGTCTTCTGCTGCCGGAGCTTGGTCCTCCGCGGCCTTCTTGATACTTTCATCCTTGTTGATCTCCATGGGTTCTTCCCTCTTCAGCTCTATCTTCATTAGCCAAGCATATTTGTCACCATTGTCGGAGGAGGGGGACGACATGATGCCTGGACTTGACAACCCTGATAGAAAACAGCTCGAAACAAGAACAGAGGAGATTTGCGTGATACGGGAGTCAAAACCTTCAGGAGAATATATAATGAATTTTTACCGACCAAAATACGTATCGTGCAAGAAAACAGAGTCCGGAGGGCACACGGGGTGCTCACGAGGTAGGGAGTCCTTCCCTGACTGCTACTTATTTTTCTATTTTTCTAAATATTCCAAAAACGGAGAAATATTGACTTAAAAATTGTTTTGGAGTCGGTTTACTTACCGTACCACATACCTATTCCTTTTCGGAGGGTGAAACGGTCTGGAAAGTGTCCCTTATGTATTCCTCCGGGGTTACGGTTTCAACAATATTGGTTTGAACATTTATGGGATTACCTGAGATATAATGTTTGATCCTTTGACCGTTTACCACCTTCGGATTTGTGCCTTGAAGTTGTTGGTTTTATGGCACCTAACGATAGACCTCCTCAATAACGTAGGGACCTTCCCATTTAGAGAGAAGTTTTCCTGCAAAAAATCTTAAACGAGAGTTGTATAGCAATACATAATCACCTACATTAAACTCGCGCTTTTGTATCCTTTTGTCATACAATCTTTTAACTTTTTATTTAAACAACTTAGCATTTTCATAAGCTTGGGTTCTCCATTCATCAAGTGAGCTAATATCAAATAACTCTTCTCACCGGCAAGTTTGAAATCATAGTTGAGCTCTTTAATAGCCCAATATGCCTTATGTTCTAGTTCGAGAGGTAGGTGACATGCTTTTCCATAAACCATTTTATACGGAGACATACCCATAGGATTCTTATATGCAGTTCTATAGGCCCATAATGCATAATCAAGTTTCTTGGACCAATTCTTTCTAGACCTATTAATGCCTTTTTGCAAAATTAATTTGAGCTCTCTATTGCTCAATTCTACTTGACCACTAGACTGTGGGTGATAAGGAGATGCAATTCTATGATTAACATCATATTTAGCAAGCATTTTATGGAAAGCACCATGAATAAAGTGTGAACCACCATCAGTCATTAAATATCTAGGGACTCCAAACCTCGGAAAAATAACTTCCTTAAGCATTTTAATAGAAGTGTTATGATCAGCACTACTAGTTGGAATAGCTTCTACCCACTTAGTAACGTAATCAACAGCAACTAAAATATGTGTATATTCATTAGAGGCAGGAAAAGGTCCCATATAATCAAAGCCCCAAACATCAAATGGTTCAATAAAAAGTGAATAATTCATAGGCATTTCTTGACGTCACTAATATTACCAATTCTTTGACATTCATCACAAGACAAGACAAACTTACGGGCATCCATGAAGAGAGTAGGCCAATAAAAACCAGATTGCAATACCTTATGTGCAGTTACATCTCCGGTGGTGTCCTCCATAAGCTTCGGAATGACACTTGCGTAGGATTTTTTCCTGTTCATGCTCAGGTACACAACGTCTAATAACACCATCTACTCCTTCTTTATAAAGATTAGGGTCATCCCAAAATTAATGTCGCAAATCATAGAAAAACTTTTTCTTTTGTTGGTATGTGAAGCTAGGTGGTATAAATTTAGCAACAATATAATTAGCATAATCAGCATACCATGGAGTGCTACGAGAAGTGCTTATGACATTTAATTGTTCATCAGGAAAGCTATCGTCAATAGGTAGTGGGTCATCAAGAACATTCTCTAACCTAGATAGGTTATCTACAACAGGGTTCTCAGCTCCTTTTCTATCAACAATATGCAAATCAAATTCTTGCAGCAAGAGAACCCATCTAATAAGTCTAGGTTTAGCATCTTTCTTTTCCATAAGATATTTAATAGCAGCATGATCAGTGTGAATAGTTACTTTAGAATCAACAATATAGGGTCTGAATTTATCACAAGCAAATACAACTGCTAAAAGTTCCTTTTCGGTAGTAGCATAATTTCTTTGAGCATTGTCTAGAGTCTTACTAGCATAATGGATGACATTTAATTTCTTAACGACTCTTTGCCCTAGAACAGCACCTACAGCATAATCATTAGCATCACACATGATTTCAAAGGGTAAATTCCAATCAGGTGGCTGAACAACAAAAGTCGGAGACTAATGCTTTCAAGTATTTCAAATGCTTCTACATAATCATCATCAAAGACAAATGGTACATCTTTCTGTAATAAATTAGTCAGAGGTCGAGAAATTTTTGAGAAGTCCTTAATGAACCTCCTATAAAATCCGGCGTGACCAAGGAAACTTCTTATACCTTTGATGTCCTTGGGACATGGCATCTTTTCAATAGCATCAACCTTGGCTTTATCAACTTCAATACCTCTTTCGTAAACTTTGTGCCCCTAGACAATACCTTCATTAACCATAAAGTGGCACTTTTCCCAATTCAAGACAAGATTAGTTTCTTCACATCTCTGCAAAACTCGATCAAGATTGCTCAAGCAATCATCAAAAGAGGAACCATAGATGGAAAAATCGTCCATGAAGACCTCACAAATTTTTTCACAAAAATCAGAGAATATAGCCATCATGCATCTTTGAAAGGTAGCAGGTGCATTACATAAACCAAAAGGCATATGTCTATAAGCAAAAAGTACCAAAAGGGCATGTAAAAGTAGTCTTTGATTGATCTTTAGCCGATACGGTATTTGAGAGAAACCAGAATAACCATCTAGAAAGCAATAATGTGTATGCTTGCATAATCTTTCTAGCATTTGATCAATAAAAGGTAAGGGTAATGATCTTTCTTAGTAGATTTATTTAATTTGTGGAAATCAATTACCATCCTATAACATGTGATAATTCTTTGCGGGATCAATTCATCTTTATCATTAGGGACAACAGTAATACCTCCCTTCTTAGGGACACAATGGACAGGACTTACCCACTGACTATCAGCAACGGGATAAATTATACCTGCCTCTAGAAGCTTGAGTATTTCTTTTCTTACCACTTATTTCATTTTAGGATTCAAACATCGTTGAGGATCACGAACTGGTTTGGCATCCGCTTCCAAATTTATTTTATGTTGACATAGAGTGTGTAGCGACCCAACCTCAGACGGTCAAGCCTCTGTGTATCCGTGCCATCCCTGGATCAGTATGCTGGCACACACAGTACATCAATGTATATATCAAAGTGCAATCACATGTATAAATAACGTAAAACTGATATATACCTCATAATACTCGTGAAACAATCAAACGGGTGTGGAGTCCCATCAACGCCATCGACAGGTTGAGTGTAGACCGTAACCCTGTATCGTAACTCTTACTCGTCGAAGAAAATCCTGCAACATGATACGTTGCAGCCGTGTAGGTCAGTACATTGAATGTACCGGCAAGATCACAACATGAATAAGCAGATGGTAAAACTATACTATATGCAATTTGGCTTTGTGGCTCTATATCTGAGTTTTGTTTGCGTAAAAGCTGATTTTATTTTCCCTACATCAAAGGAATAAATGAAGTCTGTACTATGGAGTTTTCTATCATGACATGGTTCCGCCAACCGATGTCTCATAGCCCACAATCATCATATGTTGCCCACAATTAAGTTATCAATCCGGTGTTGAGAGTTCGAGATAGATCCAAGTCGAGGCTCAAATTGTCCGTAATCGGGGACACGGCTAATCGATTAGGTTTAAACCCTCTGCAGAGGTTTGTACACTTTACCCGCAAGATTCGATCCCTCTCTTTACGTTCTCGCACTTCAGGTGTTTGAGAACAAGATGACCAAACATGGTCTTAGAAGAGTTCCTCGACCACCGTCCGGTGCTCATCCCATCCCATCGTAGTTCTACATCCGCTAGCACCGCCCCAGCCAGAGTCAAAACTAAGGTCAACCAAGCGAGCCCATATTGACTTGCGGTTGCAGGTAAGCTTCCGGCATGAAGTATTCTTCCGTCTCTTTGAGTCTGGGTGAAGCTTTCCGCAAGATGTCATGGCGCTTCTCCATGCATCCCGCCAACCACTGGTTTCTCCAGGTGCCCGGCCAACCGCCCTTCACCCAAAGAGTGTGTATTGAATTCTTGTCTCGAGTCTTGAAGTCTTGAGGTCTTGAAGGTGCAGTCCTTGCAGATTCCATCATGGAGTTGTCGTCATTGACGTAGAGTCCTCCTTCGTCACACCACTCTCGTGCACCCATACCAAACCCGTCTACTTATAGCGTAGCATTAAAACAAATAACGTCCGGGCTTGGTAATGAGGTGATGGGTTCCTACCTCATGCATACTACTCAACTACAAGGATTCAATAACACTCTTGAGGGGTTGTTGCAAAGATGCCACTAAATGCAATAAAACATAGGTATGAAAGCATGGTCAAAGTGAACTTGCTCGGTAAGTTGATGAAGATAACAACACTCTCGAATAATGACTTGGTAGAACTATTCGTCACTCCGTTGAAAATCTATATAGTCAAACATAGCATTCATATAAGCAAACATCCTAGCAAACAATTCTAACACTCGTAACAAAACCAACAAATAAAAATGCAAATCAAGGGACACCAAATAAAAATAAAGGAAAACTACACAACAAAACTACTAAAGAAAACTCTAAGACATAACACAAAAATAGTTTTATCCTAAGTAAAATTTAACAACAAAGAAAATACCAACATAATAAATAATCTGAAAATAAAATATAAAACAGCTAATTTTAACAGAAAGTATTTTTCATAAACTTTTATTTGCAAAAGAAACAAATAAAAAGCTTTTATGAAACACTAACTATGACCTAAACAAGTTTTCATACAAAACTAAATAAAATAAATTTTTAAAATAAAAACAAAATTTTCTTTGGTTTACTAACAGTAACAAAACTAAATTTGTCAAAAGTGACAAAATTAAATAATTTAAAACTAATAAAAACAATAAAGAAAAGACTAAAACAAAGCTATAACTAAAACAGTACTGTTTTTCTAAAAACCTAATTTAAAAATAAAGTAAAATAAAGAAGTATATGCTACTGGATAGACAAAACCATAATAAAACAGTAGCAAAAAGAATCAATCAAAAATACTTTGTAATACTCAAAATATGACCAAATTAGTGATTTGAACAAATTTCATCAAATTCAAATCTAAACTATTCAATTTTGAAACCTGAGTATACAAACAGAAACTTAAGCAAATTTGTGACACAATGCAAAAAGAATCACTCAATTTGGATCTAAAACATAAAAGTTATTCGAATTCTAAAAACAGAACTAATTCTGTAAACTAAAACAAAAACAGAAAAAAAATGAAAAACCTAAGCGTCGGCTAGCCTACACGTGGCGCAACACGACTGGGCGTGGCGTGCGAGTGCCCTAAACTACGAACGGACGGCCGAGACTTAAGACAAATGGCACGCTGCGGCTAACAGAGAAAACCGAGATGACTCGGTTCGATCTAAACCGGACAATAAACCAAAGTGAACCGATCTAATAAAAAAAACCTAACTGTTCGATTCTAATCTAATCTGGGCCGTATAAAGTAGATCGGACGGACGAGGAGGAGAGAGAGAGCTCACCGTGGGGAAGGTCGACGGCGAGCGGCTCGGACGTCGGCGGCGGCGGCGCTCCGATCGTCGGCGCGCTCCGGCGAGGGCACGGGCGGACGCGGCGTTCGACGGCGAGTCCAGCGGTGGTCGAGGTGGCGCACGAGGTGGAAGGAGACAGACGGCGGCGAGGTCGAGGCGGCGGTGGCGTTCGGGCGTCGACGGTGGCGGGGCTCCAGTGGGTTTTGGGGGTGGGTGAGGGCACGGGGAGGTGTGGTCGAGCGAGGGGAATCCGGAGGTGGTCTCGGGGCGGCGAGGGGGGGTCGGGAGTGGGCTCTAGGGCATCAATGGCGGCGGCGGCGTGCTCGGTCTCCGGCGAGCGCGTGCGGAGGGAGGAGGGCGTCGGGTGAGGGGGCGAAGGGGGGGAACGGGGTCGGGTGGGGGGTATTTATAGGGGGCGCCTCGGCTTGGAGGAGGGGGCGATCGGGCGAGGGGATCGGGGAGGATCCCGGATCTCGCAGGATTCGTGAAGGCGTGGGCGTGGCGTGGGGAGGAAGAAGGTGGGGTGGGGCCCGGGTGTCAGCGAGAGGGAGAGAGAGAGGAGTCGGGCGGGCGACCGAGGCCTAGGGGATTCGGTGCGGCTGGGTCGGTCGGCTCGGTCTCGGGCCGGGCCGGGCTGGCTCATGGCTGGGCCGCCTGGGTGTTGGCCGGGTTAGCTGGCCGGGCGCCTGTGGGCTTTTCCTTTTTCTATTTTTTTGAAATAAAAAGAGAGAAAAACTATATAAAATATAAATATTTTATATAGGACATATATATATTAAAATGATCAGAAAAAGATTTCCTACAACATGAACTATTTTTCAAGTTCAAATAAAATACACAAAAATTCAAATAAAACAAAGAGTGTTTCTGCTCTAATAAAACCCAATAAAATCATTTTAAAAATACCAAAATGACTTCAAATTTATTTTCTCCTAATTTTCCATTGAAGGAATCATTTTACCCATACTTCCATTTATTTATTTTTAGGAGAAAAATAATTTTGAATAAAATCCAAATAATTCCAAATTTGAAGGGAGTTTCAAAATACCTTCAAATGACTTTCAATTTGATTCTTTTAACTTCCAACTCATATTTCATATAATTGAAGAAGTCATTTTATCTTCCCTCATGAAAATCATTGAGTTGCATAAAGTTTTGAATTTGAAATATTCTCAAATGAAATTCAAATCTTTTCAAAACCCTTTTTATTTCAAATGGAAGAAGTCATGTCATCTTCACTCTAGGGTTTTGTGTTGGAATGAAATTGAATTCATTGAGATCCAAAAGGGCAAAGGGGAAAGTTTTGGGAAATTCATTTTTATTCCCTCTCATCCAACTTTCAAAAGTTTCAAATTCCACTCAATTTCACTCAATCAATCAAACAAACAATCAGACAACAAGCATAGTTATTTATCTAATATAACATTCCAAAATTTAAAATTTTGGGATGTTACAAACCTACCACACTTAAAATGAATCTCGTCCTCGAGATTCGAAGAGGCTAGCAAGAAAGGTTAGGGGTTGGGGGTCTGCTAGCAAACGTTTGGTCGGAAGGGTCAGGGGTGCTACCACACTTAAAACAAGGTTACGGTTCCAATAAACTCAGATACTTCCTCTAGAGTGTCGACAATGTATGTCTCTTCACATATCTTACAATAGCTCCTTCATTAACGCTCTTCTGTCAGAAGCATAGAGTTTTCCTCAAAATCTTGGGTCGGTTCGTCAAAGTTGAAGTTTGTCCGAGACTGGATCTTCTTAGCTGATAGGTCTGTGTCCATTCTAGACAACTATCGAAATACTCATGGTGGTCTACCATTAATGGTTTCTCCTGCAGTAAAACGGGTGCAGGTTGAACCTCACCGTATGATCTACGATTGGCAACGGTTGCCTGTAAAGGGTTCCATTGTACTACCATTCTATGGTTTTATGGCTTATCGCGTCGACACTCTTCTAAGGTTTTCAAGGCTCTCTAATTTTCCATCAACATATGATAGTTCATGATAGAAGTCTCGGTATGGGGCCAATCCATCCGTGCATTTGAATCATTACCACATACGTAAACAGTGAATCACGTATTCTAACACTTGGGCATACTCACAAGCATTGCGGAATTTCTCTTGTTGACGAACTGAGTTCGAGTAAATCCTTTGGTTCCGCAAGCCAAACAAAACATCTATCGTTCTTCACAACTCTTGGGTTTTTGTAACCTCCTAAGAAACGTATGCTGATTGAATCACTGATTCTTCCAATTTTCTTCCTTCATCTAGGTTACATCTGTTCCTTTTTCAAAATCCTAGGCCTGTGGGTTATGGCCCACTTCAACACTAATGCAGCTTTAACTCATCCTTGGAGTAACTCTCTTGTTCCATATTACACCTCCTTTAAATCCAGTAGTACTCTGTTTCTTCATACCATCATATCAAAAGCAAAACTCCAACCTTTTTTTTCCTTCGAACTACAGTACGTGGAATATATATATTTTCTTATCCATTAGTATAGTCTTCTTCACCGGGTACTACCACCCTTAAATGCACAAATTCTTCCATAGACCATATTTTTCTCATATCCTCGAAAATGGTTAAAACTCTTTGTTCATGGAGTAACAACTCATACAATTAAACATATGAAATCATCACACCATAACTTTATTGATTCATGCATTCATTACAATCTCTGAGCACCCATTACATAACTCAACTCACAGAACTCATGAAAATGAAATTGCTTTCTACTACTCTTGTTTCCAATACCAAAATTCCAACTACTCAACTCCATCTTTCATCTTGTCGGGACATTCAAGAGCATAATGTCCTGCTTCCTTGCAATGAAAACAAATAACTTTCGATAAGTCTTTGGGCTTCTTGGAGATGGTGTCTACTCTTTGGGTTCTTGGCTTCTTCTCTGGACATTTACCCGCGTAATGACCTAAATCCTTGCACCTGTAACAAGTGATATTACTCAGGTCCTTCTCTACAGAAATTGGGTTGTTCTAGGGAGGTTTTCGTTTCCTCTTCCTGGATTTCTCCGTAATGATCAGACCTTCTATTTCACGAGGGTCAAACTTCACGTCATTGCCGGGAAATATCCCGGATACTCATTTCTTTCCTTGGTGCAATCTTGTGAAAAATGTCCTTCTTCTCCACATGAATAGCAGGCATTGGAGTAAAATCTGTTGAGGCCTTCTCCATCAAGGTCTTCAACACATTCCTTCATCACTGGTTCTTTCATAACTTCTCGGAGGGCTTCTTTCATTCCTTCTTCCTGCTCCTGAATAGTTTGTTGCACCATGGGGTAAATGTGACCTTTGAGTCGGGTAGTGGGTGGTTCCTTCACACAAGAAACAAGTCACCACACTAGTTGGGCATTCCTCAGCTGGGTGTTTCTCCTCACAATGAGGGCATCCATCCTTGTGTTCCCCCTGGGTGTGTCCAATTTCTCCGCAAATCTTGCAGGCACATGGTTTATTTCTTGGTGTATCATGTTGCTTCCGGATGAGACGTGATCTCAACAGGGTCTTCTTGAATTCCTCCCAAGTTCTTGCTCCATTAAATCCTTGTATGGTTTGATGCGTTTTCCACTGTGTTGCAGCACTTCCTTCAAAGTAATCAAGAGCGTAAGATACTTCATTCTTCCTTGAAACCAAATTGCTCCCAAGTGATTCTCCATGTTCAATCCATAGCTACGCCTCCATTTGAGTCTTGATCGAGAGAATATCACCCAACTTCATTCATCATCTATGGGGTCCAAAAGTTTTGGGATGAGATATGAGAGAGGTGGGAAGGGATACACACAATACAAACGATAGTTTTTGAAGAAACAAGTTTTACTTTGTGGCTGTCGGAAAACATCAAACAAATGACAGCTCACAAATCGTCGCATCTAACGTAGGTGTATAACAGGGTTTGGTCTCTAAAGGTCAAATAATTCTTCAGGAACTTCAAATTCTTCAGGTCTTCAGAGTCTTCAATTGTTGCAGCTGCAATTCTTCCAACGCATGGTGAAATCCTCTTTACTCTGAAGAGGCCATCAGTTATCCGATATCTTGTCCTTCTTGGAGCGGCTTCAGTTGATTCTTCGTGTGGTCGAAAGGGAAAAGGGGTATATTCTAACTATTTGAGGTAAGAGGGGCTATTTGACAAAATCAGAAAAGGTGGGAAGTAAGGGTATTTTTGAAAATAAAGTTTTTTGAGACATCCTGTCCTAGGGGCTTTCCGATTTCTAGGGTCACGTTCTACAGCCAACATGTGCTCTGATACCATATCTGTAGCGACCCGACCTCGAAGTCAACCTACGTGTATCCGTGCCATCCACAGATCGGTATCTTTGGCACACCACGGTACATCAATGTATATATCAAAGTGCAATCACATGTATAAATAACGTAAAACTGATATATACCTCATAATACTCGCCGGAAACAATCAAGCGGGTGTGGAGTCCCATCAACGCCATCGACGAGGTTGAGTGTAGACCGTAACCTCAGATCATAACTCTTACTCGTCGAAGAAAATCCTGCAACATGATACGTTGCAGCCGTGTAGGTCAATTACATTGAATGTACCGCAAGATCACAACATGAATAAGCGAGATGGTAAAACTATACTATATGCAATTTGGCTTTGTGGCTCTATATCTGAGTTTTGTTTGCGTAAAAGCTGATTTTATTTTCCCTACATCAAAGGAATAAATGAAGTCTGTACTATGGAGTTCTCTATCATGACATGGTTCCGCCAACCGATGTCTCATAGCCCACAATCATCATATGTTGCCCACAATTAAGTTATCAATCCAGTGTTGAGAGTTCCGAGATAGATCCAAGTCCAGAGGCTCAAATTGTCCGTGAATCGGGACACGGCTAATCGATTAGGTTTAAACCCTCTGCAGAGGTTTGTACACTTTACCCGCAAGATTCGATCCCTCTCTTTACGTTCTCGCACTTCGTGGTGTTTGAGAACAAGATGACCAAACATGGTCTTCCGAAGAGTTCCTCGACCACCGTCCGTGCTCATCCCATCCTACCGTAGTTCTACATCTGCTAGCACCGCCCCAGCCAGAGTCATAACTAAGGTCAACCAAGCCAGAGCCCATATTGACTTGCGGTTGCATGTAAGCTTCCGGCATGAAGTATTCTTCCGTCTCTTTGAGTCTGGGTGAAGCTTTCCGCAAGATGTCATGGCGCTTTCTCCATGCATCCCGCCAACCACTGGTTTCTCCAGGTGCCCACAACCGCCCTTCACCCAAAGAGTGTGTATTGAATTCTTGTCTCGAGTCTTGAAGTCTTGAGGTCTTGAAGGTGCAGTCCTTGCAGATTCCATCATGGAGTTGTCGTCATTGACGTAGAGAGTCCTCCTTCGTCACACCACTCTCGTGCACTCATACCAAACCCGTCTACTTATAGCATAGCATTAAAACAAATAACGTCCCGGCTTGGTAACAGGGTGATGGGTTCCTACCTCATGCATACTACTCAACTACAAGGATTCAATAACACTATCGAGGGGTTGTTGCAAAGATGCCACTAAATGCAATAAAACATAGGTATGAGAGCATGGTCAAAGTGAACTTGCCTGGTAAGTTGATGAAGATAACAACACTCTCGAATAATGACTTGGTAGAACTATTCGTCACTCCGTTGAAAATCTATATAGTCAAACATAGCATTCATATAAGCAAACATCCTAGCAAACAATTCTAACACTCGTAACAAAACCAACAAATAAAAATGCAAATCAAGGGACACCAAATAAAAATAAAGGAAAACTACACAACAAAACTACTAAAGAAAACTCTAAGACATAACACAAAAATAGTTTTATCCTAAGTAAAATTTAACAACAAAGAAAATACCAACATAATAAATAATCTGAAAATAAAATATAAAACAGCTAATTTTAACAGAAAGTATTTTTCATAAACTTTTATTTGCAAAAAGAAACAAATAATATGAAACACTAACTATGACCTAAACAAGTTTTCATACAAAACTAAATAAAATAAATTTTTAAAATAAAAACAAAATTTTCTTTGGTTTACTAACAGTAACAAAACTAAATTTGTCAAAAGTGACAAAAATAAATAATTTAAAACTAATAAAAACAATAAAGAAAAGACTAAAACAAAGCTATAACTAAAACAGTACTGTTTTCTAAAAACCTAATTTAAAAATAAATTAAAATAAAGAAGTATATGCTACTGGATAGACAAAACCATAATAAAACAGTAGCAAAAAGAATCAATCAAAAATACTTTGTAATACTCAAAATATGACCAAATTAGTGATTTGAACAAATTTCATCAAATTCAAATCTAAACTATTCAATTTTGAAACATGAGTATACAAACAGAAACTTAAGCAAATTTGTGACACAATGCAAAAAGAATCACTCAATTTGGATCTAAAACATAAAAGTTATTCGAATTCTAAAAATGTAACTAATTACGTAAACTAAAACAAAAACAGAAAAAAATGAAAAACCTAAGCGTCGGCTAGCCTACACGTGGCGCAACACGACTGGGCGTGGCGAAAGTGCCCTAAACTACGAACGGACGGCCGAGACTTAAGACAAATGGCACGCGTCTAACAGAGAAAAACCGAGATGACTCGGTTCGATCTAAACCGGACAATAAACCAAAGTGAACCGATCTAATAAAAAAACCTAACTGTTTGATTCTAATCTAATCTGGGCCGTATAAAGTAGATCGGACGGACGAGAAGGAGAGAGAGAGCTCACCGTGGGGAAGGTCGACGGCGGCCTCGGACGTCGGGCGGGCGGGCGGGCCCGATCGTCGGCGAGCTCCGGAGAGGGCACGGGCGGACGCTGCGTTCGACGACGAGTCCAGCGGTGGTCGAGGTGGCCACGAGGTGGAAGGAGGCAGACGGACGGGCGAGGTCGAGGCGGCGGCGTTCAAGGCGTCGACGGTGGCGGGCGCCCAGTGGGTTTTGGGGTGGGTGAGGGCACGGGAGGTGTGGTCGAGCGAGGGGAATCCGGAGGTGGTCTGGGGGCGGCGGGGGGGGGTCGGGAGTGGGCTCTAGGGCATCAATGGCGGCGGCGGCGTGCTCGGTCTCCGGCGAGCGCGTGCGGAGGGAGGAGGGCGTCGGGTGAGGCGAAGGGGGAACGGGTCGGGTGGGGGTATATATAGGGGGCGCCTCGGCTTGGAGGAGGGGGCGATCGGGCGAGGGGATCGCGGCGAATCCCGGATCTCGCGGGATTCCGGCGAGCGGCGGCGCGGGGCGTGGCGTGGGGAGGAAGAAGGTGGGGTGGGGCCCGGGTGTCAGCGAGAGGGAGAGAGAGAGGAGTCGGGCCATCGAGGCCTAGGGATTCGGCGGCCGGTCGGTCGGGTCTGGTCACGGGCCGGGCTCACTGGGCTCACGGCTGGGCCGCCTGGTGTTGGGCCGGTTGGTTGGCCGGGCGCCTGTGGGCTTTTACTTTTTTTCTATTTTTTTTGAAATAAAAAGAGAGAATAACTATATAAAATATAAATATTTTATATAGGGCATATATATATTAAAATGATCAGAAAAAGATTTCCTACAACATGAACTATTTTTCAAGTTCAAATAAAATACACAAAAATTCAAATGAAACAAAGAGTGTTTCTGCTCTAATAAAACCCAATAAAAATCATTTTAAAAATACCAAAATGACTTCAAATTTATTTTCTCCTAATTTTCCATTGAAGGGAATCATTTTACCCATATTTCCATTTATTTATTTTTAGGAGAAAAATAATTTTGAATAAAATCCAAATAATTCCAAATTTGAAGGGGGTTTCAAAATACCTTCAAATGACTTTCAATTTGATTCTTTTTAACTTCCAACTCATATTTCATATAATTGAAGAAGTCATTTTATCTTCCCTCATGAAAATCATTGAGTTGCATAAAGTTTTGAATTTGAAATATTCTCAAATGAAATTCAAATCTTTTCAAAACCCTTTTTATTTCAAATGGAAGAAGTCATGTCATCTTCACTCTAGGGTTTTGTGTTGGAATGAAATTGAATTCATTGAGATCCAAAAGGGCAAAGGGGAAAGTTTTGGGAAAGTCATTTTTATTCCTCTCATCCAACTTTCAAAAGTTTCAAATTCCACTCAATTTCACTCAATCAATCAAACAAACAATCAGACAACAAGCATAGTTATTTATCTAATATAACATTCCAAAATTTAAAATTTTGGGATGTTACAGAGTGGGACTAATGCCCTTAAGATCATCAAGAGTATATCCAATAGCGGCACGGTGCTTCTTTAGAGTTTTCAATAATCTTTCTTCTTCATGCTCTGAAAGGTTAGCACTAATAATAACAGGATATATTTTCTTTTCATCAAGATAAGCATATTTAAGATTATCAGGCAATGGTTTAAGCTCAAACACGGGATCACCCTTTGGTGGAGGGGGATCCCATAGGATTTCAACAGGCAAATTGTGTTGCAGAATAGGTTCCTGTTTAAAGAATACTTCATCTATTTCCCTTCTTTCATTCATGAACATATCATTTTCATGGTCTAGCAAATAGTGTTCTAAAGGATCACTAGGAGGTACGGCAATAGAAGCAAGACAAATAATTTCATCCTTAATAGGCAATTCTTCCTCACGATGTTGTTTACTAAATTTAGAGAAATTAAACTCATGAACCATATCATCCAGGCCAATAGTAACAACATTCTTTTTGCAGTCTACCTTAGCATTAACAGTATTCAAGAAGGGTCTACCAAATATAATGGGACAAAAGGTATCTTGTGGAGAACTAAGAACAAGAAAATCAGCAGGATATTTAGTTTTCCCACACAAGACTTCAACATCTCTAACAATTCCCATTGCAGATATAGTATCTCTATTGGCAAGTTTAATTGTAACATCAATATCTTCTAACTCAGCAGGTGCAATTTCATGCTTAATTTCATTATATAAGTCATAAGGTATAACACTAGCACTAGCACCCATATCACATAAGTCATGATAACAATGATCTCCTATTTTAACAGAAATAACAGGCAAGCCTACCATAGGTCTATGTTTATCTTTAGCATAAGGTTTAGCAATTCTAGCAGATTCACCACAGAATTGAATAACATGCCCATCAATATTATCAGACAAGAGATCTTTAACAATAGCAATATTAGGTTCTACTTTGACTTGCTCAGGAGGTATATAAGTTCTAATATTGCTTTTGCGAACAACATTTGAAGCTTTAGCATGATCCTTTATTTTAACAGGGAAAGGTGGTTTCTCAACATAAGAGGTAGGAACAATAGGATTATTATAAGTGACAATCTTTTCTTCAACTTTAATAGGTGCAGCTACTTTTACTTCTATGGGAGGATGATATTTAGACCACTTATCCTTGGGGAGATCAACATAAGTAGCAAAAGATTCACAGAAAAAAGATATTATCTCAGAGTCAAGTCCATATTTAGTGCTAAACTTACGGAAAATATCGGTATCCATAAAAGATTTAACACAATCAAACTTAGATGTCATACCTGACTCCTTACCTTCGTCGAGGTCCCAATCTTCAGAGTTGCGTTTAATTATATCCAATAAATTCCATTTAAATTAAATAGTCTTCATCATAAAAGAGCCAGCACAAGAAGTATCGAGCATGGTGCGATTGTTTTCAGAAAGCCGAGCATAAAAATTCTGAAGAATTGTAACTCTTGAGAGCTCATGATTGGGGCATGAATATAACATTGAGTTAAGCCTCCCCCAAGCTTGAGCGATGCTTTCTCCTTCACGAGGCCAAAAATTATATATATATAATTGCGATCACGATGAACAAGATGCATAGGGTAATAATTTTGATGAAATTCCAATTTCAATCTTTTATAGTTCCATGCTCTCATATCATCACATAGCCTATACCATGTCAATGCGTCTCCCTTCAAAGATAAAGGGAAGACCTTCTTCTTAACAACATCATCGGGTATACCTGCAAGCTTAAATAATCCACAAACTTCATCCACATATATTAAGTGCTCATCAGGATGCTTGGTTCCATCTCTGTAAAAGTATTAGCTAGCAGTTTTTCCATCATACCGAAGGAATTTCAAAAGGAGTTTCATTTTCAATAGGTTCAGTAGGTTGAGGAGCAACTCTTTTCACTCTTCGGACGGGTGAAGATACCCTAACAAGCCCCTCAATTACTTTCCAAAGTAACAAGTGACGATGAAATTTCAGCACACTATATAAATTTTTCCTTACCAAATTCCACCTACCAAAGGCGCTACACTCCCGGCAGCAGCGCCAAAGAAAGAGTCTTGATGACCCACAAGTATAGGGGATCTATCGTAGTCCTTTCGATAAGTAAGAGTGTCGAACCCAGCGAGGAGCAGAAGGAAATGATAAGCGGTTTTCAGCAAGGTATTCTCTGCAAGTATTGAAATAAGTGGTAACAGATAGTTTTGTGATAAGATAAATTGAAACGAGCAATAGGTAACAAAAGTAAATAAAGTGCAGCAAGGTGGCCCAATCCTTTTTGTAGCAAAGGACAAGCCTGGACAAACTCTTATAATAGGAAAAGCGCTCCCGAGGACACATGGGAATATCGTCAAGCTAGTTTTCATCACGTTCATATGATTCGCGTTCGGTACTTTGATAATTTGATATGTGGGTGGACCAGTGCTTGGGTGCTGTACTTACTTGAACAAACATCCCACTTATGATTAACCTCTATTGCAAGCATCCGCAACTACACCAAAAGTATTAAGGTAAACCTAACCATAGCATGAAACATATGGATCCAAATCAGCCCCTTTACGAAGCAACGCATAAACTAGGGTTTAAGCTTCTGTCACTCTAGCAACCCATCATCTACTTATTACTTCCCAATGCCTTCCTCTAGGCCCAAATAATGGTGAATTGTTATGTAGTCGACATTCACATAACACCACTAGAGGCTAGACAACATACATCTCATCAAAATATCGAACGAATACCAAATTCACATGACTACAAATAGCAAGACTTCTCCCTTGTCCTCAGGAACAAACGTAACTACTCAGAAAGCATATTCATGTTCATAATCAGAGGGGTAATAATATGCATATAGGATCTGAACATATGATCTTCCACCAAATAAACCAACTAGCATCAACTACAAGGAGTAATCAACACTACTAGCAACCTACTAGCACCAATCCGGACTTGGAGACAAGAATTGGATACAAGAGATGAACTTGGGTTTGGAGATGAGATGGTGCTGGTGAAGATGTTGATGGAGATTGCCCTCTCCCGATGAGAGGAGCGTTGGTGATGCTGATGATGATGATTTCCCCCTCCCGGAGGGAAGTGTCCCCAGCAGAACAGCTCTGCCGGAGCCCTAGATTGGTTCCGCCAAGGTTCCGCCTCGTGGCGGCGGAGTTTCGTCCCGAAAGGTTGCTTGTTATTTTTTTTCTCATCGAAAGACTTCATATAGGAGAATATGGGCATCGGAGAGCCACCAGGGAGCCCACGAGGTAGGGAGGCGCGTCCCGGGGGGCGCGCCCCCCACCCTCGTGAGCAGGGTGTGGGCCCCCTGACCTTCATCTTTGGCGACGATTTTTCTTTATTTATTTTAAGATATTCCGTGGAGTTTCAGGACTTTTGGAGTTGCGCGGAATAGGTCTCCAATATTTTCTCCTTTTCCCGAGAATTCCAATTTCGGCATTCTCCCTCTTCATGTAAACCTTGTAAAATAAGGGAGAATAGCCATAAGTATTGTGACATAACGTGAAATAACAGCCCATAATGCAATAAATATCGATATAAAAGCATGATGCAAAATGGACGTATCACATTACCAGTAAGTATTTTTTCTTATGGGTTCCCCCTTTAAGGGGTCCAACCATGTCAAGCCCCCAGACCGCAAAAGGCCAGGTAATGGGGATTGTTTGTAGGGCGACGGGGGGCATATGGCTTTGGTTTGCAAAAAGCTGGCAACCGACGCAGCGTTGGACCAAGTCATGTGCATCTGCACGGGCCGTTGGCCAATAAAATCCTGTACGGAAGGCCTTACTTACGAGGGCCCGGGCTGCGGCGTGGTGGCCACCGAGTCCGGCATGGATTTCTGCCAGAAGCTTCCGCCCTTCCTCTTCGGAGATGCACCTTTGAAGGACTCCGGTGGTGCTTTTCTTATAGAGCTCTCCCTCGTGGACCTTGTAAGCTTTAGATCGCCGCACAATGCAGCATGCCTCATTTTGGTCCTCGGGAAGTTCCTGCCTGCTTAGGTAGGCCAGGAATGGTTCAGTCCATGGGGCGATGACGGCCATTATTACGTGGGCTGAAGGTGTTATTTCGGTGGCGGAGCCACCAATTATGTCAGAGTGTTCGGTATCTGGCATTGTAGTCGGGTCCGGGCTGTTGTTGCTTGTTTCCCCTTCCCATACCACGGATGGCTTAAACAGCTTTTCCAAGAATATGTTGGGTGGGACCGGATCGCGCTTGGCGCCGATACGGGCGAGGATATCCGCCGCCTGATTATTTTCCTGAGCCACATGGTGGAATTCGAGCCCCTCGAACCGAGCTGACATCTTGAGTACGGCATTGCGATAAGCAGCCATTTTTGGATCTTTAGTATCGAAATCTCCATTTATTTGGGATATTGCAAGGTTCGAGTCCCCGCGCACCTCCAGGCATTGAATGCCCATGGAAACTGCCATCCGGAGACCATGTAACAGGGCCTCGTATTCGGTGGCATTGTTGGAGTCTGTGGACATTATTTGGAGTACATATTGGACCGTGTCTCCGGTAGGGGACGTCAGGACGATGCCAGCCCCAAGACCGGCCAACATTTTAGAGCCGTCGAAGTGCATGATCCAGTTGGAGTATGCGTCGTACTCTTTAGGGAGTTCGGCTTCTGTCCATTCGGCGACAAAATCGTCCAATACCTGCGACTTAATAGCTCGCCGAGGTTTATATGTTATGTCGAACGGGAGGAGCTCAATGGCCCATTTGGCAATCTGGCCTGTGGCGTCGCGGTTGTTTATTATATCGTTCAGTGGCACTTCCAAGGCCATTGTAATTGAACACTCTTGAAAGTAGTGTCGTAGTTTCCGGGATGCCATGAACACCGCATACACTATCTTTTGATAATGCGGGTACCGTGATTTGCATGGGGTGAGGACAGTGGATACATAATATACCGGCTTTTGAAGGGGAAATTTATGGTCGTCCGTTTCTCGTTCGACAACGAGCACTGCACTTACGACTTGATGAGTCGCTGCTATATATAGCAGCATTGGTTCGCCGATGTTTGGCGCGGCCAGGATTGGGTTGGTGGCCAGTATGGCTTTTATTTCTTCTAATCCGGCCGTGGCAGCATCTGTCCACTCGAAGTGTTCGGTGCGCCGAAGAAGGCGATAGAGAGGTAGTGCCTTTTCTCCTAATCGGGAGATAAAGCAGCTTAAAGCCGCAACACATCCAGTTAGTTTCTGGATTTTTTTGAGGTCTGTTGGGGTGGCCAATTGTAATAGGGCTCGGATTTTAGCCGGATTTGCTTCAATTCCTCTACTGGAGACGATGAAACCCAGGAGCTTTCCGGCGGGCACGCCGAAAACGCATTTTTCCGGATTGAGCTTGATGCCATATGTTCGGAGGTTGTCGAACGTAAGCCTCAAGTCGTCTATTAAAGAGTCGACGTGTCTGGTTTTGACGACCACATCGTCTACGTAGGCTTCCACTGTTTTGCCGATCTGCTTTTCCAGGCATGTCTGAATCATGCGTTGATATGTTGCACCGGCGTTCTTAAGCCCAAAAGGCATTGTGTTGAAACAGAAAGGGTCGTATGGTGTGATAAACGCCGTTGCGGCTTGGTCGGACTCGGCCATCTTTATTTGGTGGTAACCGGAGTATGCGTCGAGGAAGCACAATGAGTCGTGTCCCGCGGTGGCGTCGATAATTTGATCGATGCGGGGGAGGGGGAAGGGATCCTTTGGGCAAGCTTTATTGAGGTCTTTGAAATCGACACATAGGCGCCAGGATTTGTTCTTCTTTGGTACCATCACCAGGTTTGCTAGCCAGTCCGGGTGTTTTATTTCTCTGATGAATCCGGCCTCCAATAACTTGGCTAGCTCCTCACCCATAGCTTGTTGCTTAGGTTCAGAAAAACGCCGAAGAGGCTGCTTGACCGTCTTGAATCCTTTTAGGATGTTAAGGCTATGCTCGGCCAACCTGCGTGGGATTCCTGGCATATCTGATGGGTGCCAGGCAAATATATCCCAATTCTCGCGCAGGAACTCCCGTAGTGCAGCGTCCACAGCGGGGTTTAACTGTGCCCCAATTGAGGCTGTTTTGGTAGGGTCCGTTGGGTGGACTTGGAATTTGACTATTTTGTCCGCTGGTTTGAAAGAGGTGGACTTGGATCTCTTGTCGAGTATCACGTCGTCCCTGTCCACGGTCGAGCGTAGCGCAGTTAACTCCTCTGCCGCGAGGGCTTCGGATAGTGCCTCGAGGGCTAGTGTGGCTGTCTTGTTTTCAGCGCGGAGCGCTATGTCCGGATCACTAGCTAGAGCGATAATTCCATTGGGCCCAGGCATTTTGAGCTTCATGTACCCATAATGGGGTATAGCTTGGAAGATCGTGAATTCCTCCCGCCCTAGAAGGGCGTGGTATCCGCTACTGAATGGGGCCACTTGGAATGTTATTTCTTCGGACCTGTAATTTTCCGCTGTGCCGAAGACCACATCTAGTGTGATTTTCCCAGCGCAACGTGCCTCCCGGATGGGGATGATTCCTCTAAAGGTTGTGTTGCTTTGCTCAATGCGGTTCCAGTCTATTTCCATTTTGTGAAGAGTTTCTTCGTAAATGAGGTTTAATTCGCTGCCGCCGTCCATGAGCACTTTAGTGAGCCGAAAGCCGTCCACAATTGGACTACGGACTAATGCGGCTGGTACTCGGGCTGTTCGGCTTTTAGGTTCATCACTGGCATTGAAGGTGATAGCCGTGTCGCTCCATGGATTTATTGCTGCCACCTGGCAGATCTCGGCAAGGCTGCGGAGTGCTTGCTTGCGCCTATTATTTGAGGCAAATGTCTCGAAGACTGTTAGGACCGTATTGTAATTCACGGGATGTTGCTCTGCGATGTTTTGAATGAGGAGATCCTCGCCGCTCTTAGCAACCTGCCGGAGTACCCAACATGCTCTAAGGCTGTGTGTTGGTGTGGTATCCACCGTACTGTGAATTTTGCAGGGTCCGTTAAGCCATCCCTCGAATACGGTTCCATGCCATGTAATGGGCTTTTGCCTTTTTGCCATTGAATCGGGCGACTTACGAGGTTGCGCCCTTTTAATTCGGACTGGGTGTTTAGCCAGAGCCAGGTTATCCCAAAATTTTGTTTCGGTTTTCCAGGCACTCTCCATTGCACAGTACTTCCGTACTATGGCCGCCAAGTCGGCGAAGTGTGCTATGTTGCGGCGGCTTATGGCGTTGAGGATTCCCTTGTCCGTGCAATTATTGCAGAAGAATGAAATTGCGTCTTCCTCACGATAGTCCTTGACCTTGCTCATTACAAGGAGGAATCTGGCCCAATAGTGATGTACTGTTTCTTGGGGCTCTTGTCTAATGTGGGAGAGATCGCTTATATCTGGGTGGGTGGGCGGATTTGAGTCCGGGCCCTGACCCAATCTGAGACCCAGGGGCATGGGAGTTTCCGATCCAGGGAGTTCGGGCTCCGGGATGTTGCCCGATAGGTCTGGCCCACTGCCTGATTCTAGGTTCAAGGCTTGGGAGATGTCCTCCCGTATACGGGAATCCGGCTCGGAGAGCTCTGGAATTCGGACATAGTTTGTCCTCAAGATTGAGGAAGAATTACCGCGTTGTTCCTCCACCACCGCTATCTGATGGGTGACCGGCGGAGAGTTAATCTCCCTTTGGTCGGGGTTTAAGCCCGATCCAATCATAGTCCATAGCGACTCCCAAAGCGGCGATGCAATCCAAGAGCTCGTTTAGGGAAGAGAGCTCCATCGGATCCATCTGCTCGGCAAGTTCCGAGCTGACGTGGAGGCTGTTTTCGATGACCCAAGAAGTCGTCGTCGGCGCAGCAGTCGAACGGGCGGTCATGACGAACTCGCCTAGCCGGAGAGTCTGGCCGACAGCCAGGGCTCCCCTAGAGGTGACGTTGTCCTTGACAACGAGACGAGACATCCTTCCTTATGGTGACGGCACAGTGGAACTCTCAATGAAAGCACCAATGTCGGTGTCCAAACCGGCAGATCTCGGGTAGGGGGTCCCGAACTGTGCGTCTAAGGTGGATGGTAACAGGAGGCAAGGGACACAATGTTTACCCAGGTTCGGGCCCTCTCGATGGAGGTAATACCCTACTTCCTGCTTGATTGATCTTGATGATATGAGTAGTACAAGAGTTGATCTACCACGAGATCGTTGAGGCTAAACCCTAGAAGCTAGCCTATGGTATGATTGTTGTTGTCCTACAGACTAAACCCTCCGGTTTATATAGACACCGGAGGGGGCTAGGGTTACACATAGTCGGTTACAACAGGAGGAGATCTACATATCCGTATCGCCAAGCTTGCCTTCCACGCCAAGAGAGTCCCATCCGCATACCTAGACGAAGTCTTCAATCTTGTATCTTCATAGTCCAACAGTCCGGCCAAAGGATATAGTCCGGCTGTCCGGATACCCCCTAATCCAGGACTCCCTCAGCCATTAACAGGCTGAATATTGTACTGGCCTGTTATGGCCGAGATGAAACCACGGGCCTTTAGCAGGCCAAAATGCATGTTGGGCCTCAATTTTCACTAGTCGTCGACGGGCCTTCAAAGAGCGAAATGTGGACCAGGCCGTTTTGGGCCCAGTTAGCTCACGGGCCGTTACCAGGCCGAAACATATCTCAGGCCTTAGTTGGCCCACTGATATCATGGGCCTTTAAGAGGCCGAAAGCTTAGCATAGGCATCAACGGGCCGAATTACGCGACAAGCCTTTAACAGGCCCAAAGTCACGTTGGGCTTAACTGTTGCCACCTTTAGCACGGGCCGTTAGTGGGCCCGATGTCCCGTCGGACCATATATGGCCCATGGGCAGCACGGGCCATTCCCAGGCCGAAAGTCACACCGGGCTGAAATGGGCCCATGTCTACATCAGGCCTCTAACAGGCCGAAAGTCACTAGGCTGTAGTTGGGCCCAAATATTCCGTGAACAATTAACGGGCCAGATCTGGCTTCAGGCCGCAAATGGGCCCAAATATTGGGCAAAAAATTAATGGGCCAGATCTGGCTTCGGGCCGTAAATGGGCCTTTATTAAGCAGGCCGTTATTGGGCTGGCCCACTAGTACATGATTAAGTTCTACGGGCCTTCGACTGGGCCAACCTTTTTAACCTATATGGGCCTCTGTTGGGCCCAGCCACGTGTCGACGTATCATAGGCATGTCTCCTCCAATGGACGGGCGACATCTGGCCCGCTGACGAGCTGACAGTGCTCCCTTCGGCCAATCAGAATTTTACATGTGGAAATTTCCCATTGGTCAGGGCTGTTAACGGGTTATCGGATCCAAAATCCGACCCGATAGCTTAATGGTGTTCCGTTACGGTGGATGCCACGTGTCGGTCACCCTTGACGAGAGCACTCCTGTGACACGCGATTTATCGTCATGGAAGTGGACACTTCCGTGATGATAATTTTGGTAATGTCAGGGAACACTTCTACGACAGCACAGGTATGACTATCTTGATTCTGTCATAAATTTGTCATGGATGTACGTGCATGACAAAAAACGCGACCTACTGTGACAAACATGTATCATCATGGAAGTGTATTTTTTGTAGTGCATGGAACAATAAAAAATTATAGATACGTTGGAGACGTATCAAGCATCCCCAAGCTTAATTCCTGCTCGCCCTCGAGTAGGTAAATGATAAAAACAGAATTTTTGATGTGGAATGCTACTTGGCATAATTTCAATGTAATTCTTCTTAATTGTGGTATGAATATTCAGATCTGAAAGATTCAAGAAAAAAGTTTAATATTGACATAAAAGTAATAATACTTCAAGCATACTAACTAAGCAATTATGTCTTCTCAAAATAACATGGCCAAAGAAAGTTATCCCTACAAAATCATATAGTCCGCTATGCTCTATCTTCACCACACAAAATATTTAAATCATGCACAACCCGATGACAAGCCAAGCAATTGTTTCATACTTTTGACATTCTCAAACTTTTTCAATCTTCACGCAATACATGAGCTTGAGCCATGGACATAGCACTATATGTGGAATAGAATGGTGGTTGTGGAGAAGACAAAAAGGAGAAGATAGTCTCACATCAACTAGGCGTATCAACGGGCTATGGAGATGCCCATTAATAGATATCAATGTGAGTGAGTAGGGATTGCCATGCAATGGATGCACTAGAGCTATAAGTATATGAAAGCTCATCAAAAGGAACTAAGTGGGTGTGCATCCAACTCGCTTGCTCACGAAGACCTAGTGCATCTTGAGGAAGCCCATCATTGGAATATACAAGCCAAGTTCTATAACGAAAAATTTCCCACTAATATATGAAAGTGATATCATAAGAGACTTTCTATCATGAAGATCATGGTGCTACTTTGAAGCACAAGTGTGGTAAAAGGATAGTAACATTGTCCCTTCTCTCTTTTTCTCTCATTTTTTGGGGGGGCCTTTTTTTATGGCCTCTTTTTTTCGTCCGGAGTCTCATCCCAACTTGTGGGGGAATCATAGTCTCCATCATCCTTTCCTCACTGGGACAATGATCTAATAATGATGATCATCACACTTTTATTTTTCTTACAACTCAACAATTACAACTCGATTCTTAGAACAAAATATGACTCTATGTGAATGCCTCCGGCGGTGTACCGGGATATGCAATGAATCAAGAGTGACAAGTATGAAAGAATTATGAACGGTGGCTTTGCCACAAATACGATGTCAACTACATGGTCATGCAAAGCAATATGACAATGATGGAGTGTGTCATAGTAAACGGAACGGTGGTAAGTTGCATGGCAATATATCTCGGAATGGCTATGGAAATGCCATGATAGGTAGGTATGGTGGCTGTTTTGAGGAAGGTATATGGTGGGTGTATGATACCGAAAAGTAAAAGTGTGTTAGAGAGGCTAGCAATGGTGGAAGGAAGAAAAGTGTGTATAATCCATGGACTCAACATTAGTCATAAAGAACTCATATACTTATTGCAAAAATCTACAAGTTATTAAAGCAAATTATTACGAGCATGCTCCTAGGGGGATAGATTGGTAGGAAAAGACCATCGCTCGTCCCCGACCGCCACTCATAAGGAAGACAATCAATCAATAAATCATGCTCTGACTTCATCACATAACGGTTCACTATACGTGCATGCTACGGGAATCACAAAATTTAACACAAGTATTTCTCAAATTCACAACTACTCAACTAGCATGACTCTAATATCATCATCTTCATATCTCAAAACAATCATCAAGCATCAAACTTTTCTTAGTATTCAACGCACTCAAAAGAAAGTTTCTTTTTTCTTTACTAATCTTGGATGCCTATTATTGTTAAAGCAAATTACCATGCTGTTTTTTATGACTCTCAAAATAATCTAAGTGAAGCATGAGAGAACAATAATTTCTATAAAACAAAATCACCACCGTGCTCTAAAAAATATAAGTGAAGCACTAGAGCAAAAACTATATAACTCAAAAGATATAAGTGAAGCACAAAGAGTATTCTAATACTTTCTGAATCATGTGTGTCTCTATCAAAAGGTGTGTACAGCAAGTATTGTGGTAAACTAACAAATAAAGACTCAAATAATACAAGACGCTCCAAGCAAAACACATATCATGTGGTGAATAAAAATATAGCTCCAAATAAAGTTACCGATGGAAGTAGACGAAAGAGGGGATGCCTTCCGGGGCATCCCCAAGCTTTGGCTTTTAGGTGTCCTTAGATTATCTTGGGGGTGCCATGGGCATCCCCAAGCTTAGTCTCTTGCCCCTACTTGTTCCATAATCCATCAAATCTTTCACCCAAAACTTGAAAACTTCACAACACAAAACTCAGCAGAAAATCTCGTGAGCTCCGTTAGCGAAAGAAAGCAAAAGACCACTTCAAGGTACTGTAATGAAATCATTCTTTATTTATATTGGTGTTAAACCTACTGTATTCCAACTTCTCTATGGTTTATAAACTATTTTACTAGCCATAGATTCATCAAAATAAGCAAACAACACACGAAAAACAGAATTTGTCAAAAACAGAACAGTCTGTAGTAATCTGTAACTAACGCAAACTTCTGGAACTCCAAAAATTCAGCCAAAATAAGACGACCTAGACAATTTGTTTATAGATCAGAAGCAATGGGAATCAATATTTTATCACGTTCTGGTGATTTTTAAAAATTATTTTCGTGAACAGAAAGTTTCTGGAATTTACAGCAAGATCAAATAACTATCGCCCAAGAAGGTTTTATAGGTTTAACTTGGCACAAACACTAATTAAAACATAAAAATACATCTAACCAGAGGCTAGAACAAATATTTATTCCTAAACAGAAGCAAAAAGCAAAAAAACTAAAAATAAAATTGGGTTGCCTCCAAACAAGCGCTACCATTTAACGCCCCTAGCTAGGCATAAAAGCAAGGATAGATCTAGGTATTGACATCTTTGGTAGGCAATCCATAAGTGGCTCTCATAATAGATTCATAAGGTAGTTTTATTTTCTTTCTAGGGAAGTGTTCCATGCCTTTCCTTAACGGAAATTGGAATCTATATTCCCTTCCTTCATATCAATAATTGCACCAATCGTTCTAAGGAAAGGTCTACCAAGAATAATAGGATATGAAGGATTGCAATCTATGTCAAGAACAATAAAATCTACGGGCACATAATTCCTATTTGCAACAATAAGAACATCATTAATTCTTCCCATAGGTTTCTTAATAGTGGAATCCGCAAGGTGCAAGTTTAGAGAGCAATCATCAAAATCATGGAAACCTAATAAATCACAAAGTTTTTGGAATCGTGGAAACACTAGCACCCAAATCACACAAAGCATAGCATTCATGATCTTTAATTTTAATTTTAATAGTAGGTTCCCACTCATCATAAAGTTTTCTAGGGATAGAAACTTCCAACTCAAGTTTTTCTTCATAAGATTGCATCAAAGCATCAATGATATATTTAGTAAAAGCTTTATGTTGAGTATAAGCATGTGGAGAATTTAGCACGGATTGCAACAAGGAAATACAATCTATCAAAGAGCAATTATAATAATTAAATTCCTTGAAATCCAAAATAGTGGGTTCATTAATATCTAAAGTTTTGATCTCTTCAATCCCACTTTTATCAATTTTAGCGTCAAGATCTAAAAACTCCAAATTTTTGGGACGCCTTCTAGGTAGAGGTGGATCATATTAAGTCACATTACTATCAAGATTCATATTGCAAAACAAAGATTTAATAGGGGACACATCAATAACTTTTAGATCTTCATCTTTATTTTCAAAGTTTTCCAGCTTATCGCCCATCTTATTAACTAAGGTGGCCTGCTTATCCAAAATTTCAGCTATTAACTTCTCAAGATGAGCAATTTGGGATCTCAAACCATCAAATTCTTTAGACATATCATTGAGCTCTTTATTCATATAACTCATAAAGATTTTTTGTTCTTTAAGCTCGTTTCTAAAGAAATTGTTATGTTCAAATTGTAAGACCATAAAACTCCTGACATTGCTTTCGATTTCTTCCAACCTTTTAAGGTGAAGATCACCAAATTTAGGCAGAGCCATCGTGACAAGCAAGCAACACACGAGCAAACAAGAGACGGGCAAAAAGAGGCAAACGAAAAAGAGAAGGCGAATAAAACGGCAAGGGTGAAGTGGGGGAGAGGAAAACGGGAGGCAAATGGAAAAAATGTAATGCGGGAGATAAGGGTTTGTGATGGGTACTTGGTATGTTGACTTTTGCGTAGACTCCCCGGCAACCAGAAATGGCTCGTTGTCGGGAGTCCAAATCTTGACTTGACCTTGCGTAAGCCTCCCCGGCAACGGCGCCAGAAATCCTTCTTGCTACCTCTTGAGCACTTCGTTGGTTTTCCCTTGAAGAGGAAAGGGTGATGCAGCAAAGTAGCGTAAGTATTTCCCTCAATTTTTGAGAACCAAGGTATCAATCCAGTAGGAGACCACGCACGAGTCCCTCACACCTACACAAACAAATAAATCCTCGCAACCAACGCGATAAGGGGTTGCCAATCCCTACACGGTCACTTACGAGAGTGAGATCTGATAGATATGATAGAATAATATTTTTGGTATTTTTATGATAAAGATGCAAAACAAAATAAAAATGATGCTAGAAATAGCTTGTTGTCGGGATATTAATACGATGGAAAATAGACCCGGGGGCCATAGGTTTCACTAGTGGCTTCTCTCAAGAGCATAAGTATTTACAGTGGGTGAACAAATTACTATTGAGCAATTGATAGAATTGAGCATAATTATGAGAATATCTAGGTATGATCATGTATATAGGCATCACGTCTGAAACAAGTAGACCGACTCCTGCCTGCATCTACTACTATTACTCCACACATCGACCGCTATCCAGCATGCATCTAGAGTATTAAGTTCATAAGAACAGAGTAACGCTTTAAGCGAGATGACATGATGTAGAGGGATAAATTCATGCAATATGATATAAACCCCATCTTGTTATCCTCGATGGCAACAATACAATACGTGCCTTGTTGTCCCTACTGTCAATGGGAAAGGACACCGCAAGATTGAACCCAAAGCTAAGCACTTCTCCCATTACAAGAAAGATCAATCTAGTAGGCCAAACCAAACTGATAATTCAAAGAGACTTGCAAAGATAACCAATCATACATAAAAGAATTCAAAGAAGATTCAAATATTATTCATAGATAGACCTGATCATAAACCCACAATTCATCGGTCTCAACAAACACACCGTAAAAAGAAGATTACATCAAATAGATCTCCACAAGAGAGGGGGAGAACATTGTATTGAGATCCAAAAAGAGAGAAGAAGCCACCTAGCTAATAACTATGGACCCGAAGGTCTGAGGTAAACAACTCACACATCATCGGAGAGGCTATGGTGTTGATGTAGAAGCCCTATGTGATCGATGCCCCCTCTGGCGGAGCTCTGGAACAGGCCCCAAGATGGGATCTCATGGGTACAGAAGGTTGCGGCGGTGGAATTAGGTTTTTGGCTCCGTATCTGGTAATTTGGGGGTATGTAGGTATATATAGGAGGAAGAAGTACGTCGGTGGAGCAACAGGGGGCCCACGAGGGTGGAGGGCACGCCTGGGGGGGGTAGGCGCGCCCCCCTACCTCGTGCCCTCCTGGTTGATGTCTTGACATAGGGTCCAAGTCCTCGGGATCACGTTCGTTCCGAAAATCACGTTCCCGAAGGTTTCATTCCGTTTGGACTCTGTTTGATATTCTTTTTCTGCGAAACTCTAAAATAGGCAAAAATAGCAATTCTGGGCTGGGCCTCCGGTTAATAGGTTAGTCCCAAAAATAATATAAAAGTGTATAATAAAGCCCAATAATGTCCAAAACAGAATATAATATAGCATGGAACAATAAAAAATTATAGATACATTGGAGACGTATCATTGCTCTGTTCGATGGTTGCGAAGTAGATACATGGTCTCCTCTCTGGCTCACTGATTTTATGCAGCAACTGGGATATAGTGACCAATCTAAGCATGTTATATACTGGTTACTGCCTTGAAAGAATTTAGGCGATGGATCATGGATCGTGGATCGTGACACCGACACTTTGCACATGACGGCAGCTTGTTCCAAAATTCCAAAGATTTCTTTTAGTTGTTTGTTGATCACAAAGACATGGCCTTTGACAATGTAATTGATGATATTCATGTTAGTGGTACACCTGAGCTACCTCCTGTACTAAGCCCTAAATCTCCTGGGTTTAGCAGTGGAATAAGAGGAAGTCCCAGGTTTAAGGTGAAAGCTCATAAAGGCGGTGAACCAATTTAATGCAGCAGCAATGAAGGGAGTAGCAGTGTTCCACCAGTGGGACTAAATGTTGGACATGAGCTTAGAAGAAGCAGGAGGAAACTTGTGGTAGAAGAAGAAATCCCCAATGAAAATGACAGTGACAGTGATAGTGATGACAGTGAATGGGATTCAGACTGGGTCGACTCTGACAATGAAGTAGGCAAAGATGACGATGATCTATATGAAGAATGGGTTGATGAAAAATTTGGGAAGAAGAAAAAGAAGAAATCTGAATGGGAGCAGGACAGTGACTATGATACAGATGAATTGCAGGAGCTACAAGATTTAGAGCTTGAAGATAGTGATTCAGCAGAGAAAGTGGAAGTAGTAGATGCACAAGGAAGGAAAAAATGAAAAAGAAAGTGAAGCTGAAAAGGTGGAGGCCTGAGAACATGAAAGAAGTCAGTTTTCACATAGGCATGGTGTTCTTATGCGTCATTGAACTAAGAGCAGCAATTCAAGAGTACATTGTGAAGCAGAGAGTGCAAATTCATTACATAAAGAATGATAAGCAGAGGATAAGGCCAGGTTGTGTTGGAGATTGTCCCTGGTTCTTATTTGCTGCACCTGACAGCAGGATCAAAGCATGGGTTGTGAAGAAGTATGTGGGTGAGCATACATGTGAAAGGGAGTGGGCACTCAAGCAATTTACAGCAAGATATTTGGCTGGCACGTATGTGGAAACATTTAGAGCAGATGGGAAGATGACACTGCAGAACTTTGGCAGACTTGTTCAGTTGGACTACAACATGCAACCTACTAGAAGTAAGCTAGCTAGAGCAAGGAGGATTGCACTAAAGAAAATTCATGGAGATGAACTTGAGCAGTATAATTTACTGTGGGACTTTGCAGCTGAAATCAGAAGATCAAACCCTGGCAGTACCATGTTTGTGAATGCAAACAATGGAAAGTTTGAGAACTGCTACATGGCCTTAGATGCATGCAAAAGGGGTTTTCTGCTGGCTTGTAGGCCCATTATATGCATTGATGGGTGTTGAGAGAGTCCCGGATTAGGGGGTGTCCGGATAGCCGAACTATCACCTTTGGCCGGACTCCTGGACTATGAAGATACAAGATTGAAGACTTCGTCCCGTGTCCGGATGGGACTTTCCTTGGTGTGGAAGGCAAGCTTGGCGATACGGATATGTAGATCTCCTAACATTGTAACCGACTCTGTGTAACCCTAACCCTCTTTGGTGTCTATATAAACCGGAGGGTTTTAGTCAAGAGACGAAGAACAACCATACCATAGGCTAGCTTCTAGGGTTTAGCCTCTCGATCTCGTGGTAGATCTACTCTTGTACTACCCATATCATCAATATTAATCAAGCAGAGTAGGGTTTTACCTCCATCGAGAGGGCCCGAACCTGTAAAAACATCATGTCCCTTGTCTCCTGTTACCATCCGCCTAGACGCACAGTTCGGGACCCCCTACCGAGATCCGCCGGTTTTGACACCGACATTGGTGCTTTCATTGAGAGTTCCTCTGTCTTTGTCGCCGTTAGGAAGGATGCCTCATCCCGCCTTTAAAGACGGCACCATTGCTAAAGGAGCTTTGGCCTTGGCGGAACTCTCCGGCTAGGCGGTTTTCTTATGACCGCTGTTCGTCATTGGCTACCGACGATGACTTCTCGAGTCATCGAAAGCAATCTTCAGGTTAACTCGGAACTTGCCGAGCAGCTAGATCTGATGGAGCTCTCCTCCTTAAACGAGCTCTTGGATCGCATCGACGCATACAGGAGTCGCCATGCATCACGATCGATTGGGCCTAAAACCGATCTAAGAGAGATCAACTCTCCCCAGGCTACCCACCACGTTGCTGTGGTGGAGGAACAGTACGACGACCCTTCTTCTATCTTAAGGACTAGTTATGTCCGGATTCCCGACCCCTCCATGCCGGATTCCCGCGGAGGGACGGACGTCGATCAAGTCCTGAACCTAAAGTCAGGCAGCGGGCTGGATTCATTGGACAATATCCAAAAACCCAAGCTTCCAAGTTCGGAAACTTTTTAGCCCCTGAGTCTTAGATTGGACGGGGTTCCGAATTTAATTCCACCCACCCACCCCAACATAAGCGATCTATCCCGGATCCGGCAAGAGCCCGCTGAAACAGTACACCATTACTAGGCCAGATTCCTCCTGGTTATGGACAGGATAAAGGACTGCCACGAGGAAGACGCAATTTCACTTTTCTGCAATAATTTCACGGACAAGCGAATCCTAAACGCCATAAGTCATCGTGAAATTACACGCTTTGCCGACTTGGCGTCCATAGTATGAAAGTACTGTGCAATGGAGAGTGCCTGGAAAACTGAAACCAACTTTTGGGATAATCCGGCCCCGAATACAACCCTAGTCCGAAATAAAAGGGTGCATCATCGCCAGGCACCTGGGTTACATACCAAAAAGCAAAAACCACCTAAAGGGCATGGAACCGTCCTGGAGGGGTGGCTTAATGGACCCTGCAAAATTCATAGTACAGAGGGCGCCACTCCAACTCATAGCCTTAGAGCATGTTGGATACTACGGCAGGTGGCCAAAAGTGGCGAAGAACTCCTAGCTCCAGAGCACCAGCCAAAGAATACCAAGACGGTATTAACAGTCTTGAGACTTTCGCATCAAATAATATGCAGAAACGAACACTCCGCAGCCTTGCCAAGTCTACCAAGTAGCAACAATAAACCCATGGAGGACACGGCTATTACCTTTAATGCCAAGGATTTAACCTAAATTCCGAACACCCTGAGCACCAGCCGCATTGGTCCTCAGTCCAATAGTGGACGGCTTTCTCCTTACTAAGGTACTCATGGACGGCGGCAGCGAATTAAACCTCATTTACGAGGAAACCCTCCGAAAAATGGAAATAGACTGGAGCCGCATTGAGCGAAGCAGCACAACCTTTAGAGGAATAATCCCCAGTCGGGAAGCATACTGCACAGGAAAAATCACACCGGATGTGGTGTTCAGCTCACGGATAATTACAGGTCCGAGGAGGTCACGTTCCAAGTGGCCCCTGCTCAAAGCCGGATATCATGCTTTATTAGGGCGAGAGGCATTCACAATTTTTCAAGCTATACCCCATTACGGGTACATGAAGCTCAAAATGCCCGGACCAACGGAATCATCACTCTTGCCGATGACCGGGACATAGCACTCGCGCCAAAAACAAGACAGCCGACCGCCCTTGAGGCACTATCCAAAGCCCTAGCGGCCGAGGAACTCATCAACAAGCGCTCCACGGTGAACAAGGACGATGTGATACTCGATAAGAGATCCAACTCCACCTCTTTCAAGCCAGCGGACGAAATAGTCAAATTCCAAGTCCATCCAACGGACCCTACAAAAACGGCCTCCATCAGTGCACAATTAAACCCTGATGTAGACGCCGCACTACGACAATTCCTACGGGAAAATTGGGACATTTTTGCCTGGCACCCTTCAGACATGCCAGGAATCCCACGCCGGCTGGCCTAGCACAGCCTAAATATCCTAAAAGGATTCAAGCCAGTCAAACAGGCTCTTCGGCATTTTTCAGAACCCAAGAGACAGGCTATGGGAGAGGAGCTAGCCAAACTTTTGGAAGCCGGATTCATCAGCGATATAAAACATCCGGACTGGCTAGCAAACTTGGTGATGGTACCAAAGAAGGACAAATCCTGGCGCCTATGTGTCGATTTCAAGGACCTTAACAAGGCTTTCCCAAAGGATCCCTTCCCCTTCCCCCGCATCGATCAAATTATCGACGCTACCGCAGGACACAATTCGTTGTGCTTCCTCGACGCATACTCCGGCTACCACCAAATTAAGATGGCAGAGCCAGACCAAGCCGCAACGGCATTCATCACTCCATACGGCCCATTCTGCTTCAACACAATGCCCTTCGGGCTCAAAAATGCCGGCGCAACATATCAGCGCATGATTCAGACATGTCTGGCCAACCAGATCGGCAAAATAATGGAGGCATACGTAGATGATGTGGTCGTCAAATCCAAGCATGTCGAAACTCTAGTAGACGACTTGAGGCTCACATTCGACAATCTCCGAACATATGACATTAAGCTCAACCCGGAAAAATGCGTTTTGGCGCATCACGGAAAGCTCTCGGCTTCATTGTATCCGTAGAGGAATTGAAGCAAACCCAGCCAAGATCCGAGCTCTGTCAATATTGGATATCCCAAAAGACCTCAAACAAATGCAAAATTGATCGGATGCGTGGCGGCTCTAAGCCGCTTTATCTCCGCTTGGGAGAAAAGGCATTACCCTTTATCGCCTCCTCCGCACAAGACCAACACTTTGAGTGGACGGATGCCGCCACGGCCGGACTCGAAGAAATCAAAGCCATACTGGCAACAAATCCGGTCCTGGCCGCGCCCAACATGGGCGAGCCAATGCTATTATATATCGTGGCAACACATCAAGTTGTAAGTGCGGTGCTCGTCGTCGAACGAGAAACGGATGGACACAGGTTCCCTCTTCAAAAACAAGTTTACTACGTGTCCACTGTCCTAACTCCATGCAAGTCCCGGTATCCGCATTATCAAAAGATAGCATACGCGGTGTTCATGGCATCCCGGAAGCTGCGACACTACTTTCAAGAGTGTTCGATAACAGTAGCCTCCGAAGTACCTCTTAATGACATTATAAACAACCGCGACGCGACGGGCCGGATTGCCAAATGGGCCATCGAGCTCCTCCCATTCGACATAACCTATAAGCCACGGCGAGCTATCAAGTCACAAGTCTGGGCCGACTTTGTCGCCGAATGGACTGAAGCCGAACTCCCTAAAGAGTACGGCGCATATTCCTATTGGGTCATGCACTTCGACGGCTCCAAAATGCTGGCCGGCCTAGGGGCTGGCGTCGTCCTAACATCCCCAACCGGAGACACAGTTCAATACGTGCTCCAGATAATGTACACGGACTCCAACAACGCAGCCGAATATGAGGCCCTTCTGCATGGCCTCCGGATGGCGGTCTCCATGGGCATTAAACGCCTAGAGGTGCGCGGGGATTTGAACCTCACGATATCCCAAATAAATGGAGACTTTGATGCCAAGGATCCGAAAATGGCAGCTTACCGTAACGCCGTCCTAAAAATGTCAGCTCGGTTTGAAGGGCTCGAATTTCACCATATAGCCCGGAACAATAACCAGGCGGCGGACGTATTGGCGCGCATTGGCGCAAAGCACGATGCCGTCCCTCCCAACATCTTCCTGGAGAGGCTGTTCAAGCCATCAGTACTATGGGATGGGGAGTCCGGAAACAACAATCCGGACCCAACCGCACTGCCCGACACCGAACATTCTGACACAATCGGTGGTTCTGCCAATGAAATAACACCTTCAGCCCACGAAATAATGGCATTCATTGCCCCGTGGAGGAACCATTCCTAGCCTACCTAACTAAGCAGGAACTTCCCGAGGACCAAAATAAGGCCCGCTGCATAGTACGGTGATCTAAAGCCTATAAGGTCCATGAGGGAGAGCTTTATAAGAAAAGCACAACCAGAGTCCTTCAAAGGTGTATCTCCGAAGAGGAAGGGCGAAATCTTCTGGCTGAAATTCATGCCGGACTTGGTGGGCACCACGCCGCAGCCCGGGCCCTTGTGGGCAAGGCCTTCCGTACATGATTTTATTGGCCGACGGCCCGGGCAGATGCTCAGGACTTAGTCCAACGATGCGTCGGTTGCCAGATCTTTGCTAAACAAAGCCACATACCACCCACCGCCCTCAAAACTATACCCATCACCTGGCCGTCATGTCCGGGGCTTGACATGGTTGGACCCCTTAAAGGAGGAACCCACAAGCAAAAATACCTATTGGTCATGGTGGATAAATTCACCAAATGGATAGAGGCCAAGTCTGTAAAGACGGCCGAATCCGGACCGGTGATAGACTTCATATCAAGGGTAGTACACCGTTACGGGCGCCCCCATAGCATCATCACCGATAACGGCACCAACTTCACGGCCGACGAGGTCAAACTCGGTGCAAAAACATGGGCATCAAGCTCGATTACGCTTCGCCTATCACCCTCAAACTAACGGTCAAGTCGAGCGAGCAAATGGTCTAATCATGAGCGGCATTAAACCCAGACTAGTGCGGTCCATCAAGGAATCTAACACGACCGGGTAGAGGAGCTCGACTCCGTACTGGGGCTGCGGACCACGTGAATCGCACTACCGGATTCACACCATTTTTTATGGTGTACGGCGCAGAAGCAGTTTTGCCCTGCGACATAATTCATGACTCACCTTGCGTGCGCATGTACGAAGAAAGAGAAGCCGAGCTCGATCGGCAGGATAGTTTGGACGCCTTGGAGGAGGAGCGCGACATGGAAAAAGCTCGTTCCGCATTCTATCAACAGCAGGCTCGAAGATATCAAAGCAGAGAAGTACGGGCCAAAGCTTACAATGTTGGCGAACTAGTTCTACGCCTGCCGGACAAGAAAAAGGACAAACTCAAGCCCAAATGGGAAGATCCCTTCATCATCGACCAAGTCCCGATCACGGAGCGCACTGGCTTCGCTAAACGCAACCCATGGAACGCAGCCCGTCTCAAGATTCTACGCCTAGCGCGGATTCCGAAGTTCGCCTCCTTCCTCCGGCCCACGCTTTTATACTTTAGCTGTCTTTTATTTCTCTCCTTCTCCCTCCTTTTTCTTGAAGCCTTTGGAGGCTCGTTTGCGCATTGTTCGCACACACTTGACGCGCTACCCGCGCTCATTATACCTGGGGGCTTCTTTAACAGAAGCTTATTTATACGGGCTTTATGCCCAACACATGTGTCATACTTCCGCATGTACCTTTTATTCACCATTATATGCATCGATATGACTTAAGTTTTGGCCAAGCTGGGTTGCTGGCTCTGTGCTTACCCCTACGTTCTCGATTGTTCGGCTAGGTGGTAAAGGGAGCACCTCTGTGATTGTTACTGCCGGGTCAGCCGGATGTGTACCTCAGACTGGGTGAAGCCGAAAGCTAGTGTTCTTAAGGGAATATTCGGTCGGTGAACTAAAAGACGATTTCTTACCTATTTATTTATTTATCTGCCCCCAGATGCTTTTCTGCTTTTTTTGCAGTCCGGACATGCACTTTAGGGCATGCCTCCCAGGGAAAGGAACCCCTAACGGAACTATTCTCCCTGGAAGATGTTTCTTACTAACCATGTAATATAACATAACTAGTTGGGCACTTGTCTGATAAAGCACTAATGACCCCTACGCCTAGTCTCCACGCATGCCCCGGTTTTTATATAACCATGAAGGTATTCGGACACACTCCGGACCATTGGGTCCCGAGGTCGAAGCGAAAAGGTCCGCTATGACAAACGATCTACAATCCGGCTAGAAGGCATTTTACATGTCATCTTTAATTACATAGTCACCTCGACTAATTGTATTCCTCTTCAATGCCATCTAACAGGCTGTCTAGTTTACAATCCTGCTGGGAATACTTTGCGGCCAACTCTACTTCGCCGTACACCAAGCTCACAGGGATCTCCTTCCCATCAGCCCCACAGTCCGACTCGCCATGTGGTTTGGGTCAGCCTTCGTGTACCGCGTCTTCACCATGGCCCAGGCCTCCCTGGCGCCTTGACGGCAGGCCGATATCTTCCATAGTAGGAAGCGCCGCCGTGCTCCTTGAAGCCTCTCCACAAGCTCTCCGAGGCCTTCGGGCAGAGAGATAGATGGCCATAAGGCCTGGGCGACGCCTTTCATCACCTGCCGAACTCGTTAAATGCGGTTGTATCACTTCGGGAAGAAGATCACCAGAGAACCGGCATTTCCTGCGAGGGACGACATCGTGAGCATACCTACATACATATCTTTGTTAGTCGACTTCCTCGCCGAACTCTTTTTCAAGGTCTGCTCAAGCACTTATCGAAAATGCCGACGAAGTTACCGATTCTCCTTAACGGAGTCAAACAGCTGGGCACGAACATCTTTTAGTTCCTCGCCCAGCTGGGTGTTGGCATCTTGGAGGTTATTTTTCTCTTGCCGCACCCTTGTAAGCACATTCTCGCCGGCCTTTAACTGGCGCAGGAGCTGTTGCTTGTCCGGATCTACCCCGGCGACATCTGCAATGTTATTGTCAGACTTATACACACGCTGCACTTCGCAAACTACTTCTCTTTTAAAGCGTATATTACCAGAGGGGGTCTCTGTGGCTTCCCGTGTCGCGGCTAGTGCGGCCTCAAGTTGGGCCTTGCACTCTTGAAGCTCCTGGGACAGTTGGGTATTCTTTTTCAGAAGATCCTCAGATAACAAATGATCCTTAAATCAGTTATTCTAACTATTTTAAGTCTCGGGACTCTTGGCATATATAATCATCAAAATTCCTCACCCGTATGTCTTTCACATACTGCTCCGTGGCTCTGGCTAGACCATCTTGAGCGGCACGGAGGTGCGCATCTCCCGAATTAAAGGCATTCAATGCCTCTTGGGAGAAACATGCGTCACGAAGAATTGTCCGGCGGCGCCTACGATTCATGGCACTCTCCACCTCAGATTTGGTGGCGGACAATCTGTCGGCATCCTCCGTTGGAGGAGCATCCGACGCGCGCCTTGTGTTCGCCTCCCCTTCCGGACCTGGCTTTGGAGCCTGGCTGGCGGAGGCTCGATTATAACCTCTCCGGACACAACCGCGGCGCTTTTTTCTGAAAAGATCACGAGCGTTAGTATGCCTTCCAGGAATCTTTCCTTGAAACACGGTGGCGCGCCATACCGTTGCCGCGACGTCTCGATCCGCACCGCACTTCTTTTCAGCCTGCTGGGCCGAGCTGCCCTTTGTTGGCCAGCCGCCGCGGGCTCGGTCTCCCGCCTCAAAGGCACCCCCTGCGAAACACCATTGGTATGCGGTGATCAGAAATAAGCACGGATGGGTCATGGTATCAGGACTTCGGTCACAGTTACCTGGGAGGCTGGAAATATTCCGGGGTAGTCGGCCGTAATGGCAACCAAAGCATTGTCGATGCTAAGTTGGTGGAACACCCCATCGATCAACTCCACCTTTATGTCCGGATCCTCTTCGGAGGCCGGATCGAGGGACCGTTCCGGATCCTCGGGTTGTGGACGCTGTGTATATCTTCTACGGCCCAGCGCAGTTCCTGCGTCGAAATCACAAAATGAGATACTTAACCATGGGAATGGGGATCGGATAGGCAAAAAGAAATGTCCGCTTACCCAGCTTCGAGGATTGTTCATAGAAAATTCGTTCAGTGGGCTAACACGGAGGAAATCCTCCTTTTCCCCTTTGTACAGGCCGGATAAGATCTTCACCAGATCAGCGACCGATCCCGGCCCCTTACGGCCATGACGGGTGGCATCATCCTCCCTGTTGAAATCCCACATGGGGTGGCCCCTATACTGGAGCGGCTGCACTTCAAGATAATGCATGTGGCCATGACTCCGATCATGGTCACCCGTAATGAGCTAGTAACCTTATTCGCTCATCGGTAAAGGACATCCGTCACTTTCCCTCCGGGCTCATGGCGCCCGGCTTAGGCGTTTCTTCAAAGGAGCATTATCGAACTCCGGAGGCCGATCCGAACAGGATCCGCAGCGGACGCCTTCCATGTAAAACCATTCCAAGGGGCTGCCGGACGCCTTCTTCGGGGTTCTGGATAGATATCCGGTCCCGGCGATGCGCCATAGTTCGGCTCCGCCCACTTGATATATTGACCCCTCATGAGAACGGGGTACAAGGCAAAACAATCTCTTCCACAACATGAAATGAGCCTCGATGCCCAAAAACAGCTCGCAGAGGGCCACGAAGCCCGAAATATGCAGAATGGAGGCAGGCGTAAGGTTGTGCAACTGGAGGTCAGAGAACTCTGTGAGCCCCGGAGAAACGGATGAATTGGAAATCCGAGCCCTCTTATCGATAAGAGACGGGCATACCCGCTCTCCTTTGGAGGGATCGGGACGCCTCCGCCTGCTTCCGCCTTGTAGGTGGCGAGTACGGCTCGAAACGGAACCATGTAGGCTTGGGGAAGAAATCAGTTGTTTTTGAGAGTCACTAGCTCATTGTGCGGGACTGAGAATCTCTCCCAATCTCCAGGCTGATGGCTGGGAGCGCGAGAGGAGGAGCCACGCCGACCGGCCCATGATGGAATGGATTTTGTCGAGGCGCCCGATGAATGCTCGCGGAGGGAGGATGGTGTGATTCGGATCTAGATCCCCGTCTCTTTTATAGGCGGCTCATTTGTGCAGCTAGGGGGTAAATGAAAAAATACCCGGACTTTTCACATTCATTCAACACGTGGAAGAAGGCCATTATTGGGCGTGGAAGCCGAGGAGCGCGATATTTACGAGAAGCCGGACACTATTCAACACACGATTTGGAGAAGAACCCGCCTTGCAATGCCGAAGACAATCAACGCGCCGGACTCGTCATCATTGAAGCCTGGTTCGGGGGCTACTGAGGGAGTCCCGGATTAGGGGGTGTCCGGATAGCCGAACTATCACCTTTGGCCGGACTCCTGGACTATGAAGATACAAGATTGAAGACTTTGTCCCGTGTCCGGATGGGACTTTCCTTGGTGTGGAAGGCAAGCTTGGCGACATGAGATATGTAGATCTCCTACCATTGTAACCGACTGTGTAACCCTAACCCTCTTGGTGTCTATATAAACCGGAGGGTTTTAGTCCAGAGGGATCTAAGAACAATCATACCATAGGCTAGCTTCTAGGGTTTAGCCTCTCGATCTCGTGGTAGATTTACTCTTGTACTACCCATATCATCAATATTAATCAAGCAGGAGTAGGGTTTTACCTCCATCGAGAGGGCCCGAACCTGGGTAAAAACATCGTGTCCCTTGTCTCCTGTTACCATCCGCCTAGACGCACAGTTCAGGACCCCCTACCCGAGATCCGCCGGTTTTGACACCGACAGGTGTCACATTAAGAAAATGTATGGTGGAGTGATGCTGACAGCTATTGGAGTTGATCCTAACGATTGTATCTTTCCCATTGCAATTGCCATAGTAGAAGTGGAAGATACTGTCACATGGAAGTGGTTCTTGAACACACTGAAGGAGGATCTGAACATACAAAACACAGCACCATGGACATTCATGAGTGATAGGCAGAAGGTAGTAAGAACATTGCATATTATCATACTGTAGCATTTCATATTATCATACTGTAGCATTTCATATTATCATACTATAGCTATTCATATTATCATACTGTAGCTATTCATATTATCATACTGTAGCATTTCATTTGTTTATTCTACAATGTATGTAGGGATTGATCAATGCTGTCAATGCAATATTTCCTCATGCACAACATAGATTTTGTGTGAGGCATCTGCATCAAAACTTTGCAAAGAACTGGAAAGGCGATGTATTCAAGAATAAATTGTGGCAAATTGCAAGAGCTACACATGAGGCAGACTGGAAGAAGTACATGCAAGAGATGAAAGAGCTGGACCAGGGGGCCTATGAGTACTTGGATGCAATTGACCCAAGGCAGTGGTGCAAGGCGTATTTCCATGAACTCCCAAAGTGTGATTTTCTTCTGAACAACAGTTGTGAAGTGTTCAACAAGTAAGTGGTAGTACTGTATCATTTAAATTGTCATACTGCATCCTTTCATACTATTGGAACTGTACCATTTCATATTGTCAGTACTTTAGCATCTCATTTGTTCTAACTGTAGTGATTTCATAGTTATATACTTAATGCCAGAGAAATGCCTATAGTTACTTGCCTTAAGAAGATCAAGGACCAATTAATGACTAGGTTTTATAGCAAGAATCTG